>CM077349.1:77475015-78075015 GCA_039655645.1 Ammopiptanthus mongolicus | reverse complement strand
AACGACAAATCAATTCCCTCTTGACGAACTTGACTACTACAGTCTTAGTCACATGGGCATAAGAAGCTGCTTCAACCCATTTTGTGAAGTAATCAATGGCGACCAAGATGAAACGATGTCCATTTGATGCCTTGGGCTCAATTGGTCCTATTACGTCCATTCCCCACATCGAAAATGGCCATGGTGCCGCTAAGACATTCAGAGATGTTGGTAGTGCATGAATATTATCAGCATATATTTGGCATTTGTGACATTTCTTTACATAGCTGAAACAGTCAGCTTCCATGGTTAACCAGTAATAACCAGCCCTCAAAATCTTCTTTGCCATTGCATGCCCATTTGCATGGGTTCCAAATGAACCTTCATGAACATCTTGCATAAATTTTTTGGCTTCCATTGCATCAACACACCTGAGAAGCACCATATCATGATTTCTTTTGTAAAGCACTCCACCATCCAAGAAGAAACCCATTGCCAATCTCCTCAAGGTCCTTTTATCATTTTCTGAGGCGCCTAGAGGATATTCTTTGTCTTGGATATAGCGCTTGATATCAAAGTACCACGGCCTTCCGTCTGGCCCTTCTTCTATTGTTTGACAGTAAATAGGTTGGTCTCGACTTTGTACCTTTATCAACAACATGTCTCCCTCATAGCTTATTTTAAACATTGATGACAATGTAGCTAAGGCATCAGCTAGCTGATTATCTTCACGAGGAACATGATGAAAGGTCACTTCTTCACATTGTTCCACTAATCCCTTGATGTAAGCATGATAAGGAATCAACTTTGCATCTCGTGTCTCCCATTCACCTTTCAACTGATGAATGACCAGAGCCGAATCTCCATACACTTCAAGAATTCTAGCTTTTGATTCAATGGCTGCTTGGATTCCCATCGCACATGCCTCATACTCTGCTATATTATTAGTACAATCAAAACATAACCTGGCTGTGAATGGGATAAATTGATTCTTCGGGGAAATCAAAACAGCTCCAATTCCATGCCCCAGTGCATTAGAAGCCCCGTCAAACAACAAAATCCATCTTTCTTCTCTTGAAGATTTTTCCTCTTCAAACAAAGCCATTATGTCTTCATCTGGAAATTCACACTGCATTGATTGATAATCTTCTATGGGTTGGTGAGCCAGATATTCTGCTAGAGCACTTCCTTTAATTGCCTTTTGGGTGACATATACAATATCATATTCTGATAATAACACTTGCCAACGAGCAATTCTCCCGGTGAGAGCAGGCTTTTCAAATATGTACTTAATTGGATCCATTTTGGACACCAACCAAGTAGTATGACACAACATATATTGCCTCAAACGACGAGCGGCCCAAGCCAAAGCACAACATGTTCGTTCCAGCAGGGAATATCTTGCTTCACAACTTGTGAACTTCTTGCTTAAATAGTATACGACATGCTCCTTCTTGCCAGATTCATCATGTTGCCCCAACACACAACCCATTGACTCGTCAAGCACTGCCAAGTACATAACGAGGGGTCTTCCAGGCACTGGTGGCACTAAGACTGGAGGCTTTTGCAGATATTGCTTGATTTTCTCAAAAGCCTTTTGACAATCCTCATTCCATTCGACTGTTTGATTTTTTCTCAACAACTTGAAAATTGGCTCACATGTTGCCGTTAACTGGGATATGAATCTAGCAATGTAATTTAGTCTCCCCAAAAATCCACGAACTTCTTTTTTTGTACAAGGAGCTGGCATTTCTAGGATGGCTCGTACCTTGTCCGGATCAACCTCTATCCCTCTTTGACTAACCACAAACCCTAACAATTTCCCTGATTTTACACCAAAAGTGCATTTGGCAGGATTCAATCTGAGTTTATACTTCCTCAACCGTTCAAACAATTTCCGTAAGCTGACAACATGGTCTTCCTCTGTTCTAGACTTTGCAATCATATCATCGACGTAAACTTCTATTTCTTTATGCATCATGTCATGGAACAAGGTCACCATTGCCCTTTGGTATGTTGCCCCAGCATTTTTCAATCCAAACGACATCACTTTATAACAAAAAGTTCCCCACAAGGTGATGAACGTGGTCTTTTCCATATCCTCAGGAGCCATCTTAATCTGATTATACCCAGAGAAACCATTCATAAAGGAGAAGAAAGCATGCTGAGCGGTGTTATCCACTAAGACATCTATATGGGGTAATGGAAAATCATCTTTAGGGCTGGCTCGATTTAAGTCTCGATAATCAACACACATCCGAACCCTCCCGTCTTTTTTTGGTACTGGAACAATATTGGTGATCCATTGAGGGTATTTTGCAACTGCAAGAAAACCAGCATCAAATTGCTTCTTAATTTCTTCTTTAATTTTCAATGGCATCTCGGCCTTCATTCGTCTCAACTTCCGTTTGACTGGGGGACATTCAGGTTTTAGTGGTAATTTATGTTCAACTATGCTAGTATCTAATCCAGGCATGTCCTTATATGACCATGCGAAAATATCAACATATTCAAACAGAAGCTTAACCAACTTATCCCGCTCATTTTCTTTCATAGAAGTACCAATTTTAACTTCTTTCTTATCTTCTTGAGTCCCCAAATTAATTATTTCAGTTGTTTCTTCATGAGGTTGAATCACTTTAGCTTCTTGTTCGACTAGCCTCATTAATTCAGGAGAAGGTTCCCAATCATCTTCATCATCCTCATCAGCATGATTAATGGGGTAATCAAAATTATATGATGGAATCTTAGCACTGTTATTTTCAAAAGGACCATTTTTGGATCTGCATTTGTTTAAAACGAACAATGAATGAAAATGCAAGAAGGTAAAGGACGAAACAATGCAAAGAAGTAAAGAAACCATGTAAGACAGGTGAAGGATTCAGGGCAAAAGAATAATTTGGAAAATTCAAAGTGCATTTTATTAATAAGCAATATTGAAGCAAAACATGTGAGCCCATTAACAAAGATCGATCCCAAAGCCTTGGGCAGAGCAGTAGGATTTAATTACATAATTACTTTGAAAGAGAATCAAAAACCACAGGAAACTCGACGATCTCCCAATTGCTAAGCTCTTCACTTGGAGAACAGGGGTAAACCAGATTAATATCATCTTCATTACGATCATCTTCGGCAGCAGCCACTTGATCTGCAAACATTAAGCCTGCACTTCGAAAGCTTTGTCGAATATCACAGATGGGGATCCTTTCAGCCTTTGGTTCTCGATTTCCCAAACGTGCCAGCCTTTTCTCTTTTTTCTCTTCTGCCATTCTCCTTTTATCAGCTTTGGTGGGTCTATATCCCAACCCAAATTTATCTTTATTTTCCCACAGCTTTAGCAATTTCCCAACCTTTTTCCAAAGTCCCCCTTCAAGCATAACTTTGGCAGTCATAATGGATGCCCTAGATAATTGTGGCTTTACAATTGGGGTTCCTTCACCAACAAAGGTAGCATTAACAATCTCGAGTGCTTGGAAGGAAGTCTCGAGTGCCTCTTCTGCTGCTTCAATATAGCGAGTTGATGATGGTTGGCTTACTAGTAAGTCTTCTTCTCCTGAAATGATCACCAATTTGTTATTGACAATGAACTTCAACCTCTGGTGTAATGTAGAGGGCACTGCCCCAGCAGGATGAATCCATGGTCTTCCTAGAAGACAACTATAAGCCGGCGTGATATCCATTACTTGAAAAACCACTTCAAATGAAAAATGACCAATTTGAATTGGTAATTCAATTTCCCCAATGACTTCTCTTCTTGAGCCATCAAAAGCTCTTACTACCATGGCACGGGGCTTCATGTGTGATCCGTCAACAGGCAATTTCATGAGTGTTGACTTTGGCATGACATTCAAAGAAGAACCATTGTCAACGAGCACTCTAGCAATAATGTAATCTTGACACTTTACAGAGATGTGCAATGCTTTATTATGCCCCATACCTTCAGCCGGTATATCATCATCAGTAAAAGTAAGATAATTATTGGCAATAATGTTACCAACAATACCGTCAAACTGGTTAACTGTGATATCATGTGGAACATGAGCCTCATTCAACACTTTCATCAGTGCTTTCCTATGGGTTTCAGAATTCAGTAATAAGGACAAAATAGATATCTTTGCAGGCGTGTGATTCAGCTGATCCACCACCTTATACTCACTTTGCTTGATAAACTTTAGAAATTCACAAGCTTCTTCAACAGACACCACCTTCTTATGCTCTTCTTCTCTCTTTGCTTTATTCCCTATTGCCTCATCTGCGTCTTTCTGTTTCCCTTTTCCTTTCTGTTCCCTCTCTAACTCCATTGTTTTGTCTTTTCTGAGCTCCTCGGGAGTATAAATTCGTCCACTCCGTGTCATCCCACCAACCCCAGAAATATTGGTAATACTTGAAGTTCTAGAACTAGATACCAACTTCAATTGATCTTCTTCGGAATTACCCACATGGATTCCCACATCATACTTCCAGGGCACTGCCTTAGTGTCTTTGTATGGGAAAGGAGTCGGCACTTGAATAGTAATCGGCTTTGGTCCACAGGGAACCTCATCATTCCTCCATGGAACTTGAATGGTGACTGGTTTTGGTCCACCAGGAACTTCATCATACCCCCATGGCACTTGAATAGTGACTGGCCTTGGTCCACAAGGTACTTCATCATACTTCCATGGTACCTGAATAATAATTGGCTTTGGTCCACACGGAATCTCATTGCCCGACTGAAGTGTCAATACATCTTCACCACTCTTCATACAACCTATTTGGACCACGTGCACATCTATCAAATTTTGCAGAACTTGCTTAAATTCCTCACACTTTTCTATGGAATGCTCAACACTTGAATGGAAGCCACATGCTCCTTCTTCTGCATAACTCTTATCAATCATTGCAAACTTGCAAAGTTTGGCAAAGATAATCCCCATGGGGGTTTTGATATCCTTCACCTTTCTCACCAGATGTTGTTCTATAGATCCTTCAATTGCATTGACCGTTGAACCTCCATGACCAGGTAAAGGGTTAGTTCCCATGTTAGGAGTGTCTTTTGTGAAGCTCAACCATTTAGCATTGATCAAATCTTGCACTTTATATTTCAAGGCAAAGCAATTTTTGGTTGAATGTCCTACTGCCCCTGCATGATACTCACACTTAGCATTTGGATCATATCCCCTTGGGAACGGAGGCTCAAGGGGCTTCATTGGTGAAGGGACAACCACCGAATTATGGAGAAGGTGTCGGAACAAATCCGTATACGACATAGGAATACGATCAAACTGAACTGGTTTCCTTTCTCTGTTGTTTTGTGGTCTTTGTTGGTTAGGTACGGGACCTTGATTTTGACTGGGCTGGGAAGGTATAATAGGTGGAGCTTGTGGCTGGATGGGGGGAGGTGGATGAAAAGGCATTCTTGGGTGATTAGGTTGAGAACATGGAACTTGGGAGGCGGTGGCAATGTATGGGTATGGCATATAAGAAAATGGCTGTTGGAAATTCGTAGGGAAATGGTATGGTTGCCCTTGGGCATATCCTTCTTGACCTGACACCACAGCGTTAGCCTCCCCCTCCTTCTTCTTTGTAAACCCTGTGGGAGATTTCTTTGCACTGTTTGCTATAACAGAATTGGGTGCAATTTTTCCACTTCTCATTCCACCTTCTACTCTTTCACCTATAATAACCATGTCTGAGAAGTTTGACGACACACTTCCAATCATCCGATCATAAAAAGGTGATTGAAGAGTGTCAATGAACATAGAAACCATTTCCTTCTCAGATAAAGGTGGTTCTACTTGTGCTGCCAATCCTCTCCATCGTTGGGCATACTCTTTAAACGTTTCATTATCCCTTTTCACCATATTTTGCAATTGCATCCTATCAGGAGCCATATCAATATTATATTTGTATTGCTTTAGGAAAGCATCAGCCAAATCCTTCCAACTGAGAATATGGGTACGATCGAGGTGAGTATACCAACTTGAAGCTGCCCCAGTCAAACTATCCTGGAAAAAGTGAATCAAAAGCTTTTCATCATGTGAATGTGCTGCCATTTTTCTACAGTACATGGTCAAGTGACTTCTCGGACAAGTAGCCCCCTTGTATTTATCAAAATCAGGGACTTTAAACTTGGGTGGTATGACTACATCTGGAACGAGGCAAAGCTCTGAAGCGTCACCAAGACCATAATAACCCCCTCCTTGTATGGCTCTTAATCTATCCTCAAGGCTTTGCAGCTGGTGAGGATGAAGCGGTGGCACAACAACAGGTGTTGCATGAGGGATTGGTGAATTACCTTGGACATTAAAATGAAGAAACTGTGGCTGGGTTGGATTTTGGGGATTGATCACGGGTGTCATTACAGGCATCCCAGTTCCTTGAGCATTAGTCTGTGGTTGAAAATAACCCGGTGGAAGGCCATATGTCATTAGAGTAGGAGATGAAGTCTGAACCTGTGGAGTTTCAATATTCGAGCCAAAGCCCGGTGGTTGAGTCAAATTTTGTGCAGCAGGTATTTGGGAGTTATTTTCTGCAGCGTTGGTGGCGAATGGTGGTGTATAACCAGGTGGGAGACCATAAAGTGGGAATTGTTGTGCTTGGGCGTCTTGTGGTTGGGTGGAACCATGTTGGTAAGCTGTAAGTGGTAACCACATTCCTTGAGGATTAAGACCATATTGCACAGGCATTGAACTGAAACCAGGTGGATGAGAAGGTGTGGCTTGTTGTTCTTCGTTTACCGCCGAGGATGCCCCATCTGTGTTTTTGTTCTTTTCTAGAAGCTCTAGAACCCTGGACATTTGTTCCTTCAATTGATTGACTTCATCCTTTAGTTCTAGTTCAGCCATGATCCTTGATTGGGAGCGAGTTCGATAAGGATGACGAGGAATCAGCTTGTTTTATTTTCTGTTATTTGAAAAATGTCATGAGTAGGCATACGGCGGGAAAAAACAAAATGCAATATTTTATCATTTTTCATTTTGATGTCAGAGAACCGTAAGTATTGCCGCTCGTTTGTGAGTATTTTGGTGCCTTGTTTGACAATATAGGATCAAGAATTGAAGCGGGACAAAGAATTTGAAGCAAGATTCTTTTATTCAAAATGAAGTGCCAAAGTCACCTTACATAAGGATGAATGCATAAAGACAAGGATCCTAAAACATCTGAAGTCTTGCATAAACTAGCTAGTCACTTTTGCACAACTTGTTCATTTCACTTATTAAGTCTTTGCAACTTTCTATAAATCTGGAAATTTCAACAGGGGTAGATAGTGGGTTGATCATTCCTTCGGCTTCTCTCAGAAGTCTTGGAACGTTCTTTATAGCTTGGTTGGCTAACCACACTAGCTTAGAACAACGGTCCATCCAGTATATACTTTCTTCTCTGAACTCATTGATTTGTTTCTTTTGATCTTCTACACGATTAGCTAACTTTGTAAAACAATCTTTCCAATAGATGCCTTCATTCTTAAGTTCATTGGTGATCCTTTCTTGGCCTTCTATATAGCTTCTTAGCTCACATGCATTCTCCTGTTCTCTTTTTATTGCATCTCGATATTCTGCATTTCTTCCTTCTACTTCTTCACTGTATTGCTTTTCAATCTTGACCCTTTTCTCATACTCGGCTACTACCTTTTCTAATTGTTGGTTTAGATCTTCAAACTGCCTTTTCAAACTCCTTTCAGCCATCTTCGATTTTGACCACAGTTCTTTCCACTGTTGAGCATCAATCCAAGCTTTATCTCTTTCTTGTCCACGCAATTCTAACTCCTTATTTGCAGCCTTCAAGCAATCTTGTGTCTTAAAATTGTATTTTCCTTCCACCTTTGCCCTTTTATTAGCTTTGTCAAGATCTAACTCCTTTTGTGTGTTTTCTAGTTGTAAAGCCTTGTTTTCTCGTTGGACTTCCTCTAACTTTCCTTGCAATCTCCTTTTTTCTTCCTCTGACTTCAATAATGCTGCTTTAAGCTCCTCTACCTCTTCAGTACTAATAGTGAATGATATAGGTGCCTCATCAATAGCTTCTTTAGGAACTGGAATTGAACTGTAAAACGGTAATTTAACTTTCTGAATCCTCTCTTTGAGCCATTGGCGATAATTCTCCTTAGCACCGCAACTCCTTTTGCCAAGCTCACTGCTCTTTCGGATGACTTTATCCCAAGCTTCGCGAACATTTTGAATTTCTTCCAAATTTTGTAGGCCCATGTCAAAAAGGAAGAGCGGGAAGTCATCTCCTTGGAAGGTGGCTCCATCAAGGGATAGCCAAGTTGTCTTAATACCAAAGCTGGATTATAATTAATACACCCCTTAGTTCCCATTAGAGGTACGTTGGGAAAAACCCCACACTGATAGATCACCTCATTTATCTCCTGCCATTTTGGGTGCCACCGAACTGTCTTTTCATTGAGGTCCACTAGACTTTGAGCCCATTCCCGATTACTCTTAACCTTTACATAACACATCTTGAAATCTCCAATGGGACATGTCACTTTGCATTTATTATCAAACATGTGGGTGACAAGCCAAACATAAAGAGTAGGCAGGCAACATAATATCTTTTTTCCTTTCCTTTCATAACAATGAGTAAAAGTATAATATGTGTCTGCAAGAATGGCTGGAACTGGGCTTTCTCCCCTATCTTTGAAGGCCAAGAAAACATCAATTGCCGCAAAATCTATGTATTCATCAATGTGAGGAAACAGAAGAACCCCATAAATTGCCAGGGCCAGTACATCCATGAAAGAACTCCAATCACCCATTTTTGCCAAATGACCCATTCTTTCTTCTAAGTACTTTAGTGGAAAACCTTCAAAGCCATTTCGATTTTGCTTCTTATCTTGCAACTCTTTAACTTGAACTCTCAAAACTCCGGCAACTGCTTGCAAAGATGGGTAGTGCCCCCAGTATCGATAAGGCTTGACATTTTCCAAGGAGTATCCTAAGATTTGCGCAAACTCTTCCAATGTAGGAGCCATTTGGAAATCTTGAAAAGTAAAACACCTCATGGGAGAGTCATAGAATTGACACAACGCGGTAATAGCCTCTATCTGTACGTCTACCTCCAATAAATGAAGGATCTTTCCATACTTTCTATCAAAGGTCATGTGCTGAATCTTTGTCATCAAGCCAACACAAACTTTCAAACTTTCAACTGCAGGTTTCTTTATTTTTGGATGCATGAGCTTTTTCATCATGGCTGAAGCTGCCTCAACACTGGATCCCATGTTGTCTCAATAAAAATACTCACAACCAAACCTTGAATTCCTACGGTTCTCTGACAGACCTAAATGAAATAATAATAAGTGACTTTATAACTTTATCATGTTTGGTCTATTTTATGAATGCAAAACGATGATGCATGATAGATGATAATATGATGATTAAAATGCTATATTGGATCTTGTGACAGCTCTCATGGGTGGCTCTATAATCTCGCTTACTTTGGTTTCTAGAGCTAAAGTCCCTTTCAGAATATTCATCACAACGATAGATGAACTACCAAGTGTGGAATATCCATGAAAGAGCACACTCTAGATGAGATTCTCATGATAATCAGACAGGAAGTAGATCCAAAATGATTACCACTAACAACCTCTTCACATCCTAGGCTTCACTCATGCCCGGGTATAGGGTCCCACTCATAAGTGTGTGCAAAAGTGTAAGTGTAGTGTGCAAAACTAAAATTCAATCAAGCATCATAAAAAAAACATACATATACATAAATAATAAAAACATAAAAGGGGTGAAATAAATAAATAAAAACAATTTTGCACAAAAATTATGCTAGGCTTGACTCTCTTAAAAAAAAAAGTCCCCAGTGGAGTCGCCATCTGTCGCAACCACATTGCGACGGGAGCGGCGAACCAAAATTAATTGGTTACAAAAATGGAGTCGCCACCAAAGTTTATTTATAAGAGAAAACATTGGAAAAACCCTTTTTAAAAAAAAAAATGGTCTTTGAAACCAAATTTAGAGTTCGGGAGTCGATTATGTGTAAGGAAGGTATTAGCACCCCACAACATCCATTTAACCTGTAATTAGTTGTGCAAAATTTTATGTTATCTTTTAAAATATTTATTTTACCCCTTTTAGTAAAAATTTGATTAAAAAATCTAAAAAATTACCACTTTCATTAAAATTTATTTTTGAGCTTGACAGGGGTGGTCCCTGCTCCTACGTATCCTCAGGTGCGATGAGGAATTCAAAGCTACGTAGTTCTTTTGAAAAAAATTGATATTATTATTATTATTATTGAAAGTAATAATTTCAGTCATCACAATAATCAGACAGGAAGATGATCTAAAATGGTTATCATAACAACCTATTTAAAAGATTTTAAAAAAAAAGGTGCCTTTGATAATCAAACAGGAAGTAGATCCAAAGTGACTATCGTTAGCAACTTAGTTTTCATTTGAGATTTAAGGGTGTTCGTGATAATCAAACAGGAAGTAGATCCGAAGTGACTATCACTAACAACTTATTATAAATTATTTATAAAAATGCAAGGTGCTTCTGATAATCAAACAGGAAGTAGATCCAAAGTGATTATCGTTGGCAACATAAATTTAATTTTAAACTCAAAGGTGTTCGTATAACCAAGTAGGAAGTAGATCCAAAGTGGCTATCACTAACAACTTATTATTAATTATTTGACAATACAAGGTGCTTCTGATAATCAAACAGGAAGTAGATCCAAAGTGATTATCGTTGGCAACATAAATTTAATTTTAAACTCAAAGGTGTTTGTATAACCAAGCAGGAAGTAGATCCAAAGTGGCTATCACTAACACCCTATTTTAATAATTTTTTATACGTTATTGTAAGGAGACATATTTTAGAACAATGCACATATATGATCAAATAATAGTTGTACCAAATGCATTTGAATATTTTCTTTAAAATTCAAAATCAGCTCTGAACCTAGTAATGTAAAACAAGACAATGCGGGTAAGCCTAAACCATCAAAAGTAAAGAAAAGAAAGAAAAAAAAAAAGAAAAGAAAAGAATAAATAAATAAAGGAATAAGAGGGGCTTTTGCCCATTATCCCCATCACCATAGTAACGCTGCACTTTGCAGCAAGGAGCAAATCTCTGCTGGGCAGCGAACAAGAAGGGAGGGAAAAAAAAAAGGCACTCACAAGGCGGTGGCTCAAGGCAGCGGCGTGCGGCGGGTCCTGGACAGCGCGGCGCGGCGGTGCGTTTCTGCTTCACAGGTCATGTGCAGAGGTTGGTCTGAGGGGAGCGGTGGACGGGATGCGGCGGTTCTGATTCCTGCTGTGGAGGCTCATGGGTTCTCTGGTGATTAATGATGAAGATGAAGGGTGGAGGTTACTAGGAATTGACTTCTGTGTATGGCATCATCTCTGTTATCTCTATATGGATTGAAGATAAAAAAAATCTTTGTCTTCCTCCCTGATGAAACTTCTCTGTTTCGAAAAAAAAACCCCTCTTTTCTTCTCAAAATTCCCTTTTAAACTCAACAAATGATTCCTCCATTAAACCACAAAATTATTGTCAATAATTATCATTCACAATTTCAGTTACATTTTTATTTCATGAAACCACCGTTTGAAATCTGATCATAGTCAGGAGAAAAGAAACGTACATGACTCTTGAATAGCATTTGATACCTCTTTAAATGGCAAATATTCCAAAAACTATCTCTTTTATTTTTCATTTTATCATCTGTTTATTTTTGTATATTTATCTTTTTATTCATTTTTATTTCCAAACAAAAGAAAACTGAAAGAGACAAGGAAAAAAAAAAGTGTCCGGACAAAATGGGGTGTTCACAAACTGTATACAAGAAAGGTACTTGTCAAACAAATGTAAATAAAGTACTATCCCTAGTCTTATCCGAGAACAGTATTAGCTTTACAAAGGCTTAACCCGAAATAAATAAAACAAAATATAAAATACATAATCTGACCAAGGTTAAAACCAAAAAACCAAGCTGACATCATTGCCTCTTAGAACAACCCTGACAGTGACCATATGACCTTACATAGAGTAGGAACATCCAAAGGGACCATAATGCTGATTGATGAGAGAATGTTGGCACTAGCATGACACTTGAGAGAAGGCTCAGAGGATAAAAAAGAGAGCGTTGGTACTATATTTTAGTGTTATTTAATACATATATAAAATATTAATTCATTTAAACAAAAAAAGCTAAAAAATTAAGGAGTATAGGGCTAGAATGGCCCATGACCCTTAGGGCTAGGCCGAGCCAACAAAAATATTGTCTCGAATCAAATTCGGGTTGGGTCGGCCCGACCGGGCTAGGTTGCTCGGCCAAAATGCCACCTCTAGTTGAATCGTTGCAAGTAATAAAAACGGTGAGAAGCCGAATATCATCCTTAAGGAGCAAGGGCAAGTACCAATTCACAATTCACAAACTTAGCAACTATTTAAACGATGATTGTGATTCAAAGGGTGCTCAAGAGCAAAACAAAGCAATTAACGAAATAAAACTTTGGAACCAGAAGTGTCCACATGGTGATACTTCCACTAAGCAATCCGACCAACTTAGGGCCCTATCACATAGAGAGAAAGGGAAGAGTCTCAATTGAATAGCATCTTCAGTCAACCCATTAATCTTCATAGTATCACAGTACTTAAGTAATGTCTTGATATGAGTGTGTAGGTCTTCATTGTCACGACCACCAAACTGATATTGTTGTATGAGTTAATATAATTAAAGACGACTTCAACTCAAATGTATTGGCTTACACTGGAGGTCTAACAATACTTGACCCGCACACCTCGATATTAGGGAGTGAATAGTCCATCAGTGTTCTAGCCGGAGTAGGTGGATTACATTCTTGACCATTGTTCGTCGTCTTCCGAAGGTACTTGTGTTTCAATAGGTACCTTTCTTCTCGATCTAGCTTGTTTTTGTAGTGCCCTTGTTGTCCTTTCTATCTTGGATCAAACAGTAGATTGTCCAGACTTACAATACCTCGTATACACAATGAACAAAAAGTTAAGAACATAAATAACTAAATAAAAAATAGAAAATTATGCAAAAATTTGTAACTAAAGATAAAGAAAACAAGAGACAAAGAAAAGAAATTATTTTAACTAGTTGCCTCATTTGTACTAATATTGGCAAAATTGATCCCCGACAATAGTGCCAATAATTTGACAAGATCTCGATAAGTGTATCAAATCATTACAAGTAATAAAAACGGTGAGTACCAATATATTGTCCACATGGATTGAGGGCCATGTACCAATTCACAAACTTAGCAACTATTTAAACAATGATTTTTGTTCAAAGGGAGCTCAAGAGAACAACAAAGTAATTAAAGGTTTAAAAAATGTACAATATTTTTGGTATTTTTTTATTAAGCAAATTGCACATACACTTACAATGCACAAAGAGGGAAGATGTATTAGATGAAGGAGTTAGGGTTAAGCTTAACTTGATTTCATTTTCAAGCATCTCAATTGGGCTTAATACAAGTTGTAACTCCTATTTTGTTACCGAAATCACTTAATCATCTGGTTCCTAATTCCTTAGACAATTGAACCGAAATTCTCAATTACAAACCCTAATTCCTTAGGTCTTTCCAAGAGGGAATAACATTAAGAACAAAAATCCAAAGCAATTCAATGACTATTCCTATACTAAAGAAATTCAAGGCTCATAACCTCAAGGCACAATCATACATCAAACTTCATTTGCATGCATAATTCAAAAACCATTCCAATGATGGCCAAACCTTAGAAAGCAATAAGAGAAGAGATAACAAGCTCGAAATAAGAGAAAAAAGCTTGTCTTAAGAATCCCAGTGTCAAATAAAAACAAGTTTCATCAAGCTAAAGAGTCAGTGAAGATGGCACTCGGTCATACTGTGTGCACAATGATAGCAGAATGCGGTAGCAAGACGGCTGGACAGGACTGAGCAGCGCGCGATGACAACTTTGGCCGGAGAACAAGAAATGTGATTTGGACAGTTATGGAGGTGAGTGCGAAGCAATAGGGAGAGAAGACGAAAGAGAAAGGCGAAAATGGAAGCAGAGAGAGAGGAGAGATGGAAGAATTACCTGATCTATCGGTTGCCAACTTTTGATTTGGGTCGTTTGAGTATTAAATTATTATATCCACAATCCACATTGTAAGTGGACCCGATCCTCTAGAATTTAGACGGAGGACCTTAGAGGTTTCCCTGCATTCGTCAATGTATGGAACATATTTGCAAAACTTAGGCACCAAACAAACAAGCAAAGAGTTGAGATTTGGAGATGAGGTGAAGTCTGTTGGGGTGGCCATGCCCTTTTCATTTATTTTCTTTATCCTGTTTTTCCTCCTCACTTTGTTGATTCCAAATTTTTCCCAAGACAGAAGGAACATAAGATCTAATTTGTAATGGTTGTAGCTAGCAGCAGCACTCCCATTATTCTATATATTTCCCTAACGTGCTGGACCGATAGCTTTGCATTCTAATTTTTAAAACATTTGATGCAGATCAACCTTTGCATTTGACTAAGTAAGACCTTAGACCCCACTATGGTTCTGTTCCCAAACTTGCAGGGACATAGATTTATTTTCTTCGATTTTCAGACCCCATAACAAGATTCGCATTCATTAAGATGGACCTACTCAGCTTGAAATTTTTTGGTACAATCACATAGTGCTTGTCCAAAAATTAATATGGTCATATGTGGTTCTTGTGTGGAAATAAGATAAACTGTTATAATGTGTTTTGATTGGTTATAATTATGGTAGTTATATAGCGGCAAATATGAAGCACGGACGCATGGTAGGTGTAGTGTTTGGGAATGTTAGCAGGAGTAAGCACAGAAAAATGTCGCTTTTGAGAGAGCAAAAATGTATACGTGGCTCTTTTAGAACATGCTAAAAAGTAAAAACGAACATGCTACATTGAAGTGCTTTCAAGAAGCCATTGTGTACTACCACTGCCCGTCTCCGTGGATGGGTTTATCGTCAATATTGTCACCAACCAACTACATTTACTATGATTAGGGTGCATTGTGCATGTGCTTTATGTTTTTTTGGTGAAGTACTCTTTATCGATGCGTTTTATTTATAAAAAAATAAAAAATAAAAATAAAATAAAATAAGGGACTAAACAATATAAAAGTGTTTGTTCCATGTTTGATTCAAAAAATGATCGTAAGACATGATAAAATAAGGAATAAAGGATAACACAAAAACTCATATTTTTGTTCTTTATCAAACCATGGGATAAAAAATTATCCCAAAAATAAATTATTCAAAAGACAAAAAAGTTACTTTTTTTTCCTCAATAAATAAATACTATCTCTCTCCTCCGGTAAAACGTAATATATATTACACATAATTAGTATTATTTACGTGATATATGTGTGTGATTAATATTATATATAAATAAAATATATTATTATTATATAACATAATATTATATATATTATTATGTATTATATATAATACTTATTTAATATATTATTATATATATTATATATAATATTTATTTAATATGATATTATAAATTATATAATATTATATATTATAAAGGATATTTAAGTAAATTTTATATTATTTTATTTATGCTGTTTATTGTCTATCAAATAATATACAGGACAAAGAATTATACTGTGACTCAAATATTTATCCCATATTATTTTCCTTATCATGTATCTGAATGCGAATCAAACACATGTCAGAAACGTTAATGGAGTACGGTTCAATCAATCTACTTCCAATTATGATATGATTTTTTTTTTGTACGGGATTGTGATACGATCATATATTTAACCACTTGGTATTGCTTTTATGATAAAAAAACTCATTGAAGAAATGTTCATGTTTTACCTTCCCATCAAATTGTTGATTTTTTTCACTTAAATATATGTTTGATCTTTGAAAATATAATATTTTTATTTTGCTTTCTTTTTTATTTAGTTTTAGTCTAAGTTTGCTAAAAAATTAATTTAGTCCCTACAGATAATAAACCTTTGTTAAATGTTTATATATAGTAAAAAGAGCCATTAATTAACATATGACATAAATAAGTTGAACCTTTAATTATTATGTAAACACTTAATAAAGTCTTAATAACGACAGTAACAAAGATACAAAGTTATTTTAAATAGAAACTAAAGTGTATATATATTCTTATTTACAAAATTGTATTTAAGCTATTTTTGTTTGCATTCTTCTAATTATTCATAGTAGATTTGTGGTTGATATAATATAATGCAATTCAATTTATTATTTCAATACTTGGATTTGATATTTTAGTACCTATCTCTCTCATATCTACATATTATATTATATAGGTATATTTTGATACTCACACATATTTAGATTAATATATAATATTTATATGAGATCGATGTATATATAACCCTTATAATTAAAAAAACATTTTATCTCAACAAACATATGAACGGTCAATTATCTTGTTTTTTTAATCATATTATAGGTCCAGAATATCCGTCATCGTTAACGGTGATTAATATCTGTTGGGTAACCTGTTGGGTATACAAAATAAGTTTTTCCCTCTCAACCAGGTTTTTTTTCATACATAAAAGTCAGGATTCGAACTCTTGACCACTTGCTTAAGGTGTGTGAGTCTCTTACCACTCAGATCAATCACATATTGGTAGACATCATCTTGTTTGAGAATTTGTAAAACAAAAGTAAACAAAAACGAATAAATGAAAATGGTATTTTAAGGAGGGAAAAGGGTGTAGAAAAAAGTTTAACACTAATTAAAGAAATGGGATAGTTAAAATTGAAATCTTATTATTTTCTTAAAAACTAATAAATGTGCCCCGTTTGAGAGGAAACTCGGGGTTGATGGTTGGGATAAAGATCTTTTATCTCATTTTGATATATCATATTATGTTTTAATCAAAAATATTTTATCATGTAAGTTTAAATTTTATTTAATATTATAAAAGTAGAAGAATTTAATTGGTATACAATGTCAGTATAAAGATCTTTTACACTGTCAATCAATCATAAATTGCTACATAAGCTAAAATGATTGACTCTTATTCTAACTACCTTTAAAGTCATTCATACCATGATTTCTGATTGGTTGACAGTGTAAAAAAATTTACATTGACAGTATATAGCAATTAAACTCAAAATAGAATACATGACAAGATATTATCGATTCAGATATGATATGATACACAAAAATGAAACACGACTAGGTCATCACCCATCGAGCTAGCCTATATAGGCTGATTATTCTCTACCTTAACACTTTGTTTGATTATAGGAGAGAAAGTGAGAGAAAAGAAGGGGGAAGGAAAGAAAAATAGTGAAAAATGAGAGGATTGTTTAATTGTTTGGTATGAGAGAAAATAGAAGGAAAGAAAACTAAAACTTTTCTCTCCTCTTGTTTGATTGTGTAGAAAGTGAGAGGAAAGAAAAAATATATTTATGAAATGACATAAATATCCCCACATAATAATATTTAAATAAATAGAATGAGTTTTTTGGTATTTTCATCCAAAAAAATGATTGGTCCCTTGGTTTTCGTCCCAAATATGGAAGAAAAAAAATTGGAGTGGGCCCCACATATTTTTTCCCTTCCCTCCACTTTCCGTCCAATCCAAACAAGGGAAAAATCATTTTTCCCTTCACTTTCTTTCCTTCTCCTTTCTTTCCCTCCTTTTTTTCATCATACCAAACAAAGTGTACAATAAAACAAGTACATGTAGCTGGTGGCTATATTTGACTTGGTTTTGGGTTAGGGAGAGGGAGGAATCCAAAAAACCATTAGAGGGAGGGGTCTAATATATTACAATATATGTATATATGTATAAATATTTATAGTATGATTTTTTTTTAATAAAAAAATACTATATATATATATAACTAGTTTTACAAAAGATATGCAGGAGGGAGGGCGAGCACCCATGTTTGCCCTCCTCTAAATCCGTCCCTGATTATGCAACTGTTATTCTACCATGAATATGATGAGGTGTGTTTGTAACTTTTGATAGCGTCAGATTATTTTCAATGTAGAAGTAAAAAAAAAACGAGTGGAGATATTTTTTCCAAATGCTATGTAAGAGTTGTTTTTGCGTAACGTAGTTTTAAAACGTGATTTTATTCTGTGAAATCTAAAACAAATAGGTACTTACTGATTAGCCAAGCAATGAAAAATCGATTAATTGGCCAAATTGTTGTACACAACAATAAGAAGATATGTTAAGGAAAAGATTTTATTTCTCAGCTATATATGGTCCCTAAGTTATTTAAAAGTGTTCAGTTGAAATATTAGCTAGAAATTATGGGCCTGTTTGAATTCTCTTTTTAAAAACTGTTTTCTATATTTTCAAAAATTTAAAAACTCAAAAACTTGTTTGAAGAACCTTGTTTTCTAAAATAGTTTTGAAATCAGATTTTGTTTTTTAGTTTTGGGAATTAAAAAACTGAAATAGCTAAAAGCTGTTTTCCTTTTCACTTTTACATTCCGATTTTGAAAACTAAAAAGACAAGGAAAAATGTCACTTTTCATTAATGGCAGTTTTGTAATATTTGACAACTTTTATTATTTAATTTAAATTATTACATTTTTTATTTAATTCCATGAAATAATAGTCTAAAATATAACATGACATTCATATAACATGTATGAACCAAATTCAAAATCATTGTCACTTATAGGAACCAAAAGATTAGTTTAACCTTTATTTGACTTTACCAATACACGTTGTTTTATATATGTTTCTTTAGAGGTGAATTATATATCACTTTATTACCATATTCAGGCATTGTTTTAATTACTTTTACTTTATTAATTAAGTTGTTGTAATATATGTTATTTTAGAAAGTGAATTATATATTACTTTTATAAAAATATATCCCTTTTTGTTAAGATATTATTCAATGGTATTTAATTAAAAAGGTGAAGTAGATAGAACATAAAAAATAATAATGAGATATTATAAAAAAAAAAACTCGAAATTGATCCTATTTTAAAAATATGTATCAAAAAAGTTTTTTATTTTTTAATTTTCAAAACATATTTTGAAAATAAGTTTTTTTATTTTCTCATCTTTAAAACAATTTTAGAAAATAAAATTACGAAACAGATTTTATTTTTAATTCTCTTCTTAAAACAGTTTTTTAAATTGATTTACAAAATAATTTTCAAAAACTAAAAATCAAAACTAAATCAGACAGGCCCCTTTCATTTATTAATTATTTATATTTATATTTAAATATTTATTACAAAATTATTATTCAATGGAATATTTGATAATTCATTTTGGGTACCGAAATCATCAAGATGTCATATCACTTTGATGTGTACATTAGTTAGTCATCCTAAAGTTATGACCTTTAGATGCTGTACATATTAAACATAAGACATAATAACAAGGTTAAAATCGAGAAATTTCTTTCAACAATGGATTAATTTTAGAAAACTCTATGTGAAGAGTACACCAAGAAAAAAGAAATCCCTATGTGATTCAAAATTCAACAACTGGACTCCTTTTAACTTATCAAACCATATATATTGATTACCAACATGGGGTTTTTTTGCACATGTACAAGGAAATGATCTTAAGTTTAGGGAATCGAACTACTGAATTTTTTAACCATAACAAGATATCTAAAAATGACTTATAGTTAGAGAAAATTCCTTGAATAATAATAATAATAAGGTTGAATTGCACTTTTCGTCTTTCAACTTTTTTAATCGTACAATGAAAGCCTTTATTTTGGTTTCTAGAATGATTAATTTTACACAATTTTATAAATTAGATGATTAAATGTATAATTAAAATTTTCAAGGATTAAAATCACATAATTGAAAAAGTTGAGGGACGAAAAATACAATTAAGCCTAATAATAGTAATAATAATAATAATTAATAGACTCAAAGTCTAAAACCAACAAATACTACTTACAAGAAGCATTACGTGATATTAATCAGTAATTGAATACCATTACCAAGGACAAAAGTAAAAAAAAAAATTTGGGGGGAGGGGGGCAGCTGCCCCCTCTCCGCCTTATAAGTTTCTCCCTTGGAAACAAAGCTAGTAATCCCTTAATATATATGCTCATCTTAAAGGCCCCGTCCTGCATAATATTTGAAACTGCGTGCTTCCGTTAGTTCTGCTACAATCTTACTACATTGACGTTGGGAATTTGGATTCTTCTACAATCAACATAAAAATAATGAGAAACAGATAGAGAAAGAAAAGGTTGGAACATCATTAAAAAAAAAATAGCCTTCTTTATCCTGTGATCTCTTCCACTGCGAATATAGCCAATCCATCCCAAGTTGGTCCCCTTGGAGAATGTATATGAAATATGGAAAAATTCTCTGATTAATTAATTACCTGCAACGTTCAACTAAAGGGGCCATAAGTGCATGTAAGATAAGCTTTCTGACAGCACGCAAAGAAACATTAGTGGGGTATCTTCCTTTAACTAAGGCCATATTGGATGCCAATCGTACTGCCCACATTTCTGCAAGTAGCTAAAGAATTAGTTTCAATCCACAGCTTCCATGAGTGGACTGAGCTAGTTTGGGTGCTGCTGCACTGCTATTTTGTTATAGTATGGCTGAAAGCATGCAAGGGTGCAAATTCCAGATCCCATCACTTGATGCGGCTGTAATTAATATTGCAATTGTAGTCACCGCCACAATCATCTTACCTCGTTTGCAATTGTATGTAGTTTCAAATCACAACAAAATGGTGATATAGCTGCATCAATTTTTTTATAGGCGAATATTAGTGTTAATCTTAGTATTATGTTAGTAAATGAGGTTTGAATCTTCAACCTCCTTGTTACCCTACTCCTTAACTTACCAAGCCAACCTTATAACCCCTAGGTGCACGGAAATTATATTACGCCCATAACGGACAATAGTTTTAAAACAAAGTATTTAGCGGGAGAAATTTTCACACTGTAACGATCATAATTCGCAACTTAAAATAACTACAATAACAACAATTGAAATTATAACAGCGATCACAATCACAATTTAATTTAAATCATATACCACTAGTGGAAAATAGACTTTTCACGTCAGGCTTTTAACATCTGTTAAAGAAAAACAGATGTTAAAAATAGACGCGGTGACAAACTTGTAAATAAATATCGTATGGAGTACACTTTTAACATCGGTTATAAGTAACCTGATGTTAAAATGTACTTTTAACATCCGTTTCTGATAAAACCGATGTTAAAAGTTTCTTCCCTCCATTCCATATTTACTGGTGCTAACTTTTTAACATCGGTTCTTAGTTAACCGATGTTAAAAGTAATTTTTTAACATCGGTTTTTTATATAACCGTAACATCGGTTTTTTCTAACAACCGATGTAAATGTATAACGTTAACTTTCTCAAACCTTCTCTGTCTCGCGCCCTACATTTCAACGTTACAGTATTCTCACTCCTGCGACCTACTTTTCTCTTCTCTTCACTGACCTCCTTCTCCTCCGTTCATGAGCCACCGTAGAACCACCACCATAACTTCCTCTTCGCAAAGGTACGTAACTCTCTCTTCCCTATTTTTATTTGCTCAAACCCTCATTTGCTAAATACCATTTTTGCTAATATTTGCTCAGAACCATTTACAACTGAACCATCGCAACTGAACCACCTCAACTCCCTCACTTCTACAACTGACCACCGCATTTGAACCGCCCCAACTCCCCTTCTGCTTGGTAATCCTTCTCTGTTAGTTAGTGTTTAGCATTGTCTCTGTTTTAATGATTTGAATATTTTATGAAATAATGAAATGCATTTTGAGTTTTTTTTAAACTTAAACACTTTGATGTTACATATTGAGCATAGACTTTTAGGCTTTGATTATAATCTCAATAGTCAAGGGGTTTGGGTTCTTTTAAAAATTTAGGTCATCTGGATTGGTTTGATCAATAGTCGAGGGGTTTAGTTTCTATTATAGGACTTAAGATTTAGGCCTATAATTTCAAATACTGCTCTTTGAGAGTCTCCCGTCTCGTGCTCATATTGTATAAATATGTGTAAATCTAAAGAACGTGGATATGGACCGTAGTTGGATGGTTAGTAAACGCACAAGTGATGAGTATCGGGAGGGAGTGGAAGAGTTTCTAGAATTTGCTCAAAGAAATCTTCCTGATAGTAATGGAAGATTTAATTGTCCTTGTGTTAGATGTTTGAATATGAGGAAATGTGAAGTTAAGCAAATACGTGATCATCTTATTTGTGAAGGGATTTGCAAGAGTTATACAAGATGGATATGGCATGGTGAAGACTTGTTAAACATGCCAAGTGTGTCCCAAAGTGAAGAAGTTGATGTAGATATGGAGGACGATCGACTAGAGGACATGATCCGTGATATTGGACAAGAGTCATTTCAGCGAGCACGTGTGTATGATACTTTGTGCAGTGATGCGGATACGCCTTTGTATCCGGGGTGCACTACTTATACAAGGTTGTCGGCGGTCTTAAAATTGTTCAGTGGGAAGGCGAGAAATGGGTGGAGTGATAAAAGCTTCACCGAATTGCTTGAGTTGTTGAACAACATGCTTCCAAGGCAACACACTGCCAGATCGTAACTATGAGGCAAAGAAGATACTCTGTCCGATGGGTATGGAGTATAAGAAGATACATGTATGTCCTACTCATTGTATACTATACAGGGGTGTGTATGAAGGGATGCACGACTGCCCAAGTGTGGGGTATCGCGGTACAAAGTGAAGGATGGTGATTCTAGTTGTGATGTGATCACAAAGGGTCCTCCTGCAAAGGTGTTGTGGTATCTTCCAATAATTCCAAGGTTCAAGCAATTGTTCGCTAATGTAAATGACGCAAAGAACATTAGATGGCATGCAGATGAGAGGAAACGTGATGGAATGCTTCGCCATCCGGTTGATTCTGTGCAACGGGAGAGAATTGATAGTTTGTTTCCGAATTTCGGAAATGAGCCAAGAAACCTTAGGCTTGGACTTGCTACGGATGGAATGAATCCGTATGGTACCTTAAGTAGTATCCATAGTTCATGGCCTGTTCTCCTCGTAATTTATAATCTACCTCCTTGGTTGTGCATGAAGCGCAAATACATGATGTTATCTATGATGATTTCGGGTCCAAAACAGCCAGGAAATGACTTAGATGTTTATCTAAGTCCCTTGATTGAAGACTTGAGAAAGCTATGGGTGGAAGGCGTTGATGTGTTTGATGACCATTACAAAGAGACTTTCAAGATGCGTGCCATGTTATTTTGCACCATCAATGACTTTGCAGCATACGGAAACTTGTCCGGGTATAGTGTTAAGGGGATTAAAGCATGCCCAATATGTGAAGAAGGCACATGTTTCACATAATTGCAACATGGAAGGAAGACAGTTTACCTTGGACATCGGAGATTTCTCAGACGTGATCACCCATATCGTACACTGAAAAAAGCTTCCAATGGATTCCAAGAGAATGGAATTGCTCTGACGGCCTTTAATGGAGAGAAAGTTTATCAAAGGGTGAAGGACATTAATGTTATGTTCGGAAAGGCTTAAAAGAAGGCTATTGAGAAAAACATATGGAAGAATATGTCAATCTTCTTTGATCTTCCATACTGGCGCAAAGTTGATGTCAGACATTGTATTGATGTCATGCATGAGGAGAAAAATGTATGTGATAGTCTAATTGGAACGCTTCCCAACATTCAGGGTAAGACAAAGGATGGTGTGAATGCTCGTCTAGATCTGATTGCGATGGGTATACGAGAGCAGTTAGCTCCACAACTAAAGGATGGTAAGCGGACATATTTGCCTCCAGCATGTCATACCTTGTCAAAGAAAGAGAGAACAAGTTTTTGTGAGTGTCTACGGGGCGTCAAAGTGCCACAGGGTTACTCTTCAAATGTCAAGAGACTTGTCTCAAATGATCTGAAATTGGTTGGCTTAAAGTCTCATGATTGCCACGTCTTGATGCAACAACTACTACCAGTGGCTATTCGTGGTATTGCTCCTAAAAATGTTAGACATGTCATAACTAGGTTGTGCTCATTCTTCAATGCTATATGTAGCAAAGTTAGTGACCCCTAGAAGTTGGATGAGTTGGAAGATGAGGCTGCTATAATCTTATGCCAATTGGAGATGTATTTTCCTCCTTCATTTTTCGACATCACGGTTCACTTAATTGTTCATCTAGTGAGGGAGATTAGATTATGTGGCCTCGTTTATTTAAGGTGGATGTACCCAGTTGAGCGATACATGAAGATCTTGAAAGGGTATGTGAAGAATCCACACCGTCCTGAAGCATCTATTGTTCAAAGGTATGTTGCAGAAGATGCTATTGAGTTTTGTCAAGACTACCTTTTAGAAGTGGAGGCTATAGGGATTCCTAAGCCTCGTTATGAGGAAAGATGTGCCGGTAAGGGTACACGAGGTATAAAGGTTAATAGCAAGGCTCAGGAGGAAGTGTTTCAAGCCCATTTGCACATTTTCAATAACACTGATGAGGTTGCACCTTACTTATGTGCTCACAAACAAGAGTTCAAGGAAGAAAACCCTAGAAGGAACGAAAAATGGTTGTTGAACCATCATAACAAGACTTTCGTAGCCTGGTTTAAAGAAAAAATTACAAATGATTATACTGCTTCCGATACATTACAATGGCTAGCACAAGGGCCACGTCTTGAAGTCATATGTTGGAGTGGATATGATATCAATATGTTTTCCTTCTATAGAAAGTCCCAAGATGACAAGAGTACCATGCAAAACAGTGGGGTTATGATCGTATCTGAGTCAATGCACTTCTCTAGTTCAAAAGATACAAATCCCATTATGGCATCGAAATCTTACTTTGGAGTCATTGAAGAGATTTGGGAGGTCGATTACACTAAATTTCAAGTGCCTGTTTTTAAGTGTAAGTGGGCTGACAGTAACAGTGGTGTGCAAACTGAAGAATTAGGATTTACATTGGTAGACCTTAACAAAGTAGGCCACACGGAAGAGCCTTTCATCATGGCTTCCCAAGCAAAACAAGTGTTTTATATCAATGATCCTTCTAACAAAAGGTGGTCAGTTGTTCTCCAAGGAAAAAGCATGCATAATGTTATCCATGAAAATCAAGATTCAACTCTTGATATTCCAGAAACTCTTTCTTTCTCAACACAGATGCCTATTTTCGTCGAGGAAAATATAGTGGACGATGTACTTGCCACTCATGATGATCTTCATGAAGGGATATTGATCTAAACTTGACCATAGTGTAAGTTATGTTTAAATTAAAGTATTCTTTTTTTTATTTATCCATGTTAAAGTAGACTTATTTTTATTTCTCCATGTTAAGTTACACTTATTTTTATTTATCTATGTTAAAGTAGGCCTTTTTATCCATGTTATAGTAGACTTTTTTTTTTATTTATCCATTCTTATATACTAACCTAATTTATTACTTTTTGTCTAAATAGGCATCCATGACTGATCCGGCAGGCATTCCTCTTTCTCCTTCACATAGCGGGTCAGGTGGTGCACGCCCCAAAAAAAGGGGTAGAGCAGCCACAAAGTTACGATCGTTGGCCCTGAGTCGTTGCGGTGATCAGAGGCTTTCGGTTGAGTTTGATATATATGGGGGGGCCATAGGGCCGAATGCTGACAAATTCCCCGGTTTTGTGGTCCTGGAAGCTCGAAACAGGGTTAGCATTCTGATTGAGGAATGGACTCAGGTACCGAGTATGGTGAAGGATCAAATTTGGTCTTCAATCTTGCTATTTTACTTTTATCCTCTCTATTTGCATCTAAATTGTATTTACTTATATTATTATCATACTTTAATATATTTCCTCCATTTTGTTTTGTACTATAGTTGACCTTTGATGTCCCGAATACTCCTGAATGTAAGAGGAAATGGCTTTCTTTTGCCGCGAAGCGGTGGACGGGGTTCAAGACCTATTTGGGCAATAGATATATTTTTGAGAAGAAAGACGACAAATCTCCACTTGACACATACTCTTTCATTGATAACGAGACGTGAGATAGGTTTGTTGTGAGCCAACAAGACCCTGCCTTTCTGGTTAGTTTCCCGTTATATTTTTTATAATAGGCCTATCTAATTTATTTATTTAATTGAAATGAGTACGCGTTATTTTTAACAGGAGAAAAGGAAAAAGGCCAAGGAAATCCAGAAAAATAATGTACACCCACACCATATGTCACTACAAAAAAAGGTATTTTAGCGACCGAATTTAGCAACCGAATTAATCGGTCGCTAAATATGGAAATTCGGTCGCTAAATATGAAAATTTGGTCGCTAAATTGGTCGCAAAATGGTTTAGCGACCGATTTAGCGACCACCAAATGGTTTAGCGACTAGGCATTCTGCGACCACCAAATTCGGTCCCTAAATATGAAAATTCGGTCGCTAAATGATTTAGCGACCGATTTTGCATATTTAGCGACTGATTTTGGTGGTCGGTAAAAACCTCTTTTTTTGTAGTGTGTCTTGTGGTGGCTATCGTATGGTTCGGCAGAAAATTATGGATGAGAAGATGAAAAAGAAGCAAGAAGAGGCCAAAAAGAAGCAAGAAGAAGGTGGAGCTGATGGAGAAGCCGAAGCCGATGGAGAAATAGTTGTTAATCCTCCATCTCCACCCGAACGCCATGAAACATGGATGGAAGCCCGAAAGACAAAATCGGGAGATTTTAAAGCCGAGCCCACACGCATTGTCCCTGAAAAGATTGTAAGTAATTAATAGATTACTTCTACTTGTAATTAATACAGTTAAGTAAACACTATCTTATACATATTTTGTGAATTTCCCTCTTGTAGACATCGCTGGTGGAACAAAGCTCGCAAGGATCATTCGTTCAATTTGGACGTACGTAGGGATATCCTGAGCACTGCTCTAGGTAAAGATGACCACCCTGGCTTTGTAAAGGGTGTTGGAGGGCTAGTGGGCATTTGGCAATATCACGAACGACGAGTCCCTGTTGGAAGCCGAATCATCAGTCACGAGCGGGAAAGCATTAAGGAGGAGCTTAAAAGAGAGATGTTTCCGGACCTTATGGAATCATTCATGAAGGAGATGTCATCTAAGGGGTTACAATTTCTCAACAAAGCCCAATGAGCCAACCTTCTCAGTATGTGAGCACCGTGGGGAGCTGTGAGGATGCACATAAGCCAGTTGAGATGCCTTTATCCCAGGTATGCATATTAATTTCATATTAATCATTTAATTACTTATGTCTTATTTATTTACAAATGACATTACTTAACTAATGCCTTATCTTTGTTGCTTAGAACATTGATAAAAAGCTAAGATCGAATGTAGCTCATTTGGCCGCATTTGCTGCGGATGCGCCGGATAAAGAGTATGCTATTCCCTTGGAACACGAAGGCGCTTGCGACTTGCCAGCCTTGTTTTTCTCTGGGAAGGATATAGGTGACATATGTCTGCCTGGTAATTGGCTAGCCAATACCGTTCTGAGTATGTGGTGCACGTAAGTACACTGTTGACGTGAATCTTAGGTATTTTAATTCTATAATTTATTTCAATGTCTTAGGTATTTAACATTATTTTATTCTAATATCTTAGGTATCTTCATCGCTTATGTATGGAAAGAGGCAACCAGAATACGTATGGATTCTTAGACCCAAGCGTAATTCAGGGAAATTACTGCACTAACGGGGATGCGATGAAGACATACATCCTGAAGCTACTTGATCATGTCCTCTTCTTATGCTCGTTGCATTATAGTCTGACATCTGAATTGAAGGACGCGATTGACATGTAAGCTTTAATTTAATTTGTAATTCAAATTGCTTTTGCTTTATTACATGAACATAATTGACATTATTATTTTTAATCATAGAGCTATGGTTGCAAGTAGCATGGCTTGTGCAGATGGCAAAAGTAGGCCATCCAAGTCAAAAAGAAAGCCTGAATGGATTGTCCCACTCGTAAGTAGTTTATTATTTCTTACAAAAAATTACAATAGTAATTATTATTATATTAGTATTGTACTTGATATTCAATTTCATATTGTCTTGTAGTCTCGTAGACAAGTTGGCGGCTGGGATTGTGGATACTACGTGATGAAACTTATGTTGAACGTGGTCTCCGCCACTATTATTGACAGATGGCAACAGATAATAAATATAAAGTTTTGCACAAATTAAATTATATTTTGTTTTGGTTGATGATTTAATGTTGAGTTTATTTAAACTTGTGCAGGCTTTTGACGATCAAACTCCACTTGATAAAGAAGAGATGAAAGACCTGAGGGATTGTTTTGCTAATTTCTTTTATGAGTATACTAGGCAGCATAATGTAGATTGTATATGATTTTTGCACTTGTATGTATTGCATGTGACATATTTTGGACTTTAGGTTATTGCACTTATAACACTGTATATATGTAATGTCATATAATATAGTTTAATTATTCTGGACTTGTGTAACTAGTACTGTAATATTGTAATTCCGGAACAGCAATCTATATGAGTTACATGTTTGAATATGTTTCTGGCATTATGTTGTGTACTGAATTGTGGATGATATACTGATTGATATGCAGGGTGGGAAAGAACTATAAATGTAACACACCATTTAAAAAAAAAAATTTTAATTTTAACATGGTTGTTCTAATAACCGATGTTAAAAGTAATTTTAATTTTAACATGGTTGTTCTAATAACCGATGTTAAAAGTGCACTTTTAACATCGTGTGTTCCTAAAATCGATGTTATAAGTACTTTTAACATCGGTTTCAGATACAATGGATGTTAAAAGTGTACTGACTAGAGCACATCTCTGACTAAGATCACACTTTTAACATCGGGTGTTAATATAACTGATGTTTAAAGTGTACTTTTAACATCAGGTTTTTTATTAACCGATGTTAAAATTAAACTTGTAAACCGATGTTAAAAGTCACACTTTTAACATCCCTTTAATTAACGTCGTCACTATAACCGATATTAAAAGTATTTTTTAATCGATGTAAAAAGTGCTTTTTGTACTAGTGTACCACTATCATTGTTCGTAGGAAGATCAATTGAAGTTTGGGAGGATTGAAAGAGATAAAGGGCCTGTTCGTACGTGGAAACGGCTTAATTAAGCGCTTATAAGATAAACGTTTATCATATAAACGCTAATGTATAAGCTATTTCTATAATCAAAGAGAAAATATAGTTAAACTGTTTTCATATAAGTTATAAGTTGTTTTCATAAGCTATCCTAGAGAGCTTATCAATATAAGCTGAAAACAGCTTATGAAAATGTCATAAGCTCTTTACATAAGTTCTCCCAAACACTCTGACAAGCGCTTATGCCAATAGATAAGCCCAAATAATTGTTTATAAGTCAATCCAAACAGGCTCAAGGTGGAGTTGTTAGTAATTAAGTGATTTAAAATGAAGTGGAATGAAAAGTTAAAAGTATATCACTATATTGTTTGAAAGTTTTAATGAGAGAACGGAGGAATATCGACTCCATTAATGTTTGAAAGTCACAATGATAATTAGTAGAGTAAAATACATTACAAAGGATATTAAGTGATTTATACTTCACTTCATACTAAAACCTCCAAATTTGAGGGTGTAAAAATTTGAGAATTTGATTAATGTATGATATGATTTGGATTCTCATCGTTGACTATTTCACATTACTTAAAAAACTCTCAAAACAATGGATTAAAATACGTAACAACTTATCCCCATTATTAAGATTGTACCAAGGTAAAGGGTTGAGACTTGAGATAGTACCAAAAAATAAGGTTGAGACAAGAGAGAGAAAAAAGGGTTTCATTTTGTTTATAGAGGCAAGGGAATGCAGAGGTGGGGTAAAGTGACATTGACATGTCAAGAGCGGGGTGTGGCAGTGATAGTGGCCAGGGCAAAATCCTTTCTGATACGAAATACTATATATTCCATTATTAATTATTAATATATTTGAATTTTTAATGCTCAGGTGTATATCAAAAAACATATATCATATATAATAAAATTCTGTTATTCAAAAAATGGTGTCTCGACGTCTCCCACCAATTAAAGACTGATGATATATATAAATGTTAATGAATTATGATTTTATTTTATTAAATAATAAATTATTATTGATAGAAGATAAAGAATGAGACAGGAGATTTTTATCCTATTATATATGTATCAATGTATGTATCATATAAAAAGAGAAGAGGCGGTGGGTGGAGGTAAGGTACACAGTGTAGAGAGTGCAAGTATGGGAAAAGAGATAAGAAAAGAATATGAAAGGGGGAAAGCGGTGGTTAGAGATGTGGGCAAAGAGTGTCGGGATTAAAGGGCGCGATGATGTTCGCTTCCCCTTCGCCGACAGATATGGGCTGGGCCCCACGTATCCTTTGTGCTTTGTCCTACTTGCGTCACCCTTTCGTACATTCAAACGGGCCTTTTATTGCACATAGGCCCCTATGATGTTTTCTTCTCTTTTGTTTCGGAATCCGAGGGCTCCTCTATTTTTTAAGATAAAACTCCTTTTAATATATAGTGGAATATTAATAAGATACTTTTTAACATTTTTTTTTAATACATATTTTTATATTGATTGAAATTTATGTGGATCCCACAAATTCAAGTGCATCCCACTTGAATTTTGTAGGATCCACGCACTTGAATTTGTGGGATCTACATAAATTTCAACCAATAAAAAAAAATATATTGCTAGTATTTCTCATAATATATATAAGTGACTATCATCCCATTGTTTTTTTTTGGTTTCTAGTATCTTCTCACATGAGAAACTAATTTTTTGAGGTATTGTTTGACATCAAAGTGATGACCCCTCCCAATGATATTTTTTCTGCATGCATGAATTTAGAAATGAATATAGGAATGAATATATCTTTACTTATTCACTTTAGATACAATTTTAGTTTAGTGGAGTCTTATCCTTCATTTAATTTCTATTTTGTCTTTACCTCTTTTTCTATTAATTTTCAATGGAAAAAGTGCATACAACCCTTCTAAACTTTAGTCCATTTGCAAATAGGCATCTTCAACTATTTTTTCTTCTCAATTAGTACTTAAACTTCTACTATTAGTGAAATTGACCCTTTAACTATTTTTTTGTCCCAATTATCCCTTATACTCATACTTAATTAAATATATTTACATGAATTTGTTGGTTTATCAAATATTTTTTACCTCAACCAGCTCAATTATTTTAGGAAAGTACAAATACACATAAATTTCAAATGTATAAAGTGGTATAAAATTATTAAATTATTTTTGTATCTACACTAGAAGCTAATATAAGGATTGACTTTACTAATAGTAGAAATTCAAGGACTAATTGGGACGAAAAAATAGTTGAAGGGTTAATTTCACCAATAGTAGAAGCTTAAGGACTAATTAGGAAGAAAAAATAGTTGAAGGTTCCTATTTGCAAATGGGCTAAAGTTTAGGGGGCTGCATGCACTTTTTCCATTTTCAATTTTCCTTTAATTAAAAAAATGTATAAGAAAATGAGCAACTTCCACATTTTACTTTTTGGATTTAATTGATATGAATTTTCAGTGTAAAGATTATGTGTATTATGAATTAATTATAAATTATCACATCATTAAAAAATGTTTGAACTTATTCTAACTACCTTGAAGTCATCCATATCATGATTTGTGATTAGTTGGCAATGTAAAAAACTTTACACTAATAAAACATAACAATTGAACTCTTTATTATGGATTAAAATCTCAATTTCATTTTTCTTATAATAATTTTTAAGTCATAGCTAAGTATACCATTGTATACCAAATACAATATATCCAATCTATATCTATATATATTAGTAAAAATGACTTGAGAAGTATTATTGACCATGTTAATGTTAAGTTCAAAGACCAAAAAATGACAATGTTAAGTATTAATTGACATTATATTATTAAATATATCATTAATATAAACCTTTAATCCTTAAAGTGATCCATCTTTTTATCATAAAAAAGTGATCCATTTGCTCTTAAAAAAAAAAAGTGATCCATCTTTTACAATTTCTCTCAATTTTAGTTACGTGACTTTCTATACATCGAATAAAATTAAAAAAACAATTTATTTTTTTATTTGTAATTTATTTTCAGGTGTACTAATTAATTGTTATAATTATAAAATCTATTATATTTAATTACTTTTATTTTCAGGATAAATATTTTTATAATTATATTACGGAATTTCAAATGTGATAATAACTTCTATAACTATCAACCAACATGTAGTTGGTCCGAGTGATAACGAGCTCAGATCCCTTAAGTAAATGGTCAAGGGTTCGATCCTTGGCTTTTACGTACGGAGAAAACTTGATTGGAAGAGGTCAACCCTTAAATGTCGTCCAGTATCTTGCGGGATTAGTCTCCGCAGTTGAGCGTGATGGATACTCTCGAAAACCAAAAACTTCTATAACTATCAAATTTGTTGATCAATTACTTCTTACCATTTAATTCTTTTCCTTTTCAGGATAAAGATTTCTAAAAAAATTATGTAATTTCCATTTAATTCTTTTCAAATCATGACAAAGGCATCTCAAAATTATGTTGCGAAATAATTGTTTATCCTCCTCAATCATTCTTAATTGAAAATATCTTAATTTTTTTACTAAAAATAATTATACACCCTGTAATTTTCTTAATTTCAATAATGGTGCATCGACAATGTTGTTAAAGCCGGATCAGACATTAAACTGAAAAAAGTTCCGGTTTAGATTCAACCGGTTTAACCGATTCAACCAGATGGTTTGATCGGATGATATATAATATGCAATATTAAAAAAAAAACGTAAGGAAAATAGTCAAAACACACAAGGTCAAAGTGTTCTGCTATTCTACATTGTCGGAGGAGACAAATGGTCAGTTGGACCAATAGCTTTTGTTGTTGTGCACTGTCTTATATATGAAGGAAAGATTGCTAGATCTGAAATACAGGATTAGCTATCTGATTAGGTTTTATGTTTATTGTTTCACTTTTTCACTTTTTAAAATTTAAATTTTAATCTCTCTAAAAAATCAGTCAGATCTGGTTTAATCCAGTCCAACCTGGTCCAATCAGGTTTTTGATTAGTTCAAAGCGGTCTGACCGTAGAAACGATTTTGACCCTGACCAAGACCGGACAAGAGCCCGGTTCAAGGTTCAACCGATCCGATTGGCCGGTCCGGTCCGATTTTCATAACACTGGCATCAAGTAAATATTTTAATATTTTATATTTTAATATATTTTCAAATATGCTACTCACAAAAAAAAACTGCCAAATATGTTAATCATTTATTTATTTCATTTAATTATTTTTATTTTTGAGATAAAAATTTCGAAAAGATATTTGAAATAATTGTATATCATTCTCAATGCTTTTTAATATAAATTATTTTAACTTGTTATTAATTTTTTAAATAATTTATTTTTATTGTATTTTTAAGTTTATTAATAACTTCTATAACTAACAAATCTAATAATACTTATATGAGTCTCCCATTAAAAAAAATATTAATTAATATTATAATTTCTCTAATCAGGGACGGATCTACGGTAATGGGTGTGAGGGCACTTGCCCCCACAAGGCAAAAAAATATTATTTTTCTCATACAAATATAGATGTTACCCCACATATCAAATCATTACTCATCTTTTGGTATGAACTAAAATTAATTTTGTAATATTTCATTTTTTGCTTAATTAATTGTTTCTCATTTCTCACATGTGGATATAGGTTTCAATTGAAATTGAATCACGTTTTATCTTGTATATTTTATATATTTTTTTTATCGTTTATGTATATTTATAATATTTTTTTTTAGTAAAAATATATATAGACTTTTTTTTGCCTTCATTAACTAAAATTTCTAGATCCGTCCTTATCTCTAACTCTAATATACTTAATTTAAGAGTATCTCCAATGGACAACATTTAAGCAACCCACTTTACATTACTTATCTCCTATTATGAGGGTCCAACAGAGGTGCGACCACGTGAATAGCCACAAAGGTATGGGCATGTGAGATCCCAGCAAGGTGAGGTCATTCGAGATTCCAGGCAGATGTGAGACCATGAAGAAGGAAGTTTTCTTCTGATTGAGTTTTTTTATGATTGGGTTTTGTTTTATTTCTAATTGGAGTTGATGGTGTTTTTTTTTCAAGTATTGAACTAAGTTCGTAATTTTTATTTATTTTTTCTGATGAAATGTGTTTAATTTGTGCTTAAGATTCATTCTGGTTAACTGGGTTGTATGTTTGTGGGAGACAAAACTGTTTTTTCTCTCAATTTTATCTTCATTTGGTTAACATTGGTTTCAATCTTTCACATAAATTCATTTTTTATTGATAAGCAATCGTTTATTATATAAGAAACAATGCTTAATTTTAAGTATCCTTGTTGCCACGTAATCCAGCTCCAACGGTGAAACAAAATAAGCAACAATCGCTTATGTTTAACAAACACATAAATAACCTGCTAAGTGCACCAAATTTACACAAGAATTTCTTAGAAATTAAAAAGAAAGTTGAACATAAAAATCATCCTTTATTAGACCACATATATTGGCACTGCCTTCTAACTGTTATGTGAAGTGAGTGATTTGATTCTATAATATGAAAATGAAAAGGACCATGGAAAGATTCAACACGACAACACACTATAGCTAGAGAGGTAGATATTCATTGATTGAACTCATGCAATCCATAGGGCGTCGTGCATGCGTGACGTACTAGTGATACCATAGGGTGTGGAAACTAGCTAAAAACATTTTTTATGTTGCTTATTTATATCAAGTCATTTTTCAAGTTTATCATAAAATGATTTACATATATAAAGATAGAGATTAATCCCTTCAAAAAAATGGGGGTAAAGTTTCTCAATGTGATGGTGAGCTGAACTATTTTGTGAATAAAATATTTTAAATATAGAAAAAAAATATAAGGAGATTAATACATTTTTAATATAAATCATGTAACCTTATAGTGACACATTTAATATTAAAGAAACCTATAAAGTTTTAAATCTAGGTTCGAGATCGTAATTGGGATTGCGATATTTTGATTTTGACAGTCTTCGAAATCCTATCATGATTGTAATTATTTCGTATCGATGATATTTTCCTTCAATTGTCTGTAATAAGAGAAAATGTAATATAATGGTGATCCAATTTAAACCTTGGAAACGGACAATATACATTAGTTAATCTAGAATTACTCAGAGTGGCATTTTATGCATTTATATTAAATTTTTTGAAAGAAAAACTCAGACAAGTAATGCAGCCAAGTCTCCATAAGAATCTATCAAGGATCACTTGGCTGCTAAGTGGTGGAAATGAAAACCAGATTGCTATCTTTGGGAAAGTTGATCAAGATTCGTAGTTGTTAAATGATGCGAGCTAGCAGAGGACTTAAGACTTATCCGGCGCCTAGGTGGCTGGCTGGGCTAGGCCCTATCCGCTTGACAACTAAAGTGTCCTCATCACTCATCCTATTTTATAATTATTTATTGGACAAAACTTATAGGTTGTATTTTAGATATTTATGATGTTATTTTTCAAAGAGAGTAAAATATATGTAATAATTATTATATATGTTATATTTTTATTGATGAACTATTATACATGTATTTTTTTAATAAAAAAATAGCACCATAAATACTTATGGGACTTCACCTAAAATTTATCCTCATTAATTTTGGTAAAGTTTGGCCAAAAGAGGGTAGAATAGTGTAGTTTGTTTTATTTTTTTTAATAAAATCAAAATCTTCTTTTTAATATTACGTACTAGTACTGTTTTATTTTTTTACCAGACAGATAACTTTAGATTAAAAAATACAAATAGTACTTCAACCCCTCAATTAAAATAGTGTATACAGTTATGTTTTGTTTATAAAACACACACCTAACATAAAAAAACTTGTATATTTTATTTTATCCATTTTTAGGCATCTATCAAACACTGTCATTATGATCAACATGTGGTTGGTCCGAATGATAACGAGCTTGGACTCTTTAATAAGTGATCAAAGATTCGATCCTTAACTTTTACGTATAGAGAAAACTTGATTGGGAGAGGTCAGTTCTTGAATGTCGTTCAGTATTATAAAATATTAATTTCTATAATTACACGGAGAGAATATTGTAAGAAACCAATTGAATCATGACCCAAAAACTCGCCAATTCGTCGAATCGATTCTTAAAACATTCCTGATATCCATTTTTCTAATTAATTAACTCTGTTGAACCCATGAAGCTCATGTGACCCACCTTATCATTTTCCTCTATTCTAGTTGGTCTCCTCGATTGGCTCGGATTTTTGGATATGGCATGGCTTGAGGCTTCCCTGGAGAACTGATTATGTTTGGATGAGGACATACGATTGAAACTAGATTCTTTGTTAGGCTCTCAATTTGAGCAAAATGCTATTGTGAGTTTCCAAGACATTAGACATGCACTACAATATGCATGCGTTGGAAAACACATGGTTGGACACCATATAATATAATCATTTTGTTTTCTTGTTTTCTCTCTTTGGAATTAAATAAATATTTAACGTGTTAGTTTGTTAGGGCCTTGCCTCACGAGTAGTGGGACATCACAAGTGTCTAGCTTAGGAATACATTAAACAATCTTGTTAACGAGTGTCTTATTGACACTCTTTAAGAAACCCAAAAAAATATATTTTTATGAGAAAATTAAATATATAATCTCTTAGAATAATAAATATATCATTTTTTCGTACTAACTTACTTTTTTTGAAATTGTAACAGATGTCCTTAAGATATTCGTTAGCATTCTCCTAAATTAAATTATTGGGCGGAGCTGGCGGCTACTAATTTTAGAGCATAAAGATAGATTTTTTTATTTCAGCTATTTTTTGGCTAAAAAGTTATTTCATACACAATCTATCATATTTGACAATTAGCTTAAATTTATAAAAAAAAACTTTTTTGGGGGGAAAAAATTGTTTTATGTCATCTAATTTATTTTAGCTTAAGATTGTTGTGATTTGATTATTTTTCATTTTCAAAACCATCTTCCCTATTTATCCCTACAAAACTAACTTCCAAACAAAAATGATTAAATTATACAAATAACTTCTTACCCTTTTTTCGTAATATACTATGTAAAAGTGATTTTTTTGCACTACCCAAACGAAATAGATATTCTAAAAATCACTTTTTAGCAAACATACCCAAACAAAAATAAATTCCGATTATAATCAATTATCATATAATCGATTTATCAGCATTATTTATTTTTTTTCAGTTTTTTTAAACACACCCTTAATATGTAATTGAAGAACAAAAATAATCTACAGGTACCGATGCACGGCATAAAAAACAAGACCCTAATTTTTCTAGATTTCCAAGTTCAAAGGGGGTGTGTGCAACTCCAAAAGCATGTCTCTTATCACCTTTTGTTCTTGGTAACAATAAAGAAAAGGTCAAAATCTTTTTAAGCAGCCAGCCACCCGGCTCGTTCTTTGATCTTTTGTTTCGTTGCAATCCTGTTCCCAAAGTTGCTCTCTAGTCGCTTACATTTCTTTACCATGAAAAACTGTTCTTATCCAAACATCCTTTTAAATTGCAGTGGTAATCGAAATTGTAATTGCATTGTGTTTATTATAATTATGAATTATTGTAAAAAATGCAATCAACATTGCTACAATTATAATTACAATGTAATTATGAAATCCAATTGTTCTTTGGGTTCGAGCCCCACGGTGGACGGCAATTGTTAATAAAAGTATAATCCTGGATACAAGCTATGCTCTTTCTCTCTTTCTCTGTATTCGTCATCCCTTTTCTTCAGTCTTCATTCTCCTTATATAGGTCCATCAGACACCTGGGAGGTGTAATTCTGTTATGCGAGAGGGACCCATCCCAAGCCGTTAGCGGGATTTGCGGGATACGTATCGCGGTCACGCATTCCAGATTCTGTATGACGTGATCTTCCGGAAGTTCCCGAGACCGAGAGGTTCGACTCTGATGATTAACTTACCCGGGTTTTCTACATCTTGGGATTTGGAGCATGTATTGCCCGACATCCCGAGTTCACGGTAATGCGCCCTGGTTCAAGCTCTCGGACTCCTTCTCCTTTTTAGAAATGTCTTTGATTATTGGGTCTGGACTCTTGAAATGGGCTTCCTCGACCACGGTAGGAACACCAATAAAACTATAAAATTGTAATTGGAATTGCAGATATATACCCCGATTAAAACCATAATAATTTCATCCCATCTCATCTCACATGTGTTTTATTAGAAATGCTAGTAAATACGAGACGAAACTCATACCATGTCTATTGTGGTTTTCTCTCTCCAATTCTAATTTTAACTGTGGCTTATATTATTAATTAGGCAAAATAGGTTGATTGGTCCTATACTTTTATTTAAATTTTCATATCGGTCTCATAAGTTTTATTTTTTTTTCAAATTAATCCTACACGTTATGATTTGTTTTCACGTTAGTCCTTTCCGTCAATTTCGACCTTACGGCGTCAAATTAAAAGCCACATGTCGCACTACTATTATAGTCACATCAGGTCAAATCTGACGGCGTTAGGTCGAATTTGACGGAAAGAACTAACGTGGAAACGGAATATAACGTGTAGGACCAATTTGAAAAAAATAAAACTTATAGGACCGATTTGAAAATTTAAATAAACGTATATGAATAATCAACCTATTTTGCCTATTAATTATAAATTGTGGCTTATATTATTAAGCTTTTGAAAATTGCCTCCATTGCAATTCTGTGATGTTTCTGTAAAATTTAATCCAGATTATGGTTTATACCAATCTGTTATATTATAGGCTCATTGCAATTTGAGTGTAATTGTTGTTTGCTTGTTTTTCTTCTTTTAATGTAAAATTTTTTGGCGTTTCTCAACTGTAAGTGTGAGTATCTTTTAGTTAATTGTACAGTAGTTAATCTTCTAAAAACCTTCTGTGTAAACTAACATCATAAAATTATTTGACAACATGCACAAAGAAGCATGTGGATGCACATGTCATAACCGTTCCACCACTATATATATATATATATATATATATATATATATATATATATATATATATATAACTTGTGGTTTGATAGATACACACCTCTAAAACTGCGATCCATTTGTTTTTTTCGGTTTTGGGGTTTCAAAGTAATTTTAAATTTTAAATTGAAAGACATTTTGCTATTGTATATTAAGAGTTAAATTGTTATGTATTGATAGTGTAAAATTTTTTACACTATCAATCAATAATCAATCATGATATGAATGACTTTTAAGGTAGTTAAGATAAAAATCAAATTTTATTACTGATGTGATAACTTATAATTAGATGTTTGTATAAAAATATTTTATATTATCAATATATAATAATTAATCTTTTATATTAAACTTGACCATTATCTATTCAGTTTTTTAATTGGTTAATTATTTGTATTTAGTTATTAGTTGTTAAGTGCTCAAACAATAGCAAATAAAGAGTTGGATTTGATGAGCTGTACTCATGTGGCAATGTGGCATCCATTAGCTTTCCCTTTTATTTTTAAAAAACACGTCCCAAGACCCTAGGCAAAGAAAATGATTGTTTGTCGAGCAGAGCTCTGAGTATTATATGGTGTACTGTTTATGTAACAAGAAAATTAGAAGATTAGTTAGTTATTCAAGAAAAATATAGGTAAAACCTAGACGATTGTTCTTAATTAAACTCCTTACTTCTCGTGCCATCGGTTTCTATATTCTAAACCACATTATTCCATAATCCCGTTAGGTAAGATAATCACGTACAAAGGCGTGATTTGTTTTGAATTTTATAAAAGTAAAATCACGTTTAGAGAAAGCTCCTCTCATATATCTTTTAAAATAATTATTTTAAAAATTGTTATTTTTATATTTTTGTTGAAAATAATCTAAATCAAATATGCACAAAATAAACCAGCAAAACCCCAAATTAGGGTTCATAAATTCATTTTTACACTTGACTATCTTTCTGACGGCAAATTAGATTATGTTTGGATTTCAGTTTCAAATTTAAGTTTGGTCAACCAAATTTTTTCCTCCTTTTCTGTTGTATGATTTATTTTTTATAAAAGTGTCATTGCTAACTTAAATTTACAATTATAAACAGAAACTCAAACATACACTTATATAGTTGTTTGTTGAGACCATTAAATATCCTTGTGAGACAAATTCTTACTTTAAGTGTTGGGTTCGCTTAAGCAGTGGTTTGGACCATAACAAAATGCTTTGCAGGAAGTTTTTTTTATAATCATGACGTAAGTCCGAAGTATCCATCACCGTTAGTACTAATATCTATCGAGAAACTTGTTGGGCAAACAAGGTGAGTTCTCCCCTCCCAACTAGGTTTTTTCCATACATAAGAGTTGGAATTCGAACTCCTAACCATTTATTTAAGATGTCTGAATCCCTTGCTACTTAGACCAATCATTGATTGTTTTGCAGTGAGTTTTAATAGAAGGTTATTAGATATTAATTACCATATGATTCTACACGGATTATTCAAACCCTCTGTCACATGCACAGAGAATAAAATTAAAATAGTGGATCGGAAAAGATTTATTAGATAAATATTGATTTAGTGTTGGTTCTTAGATATTCACGTAATCCTTCAAATTTAACAACTTTTTCTTAAGGGTGGTGGGTGCGATTATCGAATATTCGCACGCATCAGACCAAGTTACAATATTATACTAACAAGGCGCCTCTTGCTTTAGTTAACCTTGAGCTGCAACCTAGCTAGCTTGTGAGGAAATCTAAGGATTCCGTCCCTTTTGACAAGTTTTTTTTGTTGGGTTTGTGTTCTTCCTTGTTTCTTCTTTCTGTATCCACCCTTCCGCTTAAGTACCACTCTATTCCTTGATTATATTTTACATACCCAGAAAATTTGTCATATTTTAGAAATTGGATGCTTCTACGGTGTTAAATGATGTAAGCTTGTATAACTTTGATCAATTAATTAGGTTGGAGAATGAAGTCTCATATATGACAAAATAAAAATGATTGTACTGCATATAAGTTGGGAAACTTGAGTCCAAATTATCTAAATTTTTTGAATAAAAAAGTAACTCTCAAACTTATTATACAAATTAACTCAACTCACTCCCTCAATTAGGTCAAATCTTAAATGCTAATATGATATCAGAACCCATTAAAAAAATTGAGGCCTCTAATTAAAAAAAAAAGAACCTGAAGCCTTTGAGACTAAAAAAAAAAAATGAGTATAAGCCCAGAAACAAAAAAATAATAAAAAATCAAATTGAGCAAGTCACAATTAAGCCTCCAGTTGGACTTGAGGGGGTGTTGGAGAATGAAGTCCCACATAGGGCAAAATAAAGACTATTGTAATGTATATAAGTTGGGAAACTTGATTTCAAATTGTCTAGACCTTTTGGACAACAAGATAACTCCCAAAGTTATAATACAAATTAACTCAACTCACTCCCTCAATTGGGCCAAATCTTAAATGCTAATACTTTATAACCAATAGAATTGTCAAGCATGCATCAACTTTGGTTCTTTTATTTGTGACCGGTCAAATACAAAAGCTATATCTATATTTGCACATTCCCACCTCCATATTTGCAATTATCTTTATCTGTATTTGTAAATTTTAAATGATATTATATTGATTTTTATGAAATTATAATGACTTTAAATGTCAGAAAATGGGTTAGAATAAAAGCTGATAGATAAAAAAAAAATGTCACAATGACACACACAGAGACAAACAAATAACATGCAAATATAGAAGATAAATAAATTAATACCTGCAAATACAAATAAAACAAGACCTTTACACGTAAATACGCAAGAAGTGTACCTAAAACACAATAACAGAAAAACAAATAAGACATTTGACCCAAAATATGTTTTTTGACCAAGTCAAGTACATGTGTAAAAAACAACCCTTCCTATTGGTCAACAAAAAAAGGTGCATACTTGCACCATTTTTACAAAAGAGTAACTTAGATGAAGCCTTAGAAATTTATCGGTAAGATTACTGACAAACATGGTTGAGGGGCAAGATTTTGTGATTGAATTGAAAAAGGTTTTAAGAGATTAATAAATTTCTTAAGGATGTAAGGCGTGTTAGCTTGTAAAAGGGGAATTGAGATAAGCTTTGATAGTCGAGGGAAGTGATTAATGGGGGCATTGTGATGTAAACTATACTTTTTTTTGGATCTATTCTAACTAGTACATGACTGGGTGCTTGTTCTCCATTCCTTTCTAGAAGGTATCGGGATTTGGATACTATGATGTTAAAGTTAGAAATTTTTTAATAAAACTTCAAATTATATTATCGAAAAAAAAATGACTTCACTATCATGGTTTTGAGAATAAAGGTGTGCTTTGGTGTAGGTCGCTAGCTTGTATGTGGTAATAACAGAACAGAGAAAAATTTGCTGAATAACCTCAATGTATTTTATTGAATGATTGATTGAATATACGTAATATATGAACCATCTATTTATAAAGATGTATATGTGTTGTAAATCTTGAAAGAAAGCTAAGAAACAAACTAAAGAAACTATATATCTAACAGAAATAACTGATTTAACTAACTGATCAGTTATGTAACTAACTAATTTGACTAAGTAATAGCATTATCATTAGGATCAGCATTAATAGAAGTAGAATAAGGGAAATCTTGATCAAGAAAAATAACATTGTGGGAGAGAAAAATAATTTTAGAATGTAAATCATACAATAGATACCCTTTGGTGCCATGTTGGTGGCCAAGAAAAACATATTTTCTTGCACGGGGATCAAGTTTGGTTCTATGCTGTGTCAAGGTATCCAAAGACTTTTAAGTCAAGAAAAGTTGGTGGAGCATTATGCAGCAAAGCATAGGGACAATTATGTTGAAGAGTAGCAGAAGACAATCTATTAATAAGGAATACGGCATGGGAGACAACATAGGACCAGAAAATAGGAGGTAAATGAGACTGAAATAGCAAAGCACATGTAACATTCAAAATATGTCTATGTTTCCTTTTCTACCTTAGAGTTTTGTTGGGGTGTTTCCACACAAGAAGTTTTATGAGAAATACCATTTGCTTCATAAAAAGTTGGCATGCTAAATTCTATTCCATTATTTGTTCTAATAATTTTAATATTAGTGTTGAATTGAGTAGAGATAAAGTGTGGAATTTAAGTATGTTAGGTCTAGTTTCTAACTTAGAATGCATTAAGTATAGCCAAGTATATTTACTAAAGTCATACACAATAGTAAGAAAGTATTGGTGACCTTGAAAAGATGGAATCTTAATGCCCCCCAGCCCCTAAATATCCATATGAACCAAGTCAAAAGGATGAAGGGATTTAGTTGAACTGGAAGGAAAAGATAGTCTTGATTGCTTTGGCATATGGCAACAGTCCCATACAAGTTCTTTATTACGTTTGATGTAGGGAAATTGTGTACATAATTGTTGAAGAATAGGAAAAGAAGGATGGCCTAACCTATACAGCCATATATCATTGTATACAGTAGATGCAGAATTAAAAGTAGAGCTATTTAGTACAGATGAAGCAGTAGAAATAGCAGAATGTGTGAGGATATAATCATCCTTTGTGAAAGGAGGTCCTGTATGAGGCAAGAATTAGGTAGAAAAGTCAGTTTATAATTGGAATGGGAGGCCAACTTTTGGACAGATATCAAATTATACTGAAATGTAGGAATATATAAAACATTAACCAAAGAAGAGAGGCATTAATATGAATATTGCCCGAATGCTTAGCAGTAATGCAATTACCATTAGGCAATCAAATAGATATTGGTGTAATAGGATTAAGAGTAGTAAAAAGGGAAAGAGAGTGACACACATGATATGTGGATCCAGTATCCAAGATCAAAGATGCATAGTTTACCATTGCCCCTGCCATAGCCCTTGCCTTGAGGAGTTGTTCCTCGACCCTAAGGAGTGAAGGATCTATTGGATGGCTTCCAAGAGTTAGAATCGGAAGTGGCAGCCAAGGTTGCAGGATCACCAAGTATTGAGCCAGCCAAGGTTCTTTCTTGTTGAGTGACAAGAGAGAAAACTTTGCTAATGGAAGGAAGAGGCTCAAGAAGCAAGATTTGTGTGTCTTGACCGTACGAAAACTATCATTCAAACCCTTTAGGAAGCATATAACATATTCATTATCTTTGTGTTGGTTCATGGAATTGTTGAGATTACAAGGACAAGGGGAAGAACAAGAGCAAGCGGAAGTAGGCCTTAAAGACTCCAATTCTTACCATAAAATTTTCAAATCAGTGTAAAAGTAAGAGACATAATGATCACCTTGTAGAATTGAATGAAGTTCTTACAAAATATCTGAAATGTGAAAATGGTTACCCTTTGATAAGCGTTCTTTAAGGTCGAACCAAAGATCCTTAGCACTGTTAATGTAAATCGCGCTTTGAGCGATTTGTGGTGCCAAGATGTGGGTGATCCAAGAAATAACGATGTTATGGCATCTCTCCCAAGAGTCATGGCCGGTGGAAGAATCGTGCCATCAACAAATTTGAGCTTGTTTTTGGACAATAGGGCACGCTTCATGGCCTTACTCTAGGAATGCTAATTGTCACCATTCAAAGGAAGGGACAGGATTTTCACCCGGATGTAGATAGTAAGGACTGATAGGGTTTTGTTATGGATCGATGGGAGGAACTTGTGGTGGTGGTTGCTGAGGACGGGTCTCTGGTGGATTAACCTCAGGATTGGAGCTTGAAGAATCGCCAGACATGGTAGAGTTGAAAGAATAGGAGAAGAAGAAAAGATATATGCGGAAGCTTATAAATTTGATACCATAATATCATAATAGAGAAGAATTTTCTGAATAACCTCAATGTATTTTGTTGAATGATTGAATGAATATACAGAATACATGAACCATCTATTTATATAGATGTATAAGTGTTGTAACCCTTGAAAGAAAGCTAAGAAACAAACTAAGGAAAGCTAAAGAAACTATCAAACAGAAATAACTGATGTAACTAACTGATCGGCTATGTAACTAACTAATTTGACTAAGGAAGAGCATTATCTATATCCAATATGTGGACAAACATATAATATGCTATAAAATGCACTTTCAAAGACGAGAGATTTGAGTAAGATTTGCAACTAACAACTTGTTGGATTCCAAAGAGAACTAGTCGCGGTGATTTTGAGACAAGATTTTGCATCCAGCTCTCAGGAGGAGGGTAAACAGGGAAAATTTCACTTTGTACCGAGGTTTGTCATGATGACACAAACTTCTCCTCATGCATATGACGTTAGAATGTCACAATTGTCCCTGTACTAAAAAATACCCTAAGATCAAATTATCTTTGCCCATGAGAACACTAAGCTGCCAAGAGAACCACTTTCTTGAAGCAGACAATCAAATGAATGAGTGAGGGCCATTGTGGTGAATGATCGATAATGGCGGCCACCATGGGGACTGGGGGATGACCTACAAATGGGGTCACTATGGGAGATGATGCATTTTTTCGAGGTACAAAACATAGAGAACAGTAACAACTTCTTCCAAGTAGAGAACACCACTTTCGGTTTTACTGACTCTCCCTCAATTAAGAAATAACTTTGTCACATGATGATTTGAGGTACTCTAAATTATTGCTTGATTTTATAAACGGAGGAGTGGGAATTTTGACGACTTACAACGTGGGGTTATTGTGGGGGACGATGAATTTCTTCAAGTTAGAGAACATAGAGAACAATGACAACTTCTTTGAGGTATAGAATGCTAAACAGCGAAGAAGGCCACTTCCTTGAAGCAGACTGATAGAAATTGGTTCAATCGATCAAGTAGAATTCACAGAATAGTATGTTTTATTGATGATTCTCTGGGGAAGTGTTCCCTAATCAGAGATAGAAGAAGAAGTTACAGAGAGAGAAGGAAAGAAAATACAAGTAACTGCCCTGCCAAGGATTCGAGAGCTTGACCTCTCCCACCCAAATCCAACCAACTAATAGAATGCCTAACTTTCCCTCCCTTTCTTCTATTTATTCCCTCTTTTAACATCAGCTCAGCTAACTAACTCTCACTTATTAGGCCCATTAGGCCCATATCTAACAATACTCCCCTCCTAAACTTTCACCTTGTCCTCAAGGTGAACAAGAAGTAGCCTCTTAAGAACAACTACTGTCATGGGTCCCACGGCTTGAAGCATGTTGACGCCACTATTGCTATGGTATGCAGCTGTCCACCAGGGTCCCATTGTGATGCATCTTCAATTTGCTGTCGCTTAATTTGCTGTTTTTCATGCCACAGAGTTGCGATGGATGTAGGAATTCCATTGCCTCCAATCACTCTCAGTTGTTGTGAAAGGTTGTACAACTCCTTCTTGGGTACACCTATGACTATGGCGTAGTAATCTACCTTCCCATCAAGCTTGCTGAAAACAGGACTCGGAGTGGGTCCCCGTAACCCAATAATGATGGTTGACTCAATACTCTATCAGCCACTTCTTCTGCACTAATGGTTCCCTTCACGTTGGCAGTGACCGTGAACTGCCCTATGGCCCTGAGATGTGCATCTAATCCTTCAAGCAGCTCATGTCTTTGGGGTTGTGGGCCAATATTGAAAGGATTATGAGAACAAGGGAACATCTCCTGCTTCTCTTTCCTTTGGACCAATTCCTTCCACACGGTTCTAGGTGGTGACCCATTCTTGAAAGGTAACAAGTCTTGCACAACATTCATGGAAGATTGAAGTGAACTATGTGACTCTTCAACAACAACATCCTCCTGAATATTTTCAGAATCATGAACTTGCTGCATTTGTTGCTCAATTCTGTATTCTTGAACAAGCCCGTAGACCCCTTGCCTCTCCTCAAAGAATTGGGCCTGGCCCATTATGCTAACCAGTGGACTCGCCTTGCCATTTTCCCCTTCTGCCAAGGTTGTTCTCCTGTCCTCCGTCTCAACACCTTTACACAAAAACAACTTACCTTTTCCCTCACTAATTTGGGCTTGACCCATTAAGATAGGATCGAGGCCCAACTGCTGAAATGCTAACCCTACCATAATCTTCTTTGGTACTCCAAGCACGATGCTACTACTCTCAGCGGCAACCATCCCTTCTCCCCTCATGAGTGTACCATCGGCCGTCGCGTGAGAATCTCGGTCCGACGGTTCCGGCGGCGGCCTGACCGGAAGTGCCTCGACCACCATCGTTCTCTTCTTGTGAGTGGAGCCCTCGGTTTGGGTTAGCAGCACCACAGCTATCTCCGCCCTTGGCGTCGCCGCCTTGGTTTCATCAACCGCCACAAGATGATCCCGGTTTGGCGGTTCCGGTGGCTGCGGCGGCGGCCTGTTCAGACCTCCATATCTCTTCATCCTAGCTCCCCTATCCACGACGGTGCTACTGTTTTGAGGCTGCAGTTTCGTCGCCATCTTGTTCTCGACCATCATCTTCTCTACGTCATCACAATTTTGTTGATACTGTGGTGGTTTCCTAGTAATCGCAACCAGATCTGAGTTCTGGTAGCCAGGAACCTCTGCTACCTCACCCCCTTCGTCTTCAGCTTCCTCCGCCATAACTACCTCAATGCTTGTTTCCCTTTCCGGTTTTGTTTCCCCCTTTTCTATTTCCTTTGCTTCCCTTTTTGCTATTTCTTTTTCGTTTTCATCCCCAAGATTCATTCTCAAATCTTCATCTTCATTTTCTTTTCTTGATTCATTCCCAAGGTTCATCCTCAGACCTTCATCTTCATTTTCCTCTTCTTCACCCTCTTCGGTTAGTGGCAAAACGTCCCTGTATTCTGGTTTAAAACGCCAGATTAGAGCAATCTGAAATTTCAACCAAGTCGACCCTGGATTTCGCAGATTCCACCATCGACACCAATCCAGAGCTTGTCCGGTCATCCCGCTCACTGCCTCCGCCAATCGCTGCTCCTCTGGTGTTTCCCTTGCATCAAAGTACTTATGGATGTTAATCACCCACCAATACGCATCGTCCCCGTCATAGAACACTGGAATCTCCATTGATACCACAGCTCCAAGATCTTGAGAGCTTTGATATCAGTTGATAGAAATTGGTTCAATCGATCAAGTAGAATTCACAGAATAGTATGTTTTATTGATGATTCTCTGGGGAAGTGTTCCCTAATCAGAGATAGAAGAAGAAGTTACAGAGAGAGAAGGAAAGAAAATACAAGTAACTGCCCTGCCAAGGATTAGAGAGCTTGGCCTCTCCCACCCAAATCCAACCAACTAACAAAATGCCTAACTTTCCCTCCCTTTCTTCTATTTATTCCCTCTTTTAACATCAGCTCGGCTAACTAACTCTCACTTATTAGGCCCATTAGGCCCATATCTAACACAGGCAATCAACTGAACGTGTGGGGGCCATTGTGGTGAATGATCGACAATGTCGACCACCATGGAGGATGACTGATAATGTCATGTCGCTATGGGTGATGATGAACTTTTTCGAGGTAGAGAACATAAAGAATCGTGACAAATTCTTCTAGATAGAGAACAACACTTTCGTTTCCCCGCCTCTCTTACAATTAAGAAATAATTTTGTCAATGATGATTTAAGATACTCTAAAATATTGCTTGATTTTCTAAATTTGGGGGTGAGGTGCGAATTTTTGATGACTTACAACATGGGGTCACAAGAGGACAATGAACTTCTTCGAGATAGAGAACAATTTCATTTTCACTATCTCTACGGTTAAAAAATAATTTTGTTACAAGATGATTTGAGATACTCTAAATTATTACTTGATTTTCTGAATGGAGGGTGAACAAAACATATTTTAGGGTTTCTAAATATAGTGGTGAGTTATTGCTTACTTTTCTGATTTGGGGGTGAATATTTGCGTGGTTTCCTCATCAATTACCTGTGATATCAACACCTCTATGTGTGCGAGGGAATGAAAAGTATTTTTTTATGAGGGACCAAGGAGCATCACTTTCTCTGGGATTTTATTTGCTCTTTTATAGCATATGAGATGCAAAATAAAAACGAGGGAGAATAGAAAAAGAGAACCTTTATTTCTGTCTTATAGAATTTGATGTCTTATAGCATTTTATTTTTCTATTGGGAGAAAAAAAAAGTTTATATCATATAGTATCAAAGTTACTATATCTAAAAGCACGCTTTTTAGTTTTCAATCTTACAGCAAATTGCAAACATTTATATTAGATATGATCAGGAGCATAACGAGGGCCATCATTTTGATTTAAGATTCATCTTAAATATAGTGGTGAATTATTGCTTTGTTTAATACGCATACTAAACTTGCTGCAGGAAATCTGTAAGGAAATTTAATACACACACTCAAAAAAAATTGATACACTTTGATGAGCATTATCACTTGGTCTTTAAGCATTGCATGAAATTTATTTAAGCACTTTTGCTCTATTCTTTCCACTTAAGTGTATACAGGAAATTGTATTTATCTATGGCCAAGGCAAGCGGACCTTCTAATATAAGAATTCATGGGCTCCATGCAGGGTCGGCCCAAGCCCAAGACCACCAAAGCAAGGGCTTTAGGCCTCAAAAAAAATTTGTAACAATTTTTTTTTTAATGATAATTAGAAAGGAAGAGCAAAAGTCTCTCCTTCCATCACTCACATTTACGTAAAACACGCTTTTGCTTTAAAGAAAGAAATTTCAGAAACACAAAAGTCTCTTCTTCACTCTCTGTCTCTTGCTTGCTTCACCATCACCAATCACAAATTCACAACTTCACTCTCAGTCTCTCTTAGCCTCTCTCAGTCTCTCTCTATCGGCCTCTCTGCGCGGTTGCTGTGCCCACGGCCGACGGCCTATCGGCCACGGGCCACCGCCTCTCCTCCTCTTGACTCTCTCCCTCTCCCGCTCTCCGTTGCGCGACTGCGGCGCTCTCCGGCGCGACTCTGGCGGCTACTGTGCCCACGCCCACCGCCTCTCGACTCTCTCCCTCCCGCTCTCCGTTGCGCGACTACGGCCCTCTCCGGCGCGATTGCGGGCTGCGGCCTCTCAGGTCTCCAACGGCTGCGACAGTGAGGCCCCTCTTCTCAGCGGCTGTTGGTCTGTCAGTCTGTCACTCTGTTGCTTCATTGCTTGCTTCTTGGAGAGGAGAACTGGTCACTACCTCACTGGTCTGGTCAGGAACATTTACATCACTGTTACAGGATTACTAAGAATATAAAATAACAATTAAATAATAAATTATTTTCTTCTTCTATTTCAGGCATTTTGTACATGTTCCTGACTTCCTGTTGTATTTGGAGAAGCATACAAAATTTTTATGCTAACTAATTTATTGGAGAATCAGGTTCTATTGTTTTAACTTTTTTTGTTAAATTTATATTTGTTTTCCATCTATAATTCATTGCTTTTATTTTAAAAAATATATAAATGTCAACTCGAAAATTTGAATCCGGTTATTCCAAACTAAAAAAAAAGAAAAAAATTGAAGCTTTAATTGAATCACAAAAAGGAGCCATAGATAAATTTTTCAAGAAAAGTAATTTAAATGAAAATATAGGTGATTGCTCGTTGAATGAACAAGTTAATAATGTAGATATAGATGAAAATGAAAATAGAGAAGAAGTATTAGTTAGTGAACAAGAAATAGAAACGAATAAATTAGAAGAGTCCACTACTAAAAATATATATGATCCAAGTCAGTGGACAAATATTGATACAAGTTTGAGAGATTTATTAGTGGAAAAAGGTCCTATTAAAGTTACCGATATAGATTTTCCCAAGGATGAATTTTCAAGACACTTTTCTTCATCACTTTACATTCAAAAGTTGACCAACGGTGAAAAACGTGAAAGAAGATGGCTGATTTATTCTCAAGATTTGGATAAAGTATTTTGTTTTTGTTGCAAATTGTTTGATGCTCTTCCTAGTACAAGTAATTTAGCTAAAGTAGGTAGTAGGGATTGGAGAAATATTAGTGCTAAGTTGAAGAGTCATGAGATAAGCGGTGAACACATTGCTAACATGAGTTCATGAATTGATTTAGAAATGAGATTGTCAAAAAATAAAACAATTGACAAACATGTTCAAGAGCAAATAAATAGAGATAGGGAACATTGGAGAAATGTATTATTAAGAATTATTGCAGTTGTTAAAACTCTTGGAAAAAATAACTTAGCCTTCCGTGGTACAAACGAAAAGATTTACCAAGAAAGTAATGGAAATTTTTTAAGCATAATTGAAATGATTGCAGAATTTGATCCTATAATGCAGAAACATATTTGTCGAATTAAAGATAATGAAATTCATAACCATTACCTCGGACATAAATTACAAAATGAATTGATAAATTTGCTAGCAAATGAAATTAAATCAAGAATTATAAAAAAAATTATGAACGCAAAATATTTTTCAATTATACTTGACTGTACTCCGGATATAAGTCATCAAGAGCAAATGTCTATTGTATTACGATGTGTGGATATTTCTTCAACCCCAATTCAAATTTTTGAATATTTTTTAGAATTTTTAAAAGTAGATGATTCAACTGGATAAGGTCTTTTTGATGTTATTATCAAAGAAATAAATATTATTGGACTCGATATTAGTAACCTAAGAGGACAAGGTTATGATAATGGGTCTAATATGAAAGGAAAACATCAAGGTGTGCAAAAAAGGTTTTAGATATTAATCCTAGATCATTTTATACTCCATATGGTTGTCATAGTCTAAATTTGGTACTTTGTGATATGGCTAATTGTTGTCCTAAAGCTACATCTTTTTTTGGAGTGTTACAACGTATATATATCCTATTTTCTTCTTCTACTAAACGATGGAAAATTCTACAAGAACATATCCCTAGCCTAACTCTTAAATCACTGTCACAAACACGTTGGGAAAGTCGTATTGAAAGTGTAAAAGCTTTAAGATTTCAAACTTCACAAATAAAAGACGCTTTATTGAAATTATGTGAAGTTAATGACAAACCTAAAATAAAAAGTGAAGCTAAATGTTTAGCAACTTATGAGCTTGAAAATTTTGAGTATATAATGGACGTTCCACTCTAATAAGCTTTGATAGTCGAGGGAAGTGATTAATGGGGGCATTGTGATGTAAACTATACTTTTTTTTGGATCTATTCTAACTAGTACATGACTGGGTGCTTGTTCTCCATTCCTTTCTAAAAGGTATCGGGAGTTGGATACTATGATGCTAAAGTTAGAAATTTTTTAATAAAACTTCAAATTATATTATCGAACAAAAAAAGACTTCACTATCATGGTTGAGAATAAAGAAGTGTTTTGGTGTAGGTCGCTAGCTTGTATGTGGTAATAACAGAACAGAGAAAAATTTGCTGAATAACCTCAATATATTTTATTGAATGATTGATTGAATATACGTAATACATGAACCATCTATTTATAAAGATGTATATGTGTTGTAACTCTTGAAAGAAAGCTAAGAAACAAACTAAAGAAAGCTAAAGAAACTATATATCTAACAGAAATAACTGATTTAACTAACTGATCAGTTATGTAACTAACTAATTTGACTAAGTAATAGCATTATCATTAGGATCAGCATTAATAGAGAATAAGGGAAATCTTGATCAAGAAAAATAACATTGTGGGAGAGAAAAATAATTTTAGAATGTAAATCATACAATAGATACACTTTGGTGCCCTGTTGGTGGCCAAGAAAAACATATTTTCTTGCACGGGGATCAAGTTTGGTTCTATGCTGTGGCAAGGTAGATGCTTAAGCCAAACAACCAAAGACTTTTAAGTCAAGAAAAGTTGGTGGAGCATTATGCAGCAAAGCATAGGGACAATTATGTTGAAGAGTAGCAGAAGATAATCTATTAACAAGGAATACGGCATGGGAGACAACATAGGACCAGAAAATAGGAGGTAAATGAGACTGAAATAGCAAAGCACATGTAACATTCAAAATATGTCTATGTTTCCTTTCTACCTTAGAGTTTTGTTGGGGTGTTTCCATACAAGAAGTTTATGAGAAATACCATTTGCTTCATAAAAAGTAGGCATGCTAAATTCTATTCCATTATTTGTTCTAATAATTTTAATATTAGTGTTGAATTGAGTAGAGATAAAGTGTGGAATTTAAGTATGTTAGGTCTAGTTTCTGACTTAGAATGCATTAAGTATAGCCAAGTATATTTACTAAAGTCATACACAATAGTAAGAAAGTATTGGTGACCTTGAAAAGATGGAATCTTAATGCCCCCCAGCCCCCAAATATCCATATGAACCAAGTCAAAAGGATGAAGGGATTTAGTTGAACTGGAAGGAAAAGATAGTCTTGATTGCTTTGGCATATGGCAACAGTCCCATACAAGTTCTTTATTACGTTTGATGTAGGGAAATTGTGTACATAATTGTTGAAGAATAGGAAAAGAAGGATGGCCTAACCTATAATGCCATATATCATTGTATACAGTAGATGCAGAATTAAAAGTAGAGCTATTTAGTACAGATGAAGCAGTAGAAATAGCAGAATGTGTGAGGATATATAGGCTATTGAGAACCTCGACATGACCAATCATCCTTTGTGAAAGGAAGTCCTGTATGAGGCAAGAATTAGGTAGAAAAGTCAGTTTATAATTGGAATGGGAGGCCAACTTTTGGACAGATATCAAATTATACTGAAATGTAGGAATATATAAAACATTAACCAAAGAAGAGAGGCATTAATATGAATATTGCCCGAATGCTTAGCAGTAATGCAATTACCATTAGACAATCAAATAGATATTGGTGAAATATGATTAAGAGTAGTAAAAAGGGCAAGAGAGTGGCACACATGATATGTGGATCTAGTATCCAAGATCCAAGATGCATAGTTTGCCATAGCCCTTGCCTTGTGTCTTGACTGTACGAAAACTATCATTCAAACCCTTTAGGAAGCATATAACATATTCATTATCTTTGTGTTGGTTCATGGAATTGTTGAGATTACAAGGACAAGGGGAAGAACAAGAGCAAGCGGAAGTAGGCCTTAAAGACTCCAATTCTTCCCATAAAATTTTCAAATCAGTGTAAAAGTAAGAGACAGAATGATCACCTTGTAGAATTGAATGAAGTTCTTACAAAATATCTGAAATGTGAAAATGGTTACCCTTTGATAAGTGTTCTTTAAGGTCGAACCAAAGATCCTTAGCATTGTTAATGTAAATCGCGCTCTGAGCGATTTGTGGTGCCAAGGTGTGGGTGATCCAAGAAATAACGATGTTATGGCATCTCTCCCAAGAGTCATGGCCGGTGGAAGAATGGTGCCATCAACAAATTTGAGCTTGTTTTTGGACAATAGGGCACCCTTCATGGCCTTACTCTAGGAATGCTAATTGTCACCATTCAAAGGAAGGGAAACAAGAATTGCACCAGGATTTTCACCCGGATGTAGATAGTAAGGACTGATAGGGTTTTGTTATGGATCGATGGGTGGAACTTGTGGTGGTGGTTGCTGAGGACGGGTCTCTGGTGGATTAACCTCAGGATTGGAGCTTGAAGAATCGCCAGACATGGTAGAGTTGAAAGAATAGGAGAAGAAGAAAAGATATATGCGGAAGCTTATAAATTTGATACCATAATATCAGAACAGAGAAGAATTTGCTTAATAACCTCAATGTATTTTGTTGAATGATTGAATGAATATACAGAATACATGAACCATCTATTTATATAGATGTATAAGTGTTGTAACCCTTGAAAGAAAGCTAAGAAACAAACTAAGGAAAGCTAAAGAAACTATCAAACAGAAATAACTGATTTAACTAACTGATCAGTTATGTAACTAACTAATTTGACTAAGGAAGAGCATTATCTATATCCAATATGTGGACAAACATATAATATGATATAAAATGCACTTTCAAAGATGAGAGATTTGAATAAGATTTGCAACTAACAACTTTTTGGATTCCAAAGAGAACTAGTCGCGGTGATTTTGAGACAATATTTTGCATCCAGCTCTCAGGAGGAGGGTAAACAGGGAAAATTTCACTTTGTACCGAGGTTTGTCATGATGACACAAACTTCTCCTCATGCATATGACGTTAGAATGTCACAATTGTCCCTGTACTAAAAAAATACCCTAAGATCAAATTATCTTTGCCCATGAGAACACTAAGCTGCCAAGAGAACCACTTTCTTGAAGCAGACAATCAAATGAATGTGTGAGGGCCATTGTGGTGAATCATCGATAATGGCGGCCACCATGGGGACTGGGGGATGACCTACAAATGGGGTCACTATGGGAGATCATGCATTTTTTCGAGGTACAGAACATAGAGAACAGTAACAACTTCTTCCAAGTAGAGAACACCACTTTTGGTTTTACTGACTCTCCTACAATTAAGAAATAACTTTGTCACATGATGATTCGAGGTACTCTAAATTATTGCTTGATTTTATAAATGGAGGAGTGAGAATTTTGACGACTTACAACGTGGGGTTATTGTGGGGGACGATGAATTTCTTCGAGTTAGAGAACATAGAGAACAATCACAACTTCTTTGAGGTATAGAATGCTAAATAGCGAAGAAGGCAACTTCCTTGAAACAGACAATCAACTGAACGTGTGGGGGCCATTGTGGTGAATGATCGACAATGTCGACCACCATGGGGGATGACTGATAATGTCATGTCGCTATGGGTGATGATGAACTTTTTCGAGGTAGAGAACATAAAGAACCGTGACAAATTCTTCTAGATAGAGAACAACACTTTCGTTTCCCCGCCTCTCTTACAATTAAGAAATAATTTTGTCAATGATGATTTAAGATACTCTAAATTATTGCTTGATTTTCTAAAATTGGGGGTGAGGTGCGAATTTTTGACGACTTACAGCATGGGGTCACGGGAGGACAATGAACTTCTTCGAGATAGAGAACAATTTCATTTTCACTATCTCTACAGTTAAAAAATAATTTTGTTACAAGATGATTTGAGATACTCTAAATTATTACTTGATTTTCTGAATGGAGGGTGAACAAAACATATTTTAGGGTTTCTAAATATAGTGGTGAGTTATTGCTTACTTTTCTGATTTGGGGGTGAATTTTTGCGGGGTTTCCCCATCAATTACCTGTGATATCAACACCTCTATGTGTGCGAGGGAATGAAAAGTATTTTTTATGAGGGACCAAGGAGCATCACTTTCTCTAGGATTTCATTTGCTCTTTTATAGCATATGAGATGCAAAATAAAAACGAGGGAAAATAGAAAAAGTGAACCTTTATTTCTGTCTTATAGAATTTGATGTCTTATAGCATTTTATTTTTCTATTGGGAGAAAAAAAAGTTTATATCATATAGTATCAAAGTTACTATATCTAAAAGCACCTTTCCAAAGTACAACCAACTTCAATTTCCCAAGTTATGCCCATGTGCAACATCCTTCCTACTCGGGTATCACTTTTGTAACCTCATATCACATAAAGTATGAAAATAAAATTTCGTTGGTTTACTTTTGGAAAACAGATTCATTTCTCTTATGTCTTACTTACTATAAAAACGTGATGAAATTTTTCCTCTTGCAACAATAATGAACAAATACTCAAGAGAACACCAAGATAATTCGTTTATATATATATATATATATATATGTATCTTTAGTCAACTACATGATAAAAAGGAGGATCTTGGGCAACTCGTCCATTCCACCAGTATATTGACAAAAATAAAACACGCCATAAGTCCAAATACTAGATAGTGATGGGTCTGAGAATCATATCTCCAAACACCCTGGCCATCAGTAGCCATTCACAGATTAGCCCAAAAGGCACTACCTCAAAAGACACCTTAAGCTGGTCTAGCACTAACAAAAGACGCACTACCTAATAAACTCAGCATTCCGAAGACTGAGTCTCGTCTTCAACTGTCCACACTTCTTCGCCTTGAGCATCGAGAGATTCAAGCCACTGAGTCCCTAAGCGACCTAGGGAACTGTTGACAAACAGCTGTGCATGTATCCAAAAACACAATAGGGTGTCCAACATGTACAGGCAAGGGTGAGAACCAATATATGAATCCAAAAATGACAACTACATGCCCAATCAAAAACAGCAAATTCGTACAATATATCTCACCAAATAATATCATGCATCACATAGTACAACCTATATAGTCATGTACTAACAACAGTAATACACTAGGGCTTCGTACCCCACAATCAACGTTATTCTCTAAACGTATGCATGACACTTCCATATATCTCAACTAATATTCAATCTAGATTTTTGGAAACCCCATCACCATAAACAACGAGTTGATCTGACTCAATGTCATTACCCCGCAGGCAACAATGACAAACGCCAGAATTAAAATTCCGCAAAACGTGAGCAAGTAACCTCCCAGGAAATAATACATGGGCGCGCATGTCAATGGTACTCACGATGTATAAGTCATATTATATTGTCCTCTTCACCGGGCACAATACGCTCTCCATGGCACGTATGACATCATTGTCCATCAAGACACAATGTTATATAATGACAATAAGTTATCTCAGGTTTCCCTTGCCTATCAAGGTCCCCCGTTTCACGGCACGTCTGCCCAACACACAAATGCATGAGAAACTATTTAGTTTCCGATAATTGATCTTTGTCGTATCAATATTTTTCCGTTATAGCATCAACGCTAACAACCACCATAATGTCTTAGACTCTTTAAGCCTTAAAAACATTTTCTCAAAACAGGACATCTAGTCCAAAACAACTCAAATCCAAACATCCCTAACCGATGTTCCAGTTTAGAATTTTGGATTCAAGATCATAAAAACATCCTCAAGCTTACAGGACCACAAAGATCGTCCTTAAGCCGACAGGACCACAACTAACACGGATCCTTGATTCACGTGTTTCTATAAAACCCTAGAATCCCGACATCTCGGTTTCTAGTTTCTAAGTTAAAAACCAATTTTCCTTGAAAACTCAAAAACTAAAACCCAAATATCCGACACTTACACAAAGTCCTCGGGATCGGTTTTCTATAAAACAAAACTTGGTCCAAAGACCATTCCTTTTCCTTTCGTCATTTTTCGGCAAAACACAAACATTAAAACAAAGCTTGTAAAAACCTTTTTCCTTGGATAAAACTAATTAATTTAAAAATCACGTTTTTCAAAACGCTTTTGCTCAAACAGTTAACTTTATAAATTTAAAAACTAATAAAGGTATCTAATGCCCTACTTATCTTAAAAACATCGTTTTCATTATTAAAAACACATTTTCACAACTCTGCCATTTTAAGTTACTTTTCTTAAAAGCAGCTATTTATTATTATTTCATTCTGAAAGAGATAATTACTTATTTTCTCTTAAATTAAATTGAGGAACAATAAAACATTATTTATTTTTCTCAGTTTCACAGTTCAAGCTTTTTAAAGCTTTTAAGTTAAACAATGGCGGATCCTAATCGGAATTAGGTCTCTAACGCCTTAAATCCCACAGCAGGGCACACGATACATCCATACAATTATTCAACAATTATAGCATGCATCCACATATATCAGCAGTTATGTCATGCATAGCCAACTCAACAGCAGTAAATAAAAAAATCACCCAATAATCAAATAAAGACATTCATTTATAATACAAACACCGATGCAGCACATAGCTGTCAGAATTGGAATTCGTCAGGTTTGTCCCCTTACCTCTTGAAGTCTCAAGGTAAGTTGTGAACACCCGATCAAACTGAGAACAGGCTCAATTAGCTGCCGATCACTACATATACACAATCCATAAAGGCATTAATTCAAAAAAACAAAGATTTCTCCTATTGCACCACCCCTAGGGTTCGGCCCTATTAAATTAAAAATAGCTAGGGAGCTCCAAAAATTTTCATTTCTTGGATAACACCCTAGCTACGCGTGATAACCCTAGATATCAACTCAAAACATCAAAAACCAACCAAAAACCATACCCTACTCAGGTTTCGGCCCCTCTATGGTTAAATACCCTAGAGAGATTTCTTGGCTCTAAGCTCTTGGATCATACAAGTATGTCATGAACCTAGGTCATAGAAATTGGTTTGGTATCAAAATGATTTTTCTACAATTTTTCATGGATTTTTGAATATTTAGGGATAAAAATCCTAACTCCTCTACTCATGAAATTTTGGGGAGATAAAGAGAGATTAAGAGAAATACAGATGACTAGCTACCTCCTAGGATGATATCCTTCAAAAATGAGTGAAGAAGCTTCAAGAAATTCAAGCTCAAAGTCTCAAAAAATGGAGTTTCCAAAGGGGAGAAAATGAGAAAGAAGAGAAAGAAGGAAGGTGGGGGTTTGGGGCTGCTGGGTTGCTGCCGAAAATTTTGGGGGTGAGAGTGTGAGAATGAGATATTTATTTTACTTTCTTAACACTTAAGTTAAGATAAAATAGTAAAAGGCAATTAGTAAAAAGATTAACCAAGGGCAATTTGATCAATTCACGACTCGACATTTTGAAAATCCTCACGACACTGATAGGAGCCCCCAAATAATTTAACATAACACTGGTATGAAAATTATCGGCTCAAGGTTCTCGAAAAACCCTACGACAGCTCGAATCGTCTCCCTGATTGAATATCGGCCCGAATATAAAATATTATTTATATTTTTGGACGTGAGGACACATTTTTGCAAAAAGGTAGAGGATTGAATTCTAAGACGAATGATCCTGACCGTTAGTCAAAAAGAGGTCTTTATAGTAGTAAAACATTATCATCCGTGAAACATAGATCAAGCTCCGTTTGAGTTTTCGGCCCAAATTTGACCGTAGGCTCCCACGATTATTTGGAGCATGAATAAGATTTTAGTTTTTCCCAAAATCATTTTCTAAAACACAAATAAAAATACAAACTCATTTATATAGTTTACTGGTCTTAAAAAGCGTGAAAAATTGGGATGTTACACCATGTATGTATCTATCCTTCCATACTTAAAGGAGCATTTTAATGGTCCAACATCATTCCTCCAATGTGATCAATTTGACTTTCGTCCATTGCACTAAGCAAGCCCTTATTCTTTATATTCTCTCCTTTTTTATTTGGAAATTTAAATTGTTTTCCCAACATTTTCTCCCTTAATTTAAAATTTTCAAACCTTAACAACATCATAATTTTTTTTTTCTTTTTTCTTTTCTCTTTTACTACCACCGCTTGCCCTTCTCATGGCTTGCCAGTCTAGATTGCAAATATTGTTTCTATTTTTCCTTCCTCTCATAACTAGTGTCTCCCTACACCTTACACCTCCACTTCAAATATTGCTGCTTGTACCCCCAGTACATTATCTCTCCCAAGGAGATTATATTGCCACCTACAAAAGATACAAACCTCATATTATAGAGTTTGAACTATGATAATATGCTAAAATATATGTTATTTAGGACATAAATGGGTAATTATTCCCCCTAATTCAAGCATCTATTATCTATTATCTATCTATTATTTTAATAAATTAAAATAGGCCCTCGCAACCTAGCGTTGACACATCATCTTCAAGTTTGCCACATACCAACAATTGCCTCACATCAGCAAAAAATTGAGGTGTCTTGCACCAAATTCAACCTTCCCTTAGCACAAGCCTTTCTCCGCGCCTCTTTTCCATATTCCCTCTGTTAAACCCTAACTACACATGTATCATCCCACTGCCAACATCTACGCCACAGACAACACCACAATTCTTTATTGATGCCGCATAAGCAATGGCCATGCTACCATGAGTGGACTTTTAATCTTCCCGCATTTCATCTTGCCCGACCCCCCAAATACATTACAGGAAACACTCAAACACCATTGCCATCGGAAACCACCATTTCCACTGCTACAAAGACAAAACAATGCCCTGATACAACACTATTCTTCGCACAAGACAAGTACAACACAGGGTCCTGGAGGCATAATGATGTGGCCTCACAAGGTACAGCGCCGGTGGCAAAGTTGTTGCCAATTAAGACATATCAGGTTGGTTATCACTATAAACACACATCACACCATCATTGGGGATGATTATTTAATGAATTTAAGAATCCTTCAATATGTGATCAAACAAATTTTGTCTTTCTCTCATAGTTTATAGTTTCACATTGCCAAACCTTTTTCTTAATTTGCTCCCACAAGTGATGGATAATTCAAGTTGCTGCCCACATAGCATTACAATAATATATAAGGAGTTTATAAAAGAAAAATCATCAAAGGGAGAGATGAGGATGTTGCGGTGAAACTTGATTTTCAAAGTTGGATCTTAATAAAATTTGGTTTCTGTAGAAACTAAAGATGAGAATATGGAAATATATTTTCTGTATATTCAATTGTGTTATCAATGTACAATGAGGTGCTCCTATTTATAGGGTTCAATAGAGACAAGAGAATAAAAAAGAAATCCTATACATAAAAGCCTAATCAATTACAATAATACAATATGAATAACAAATCAGTAACAAATCATAACAATATCGCAACATGCCCCCTCAAACTCAAGTAGGTTCAACAGTAACCAACTTGAGTTTGGATAATAAAGTGCGAAAGCGACTGGGAGAGTGAGGTTTGGTGAACAAATCAGCCGACTGATCAAGAGTGCCAATGGAGACAAGATGAGGATCACCATGTAGAAGATGTTGACGAATAAAGTGACAATCAATCTCAATGTGCTTGGTGCGCTCATGGAAAACATCATTGTGGGTAATTTGGAAGGCACTATGGTTGTCACAATAAAGATCAGTGGAGGAAGACTGAGGTATCTCTAAATCAGCTAGAAGCCAACGAAGCCATAATATTTCAGAAGTAGTATCAGCAAGTGCACGATATTCAGCTTCAGTGCTGGAGCGAGCTGTCAGAGTTTGCTTCTTGCTTCGCCAAGAAATAAGAGAATCCCCGAGAAAGATACAAAACCAAGTGGTGGAGCGACGGTTAGTGGGATCACCGGCCCAATCAGCATCAGAGTAAGCTCGAAGAGTCAAAGGAGATGCAACAGAGTAATGAAGACCATAAAACAAAGTACCCTTGATATATCGAATAATGCGGAGGACAACAACATAATGGGTGGTACGCGGGGCAGCCATGAACTGACTAACCAGATGAACAGTATAGGAGATATCTGGTCGGGTAACTGCAAGATAAATCAAACTGCCTACTAGCTGACGATAGAGAGTGGCATCATCTAGCAAGGTGCCATCCTGAGGAGTAAATCGAACATTAGGTTCAAGAGGAGTGTTTTCGATTTTACTATTAGTGAGGCCTGCCCGAGAGACAAGATTGGAAGCATACTTAGCCTGTGAGAGAAATAAGCCATCACTAGAAGATAAAACTTCAAGCCCCAAAAAATAACTTAGATGTCCAAGATCCTTCATCTCAAAATGTTGACTCAAGAACTGCTTAAGTTCAACAATGCCGGCAGAATCATTTCCCGTGATAATCATATCGTCAACATAAAGAAGCAAGACAATAGTACCAGTATCTGTCTTACGAGTAAAAAGAGCAGAGTTGTGACCACAGGAAGAGAACCCCAACTTACTGATAATGTTGTGAAATTTAGCAAACCAGGCCTGAGGTGCTTGTTTGAGACCATAAAGAGCTTTACGAAGACGACAAACTTTTTGGTCGGACAAGAGTATCCTGGAGGAGGACGCATATAAACCTCTTGTTCGAGCTCACCATTAAGGAAGGTATTTTTGACATCCATTTGTGTAAGTGGCCATTGGCGAGCAGCTGCAATGGCAAGAAGAGTTCGAACAGAGGTGATGCGGGCAACAGGGGCAAAAGTTTCTTACATAATCAATTCCATACTCCTGAGTGAACCTTTTTGCCACTAGACGGGCTTTGTATCGATCAATAGAACCATCAGAAAGAGTCTTGCTTTTATATACCCACTTGCATCCTACAAGAGGCTTACCAGAAGGAGGATCAACAAGGTCTCAAGTATCAGTTTTCTCCAATGCGTGTAATTCGTCTTGCATAGCTTCCAGCAAATGAGGGTCGCTAGAGGCTTCCTTATAGGACTGTGGTTCATGAAGCTGAAGCATAGTTGAAAAACAATGGTAATCACGAAGATAGGTAGGTGGAGTTCTTACCCTATGAGGACGTTCAACAGTGGGAGGTGTAGGATCAGCGGCTGGAACAACATCATCAGAAACAAAGGAAACATCGGAAGAGGCTGGGAGCTCACTGGAGGAACGTACATCTGTGTCACTAGGAAAGTAATCAACATCGGGGTTAGTAAAAAGAGGAGTGGAAGTGCCTGGAATTGACTTAAACTTGGACAAGGAAGAGAACATTATATGTTCCCAGAAGACAACATGAGGGAGATATGGATACGCTGAGATATCGGATCCCAACAACGATAACCTTTGTGTCCTATGCCATAACCAAGAAAACAACAAAGACGGGCGCGAGGCTCAAGTTTAGTGTATTCATGAGGTTGGAGAAGGATAAAACAAGCACAACCAAAAACCTTAAGAGAACTATAATCTAGTGTAGTGTTATAAAGACGCTCAAAAGGAGAAACATTACCAAGGACAGAGGAAGGGAGACGGTTGATAATATGGACAGCGGTAAGAGCAACTTCACCCCAGGCACGTTTGGGACATGAGGCTGAGATAAGCATGGCACGGACAGAGTCAAGAATGTGAAGATGCTTTCTCTCAGCGCGACAATTCTGTTGAGAGGTATATGGACATGAGAACTCCGACAAGGTACCCTGCTCACCAAGAAAAGATATAAATTTAGAATCACGATATTCCATGGCATTATCGCGGCGAAAAACCTTAATGATTTTAGAAAACTGTGATCGAATCATATTGGCAAAGTTAATGTAAATTTGTGCAAGTTCATGGCGATTTTTCATCATATATATCCAAGTAAAACGAGAGTGATCATCAATAAACAACACAAAATACCGAGATCCTCCCATAGTAGGTGTGGGAGCAGGGCCCCAAATGTCAGAATGCACAAGATCAAATGGCGCAGCTGAAATAGAAGAGCTATTATTAAAGGGTAAAGCTGGTTGTTTAGCAGTTTGACAGGCGGTGCAATTAAGAGACTCAGTTGAAACGGATCCTAAAAGACCCTGAGACACAAGAGGGCGCAGTTTACCAAGAGAACTATGAGCAAGACGTTGATGCCAAAGCTTAAAAGGAGAAGGGGTGGAAGCGGCACAAATGTTGGACACAGGAGGAACATGCAGATTAGTGAGCTCAAATAGCCTTCTGATCTTACGTCCAGTCCCTATGAGTTGTCCGGTCCGTGGGTCCTGCACACGACAACCAGAGGAAGAAAAAATGACTTCATAACCAAGATCACATAATTGACCAACAAATATAAGGTTAAATTTTAGTTTAGGAATGAGATATGTGTCAGGTAAACTGAGATTAGACAAGAAAATAGAACCCTTATGACTTACAGACATAAGAGATCCATCAGCAGTGTGTATGGAACGAGCAATATCATTTTCAGATAAGGACGAAAAAAGATGAGATGTGGAAGTCATGTGATTGCAACAGGCAGAGTCTAAATACCATTTAGTGTTACCTGATGTGGTGGAAAAGGCCGCAGGAGTATTACCATTACCATAGGAAGGAAGAAGTCTCTTAAGAAGATACGCAAGATCACTAATGGAGAACGCAGGCGGAGTCTGGGAAGAACAACCCGTAGATTCATTGGCAGCAGTAGGAGAACTGAGACTATGTTGATTCCTGTTCTGGTAAGATCGTGGAGGACGAGTGGAACAATTTTGAATCAAGTGTCCTGATTTCTTGCAGTATTGACAACAATTTGCAGCAATATGACCTTTTTTCTTACAATTGTAACATTCAACAGTAGGACAGTCGGAGAAGTAGTGCCCGAACTTATAACAATGGCGACAAAATATTTCCATTATAGCACAATAAATTCAAATAACAGCACAATCGGAGTAGAATTGACAAAAAACTGAATGCAAAAATGGAAAGATCTCACCGAAATACTTAAGGAGCACTCAAAAACGGATGGTCAAAGGCTCTGATCAACAAGTCAAAATGGGTCAACTCAGTTTCGCTGGTCAACAGGTCATGCGCAACCCGGATTCGCGTCTGGCACGTGCGTCTCACGCGCGGAAGGGTGCAGGGCGCGTGGCAGTGCGTCGCTTGTCGGATGGCGGTGAAACTTCGCCAATAAGCAGATCGGAGGACGGCGATGGTGACTGGGTAGGCGGTGACTTCAATAGGCATTCGAAGGAAGGTGAACTGGAGATGGCTGACGGTGGTCCTTAGGCACTCACCAAAGAACAGTGGAAAAATTCACCGGAAGAGAGAAAGAGAGGCCTAAGCTCTTGATACAATGTAGAAACTAAAGATGAGAAGATGGAAAGATATTTTCTGTATATTCAATTGTGTTATCAATGTACAATGAGGTGCTCCTATTTATAGGGTAGGATATGAGACAAGAGAATAAAAAAGAAATCCTATACATAAAAGCCTAATCAATTACAATAATACAATATCAATAACAAATCAGTAGCAAATCATAATAATATCGCAACAGTTTCTTTTGTTTTGATATACTGCTATATAATTATTTTAATCTTGACAATGATATCTCCTAACCTAATTATTTTTGTTAGCATATTTATATGAGCTGAAAACTTGTCACATCCTAGCTTGACCTTTTCAATGTTTATTTGACATGTCTTCAAAGTTGGGTTTCTTATTTACCTCTACCCTGTTAAGTTGCTCCCATGGGTGATGGAGCATTCAAAGACCATTGCAATCACATCTACATTGGTAAAGAAATTTAGAGGTAAGAAAAAATATTAGTTTATGTTCTAAATTCCTAATTACAAGAAAAAATTATTATTCATTCTTACATTCAAAAAATATATAGTTATTTTTCCTAATTACATATGAATACTCAATCAACTCTACTTCAAGCACAAAAATTTATATTAACTTAAACAGATCGGAATTCCATGAGCTTACAAAAAGGCATTACAAATACAACTCTTTTACGTCTTATTGACTTTCTATTGAAGTTATGCATATTTTTACTTTTCATAAATTCATACAATGAACAACACAATTCCGTATGTAATAATTACAGGCAAAAAATAATATGCAAAACCCACAAAAAACGCGAGAAGCATTCATATATGATAAAAGATATTAAAACAAAAACAAAGACAAAATTTACGTCAGACAAGTTAACGTACACTAATACCATCAAAGCTACAAAATCTTTGTCAACGTACACTAATTTTTTAGATAAAGCTGTTAGATTACAATTTGAAAGAAGGGTTGCAAAACTACGCAGTAGAAAAGGCTTTCGTACCAAAATAATATTTTACTACATCACGCCAAGCACAAACCTATCAAACAGGTATATCATGTTAAACATGTTTCTAAACCCAAAATTATTATTATAATTTTTTTTTTTTTACAACAACTAACATCTTTTTCATTGGTGCAACAAGGAGCCCAAATCACCGCATCCAACAGAATCCAAAGCAAATAATGAAGGAGATAGAAAAGAAGAGGAGGAGGAGGAGGAGGAGGAGGAGAAGGAGGAAGAACCACTATTCAAATGGAAACTAAAAAGACAACCGAGCAATCAAATAATCCACATAACATCATCAGACGAAGAACCAAGTATCAAGTGCAAGATAAACAAAAAAATAGAAAAAAGAAATGCAGGAGATTACCCCCTCTGATGAAGAACCAATCCTTATATAGAGCTTAAGGAGAAGGAAAAAGGACAAAACACAAGGAAAAAACACAAGTATTGAGGAGGCCAAGACGAAAATGCAAAAAAAAAAAAAAATAGTGATATGATCAAAATCAATAATGACCATTGAATGTCATTTCCAAATGTGTTATTCGCTCATTCAAAATTATATTAGTTCCGGAAAAACTTTTGTGTTGCCTATCACTTTTTCAAATACAATATCAGGTATTGCATTCTCAATTATTTTTCCAAATTAACCACAATGCTAGTTTTACCTTGTTTATTCATTAAGAATGCCTAGTTTTTCTTTCTCTTTCAATTCGTGGTTGTCATGTTGATTTTATCGTTTTTAGATGCCTTTTCAGCCAATCTAATCTCATTTTTAAAATGATGAGATTAGGCAAGTCGGAGCCAATGTTTCCGCTAGTAATTAACAAATTAAATTAAATAAGGTTAAAGTAATATTTTAGTCCCTATACGTGACACCGATTCTTCATTTAGTCCCTATACGTAAAAAGTTATTAAAAAGGTCCTCATACTTGCAAATATTATCCATTTGGTCCCTCCCGTTATGTTGTCGTCTTTAATGATCCGTGAACTACTACGTATAGGGACTAAATGAAGAATTTGTGTCACGTATAGGGACTAAATGAAGAATTTGTGCCTCGTATAAGGACCCAATAATTTAGGTTAAAGTAATAATCTGGTCCCTATACATGACACAAATTTTTCATTTAGTCCCTATACGTGACACAAATTCTTCGTTTAGTCCCTATCGTAATAGTTCACGGATCATTAAAGACGACAACATAACGGGAGGGACCAAATGGATAATATTTGCACGTATGAGGACCTTTTTAATAACTTTTTATGTATAGGGACTAAATGAAGAATCGGTATTACGTATAGGGACCAAAATATTACTTTAACCATTAAATAAATGGCTCATTACATCAACTTTTCTAAAAGCCTCGTGTACTATTCTCCATTATTTCAAGTGAGCACATTTGTCATAACTTTTGAAAATTAGGCTCCTTTTCAATTTCAGGATCTAAGAACAATGTCATAGCTACAAAGCATGAGGATATTACAATTTACAATTAAATAATTTCATATTTATTAAATTTTACTTCATCATAATTAACAACTTGAATGATATTTTGTCCTGTTTATTGCAATTATGCAGGTTCCAATTCCTCTATTTAGTGATAAGGATCATTTGGTTTGGAATTCCACTGATTCAGGTTCTCTTACCTTTAAGGATGCATTTTATCATTTATATCATTTGCAAACTGCTAATTCCTGATATAAGTTGATATGGAAAGTTATCCCTCATTTAACCTATAACTTGTCCTAATATAAACCACTACTTTCATTGTAAATTGATAGTAATAAAAAAAAATGATTTCAAAACATAACTGGCCTCAATGAGCTTTATAACCTGTTCATTCCACAATCTCAATAAAACTAAAACACCAATCTAACACATTTCATCAATATACTCAAGATAGGCCCATTACGGGCAACTATCAAATAAGTGATTTTGAAAACAGTTATCTAACCAACATAAAAGTATTTACATATATCAAGATATAATATGGAAAAAGGGCTCTTAGTAGAGCAACTACGATTATGAAGATGCAATTACTAATAAATCATATAGCTGGCCACATCCTACTACAATTGGACTCTATTCAACCTACTTCTGGAACATATGTTGGGAAGAAGACCAACATGAACAAAAGAGAAGACTTCGCCACGGTTGATTGCTATGAAGCGGGACCAAAAGATCTGACCATCTTCCTTGTAGAATTCCACTTGGATCGTTGCCACAAATGTTGTTTGCCCACCATACAAGCTTTCTATGAAAAAGGAAAAGCAGAAAACAACAATAGGAAAACACAACAAAGGAGGTAAGATATCCACAATTTGGAGCAAGACTCCATGGTTCAAATGGGAATGGTGCAATCTAGTAGAGGTAAGTGGCAATGATGGTTTCTATACTAGGATTATGGAAGGGGGCCTAATGCAATTTCTGTGCAGGTTTCATTTATTTTATTTTTTAAAAAAGGGAAAATAATAATGATGTTAAAATTTTCGTTGGAGTTCGGTGGTTCCTTATTCATTTTTTTAGGATATAAAAGATAAAAGAAATAGTGGGTAAAATAAATATTTTGAATTTATTAATTACTTGCACAATTAATTTGGATAACCATTTTTCCTAACGGGTATATTAGGAGTGTTGTGTGGTTAAGTCTTCATCCTTCCTTATACATAATCGGCTTCCGAACTCAGTTTGGTTCCAAGGACCAATATTTTTTTCTAAAAAATAAAGGTTTTTCAATTTTTCCTAAATTAAATAAAATTAGTGGTGACTCTATGTTTTTAATAAAATATCTTCTTTTTCTCGCTGTTTCCTTCGCGATTTCGATCGTGACACCCACAATACTAAACTAGTTGGAAGGGTAAAATAATAACTAAGATGTGTAATATGAATTCCCCATTCTCAAAGAGTGGTTTTCAAGTTTGAAAAAGGGTGACTTCACATCCTTAAAACATAGCTTTTCGCAACAACCTAATCATATGACATCCAAATCAACCCAAAAAATTACATTTTTGATGGATCAGTCAATCCATCTTCCAACATTAAATCAGCAAGTCTAAAATGCATTATAAATTTAAGAGAAAATTAAGGACAACATAGAAAAGCAAAAACAACCATAGGGCTTGGGATTCCCTCACAAAGACAACAAGAAAAACAACAACAAACTATATTACTATAATCATCCAAGAATGGTGAGCTATCTTCCTCACATCTCTTAGAGTATTTTCAGCCAAAGCTTCAAGAGCGTCACCAACACTTGTTTCTTTGTCTCCTTAAGCTTCTATAGTCACCAAACAACACAAACAAAGAAATAAAAATGAGAGCTTGGTCCAAAAATCATGAAAACCGAAAATAAAAGGAAGAGAAGGATAAGACGAAAAAGGTGAGGATGTTCTCACCTTCAAAACCGAAAATGAAGAGAACCACCTAGAAGAAATGATGAACTTGAAGAATATGGAAGGAAGAAGAAAAATGATAGAAAGAGATGAAGAAAGAATGGACGATTATGAGCAAGAAGAAGAGGAGAAGCGAATGAAAGTGTTAAATTTGCTTCTTAGAGTGAAATGGCCATATCGCCTTGTGGGAGAAGAGTAAAAAAACATCGAGTAAATATTCAATTTGGTCCTGTAATTATAGGGTCCTATCAACTTAGTTCCTCATATATCAATATTTCAAACTGATTCCTGAAATTGTAGAAAGTTAATCAGATTCGTCCCTCCGTTGGTATTTGCATGTACTATAATAACATTAAGTTGGTAATGTCAGGGAGACATTTGAAACTAAATGAATAATGTTAGGGATGCATTTGCTATAATTTGTAATTCCAATGACCATTTTGGAATATTGATAATGTGGGGGACTAAGTTGATATGATCTTACAATTTTAGGGATCAAATTAGGTATTTACTCAAAAATAATAATATGCTTTGGCTTATTTGGGAAGCCTTGACCGTATGAGGCTAATCAAATAAGCGTTAGAGGCTTTAAAGCTTCATCTAATGGTTAGAAGTTAAAGCACAAATTGAGGTGTCAACATCTAGAATTTAGGAAATGGAATTAGAAAAATATTAAGATAAGATGTTGGAATTGAGTTCACGGCTCCCCATATGACACTGAACTCGGAATCAGTATTGGTTTGGATAGATAAAGTTGACATTGATTAAAATATTAATATTTTTTTAGTATAAGTGTCTTCGCATTTTTCGACTCTGGACACATTATCTAACACCTAAAATTATTTATAAACCTATATGTATAGTTAAGTTCAAATTATTATTCTATGGTGACTTTACTGACTAATGGAAGGAACCTGAGTAATGTGGATATAGGATATTAAATTTGGATATTCTGTCAGTTTTTATTGACTTTGGTGAACTGATGATATGTTTTGCAGGAAATAAGCGTTATATAATAGGTTATGGGTTTTGTAAAATGGCAGTGCACGTATTACTGGAGGTGGGCAGGGCAACTATGGATGATTGTACAAGAAAGCAAGAAGGAAATAAAGCACTGTAGGCGGACTAACTGAAATGGAAAGCATTACTGTCTGTGTTGATAAATAGGGGATGACCGCAACAAAAGATGATGAAATGGGTACTACAGGAACATAAACTGTGGTAATTCTCCTCACGGCCGAAAATCCATTTGAAGGTGGATACTTTACAGACTCAGGAGAGCACAACTATGTGAGATGAGGATTCAGCTTTGGTAAAAATCTAAGGCAAAATGAAAGATAGTGGCTGATTGCTGCAATTTTAAAGCTGCTGGACACGATCTACAGGAATACATCTATTATGGTGGAAGAAATATAAGCGTGGAACTGGAATATATTACTCTCAGGCAATGGTGGATGTTATGTTGGTGGTGGAATCGTGATACGGTGCTTGTCTATTCCTGAAAAATCCTTAGAGGAGAATACTATGTTAGGGAAATAGGTTTATTTTGACAGGGGTGTTATATTCTCCGACCCTTCCTAAAAGGTGGGAAGGATAAACACTTTGATGTTAAAGCTAGATACTATTAGTAAAATAACTATTTATCGAAAAAAATGATGACTTTACTAACAGTACCCATTTATACTGTCAACGATACCCGAACGGTGTCAAAAATCGCACTTTTTGACATCAAAATTTTTCTTTAATTATTTTCAATATATCTAATTAATTATTTTAATTTTCTATCTTCTTTATAACTTTTAGGGTGTTACACCATTAAGATCATTTTTAATCTGGAGAATCTTCCATAACAGACTTTCTATTGATGAAAATCTTTTGAAGAGAGGATGCATTATTGTTTCAGTGTGTAACTTGGGTGGAGTTGCTGCTAAATCCACTTCGCATTTGGGAAAATTTTTGGGAATAATCCAAAAAAAAAAATTTATTCTCCTAAATACCCCCTTTCCCCCATTATATACATAAATACCCCCTTTTTTCTCCTTTCACTTTTCCCGCCCTCTATTCACGACTTCCCACTTTCTTCTTTTTAATTTTTTTTTTTTTATGTAGAGAAGTCGGGTTTGGTGGAACCGACTTCTCAATGGATAGTTAAAATTTTTTTTCATTTCATAGGTAGGAAGTCGGGTTCAGTTCTCTGAACCCGACTTCCCATAGGAAATTTTTATTTTTATTTTTTCGAATTTTTTTAAAAAATAAGAATTTTTTGGTTTTTTTTTATTTTTTTGGATTTTTATTTAAATTTAATTGGTTTTAGAGTTTAAAAATGTGTGATTAATTTTTTAATTAACTAATAGTGTTGGATGTTAATTATATGATATCAATAATCGTTTTATGATTTCAATATTTAATTTTATGAAATTTTAATAAAATTTAAAGATTTTTAGGGTTTAAAAATGTGTGATTAAATTTTTTTTAATTAAGTAATTGTATTGGTTGTTAATTATATGATAACAGTAATCGATAATGCGATAATAAACATCAATTAAAATTTATAACAAGAAACTATTACAAAAACTCGTGAGAACGTTGCTAAAAATATTGCATATATAATTTATCATATAAACGTGAGAACGTTGCTAACTGTGTGCTCAAGTGTGCAGATTGATAAATCAAAGATAAGTCTTTATAGTTTAATGACGATAAGGACTGCACGAAGAGTTCAATGATATCAAAGGAAGTTATATAAGTCCAAAGCTTAAGCACGTCCAACATATCTCAATGAGCAAATATCTTACAAGTTGAAGCTAAGTAGCTGAACAAGGAGAATATACCTTAAGAATATAGTAAATGTTCTACGTCCAATATAATGAAGTACATACTCCAGGAAAACAAAGACTGAAGGTCCGACGTAACACTTATAAGGAAAGAAGCTATGAAGGTCAAAAAGATATCAATGGTCAGAAGCAAGATTTGACATATTATGTGATAAACTTATCCAAATAAGATGATCTTGGTCTCGTTGGAAAGATAAGAGAAAGATCTACATCTTTTATGAAGAAGTCGAGATCTTAATCAATCTCTTTCGGGGTGAAATTTTGTCTACAAGTTGGAGACGTAATGTTGTTCCTGACAGCCAGACCATTCATGCTTCCAATGGAAATATCTGGAGCTGTAGGTGTCCAAATTGGACTCAACACAGTTTGCGTCCGATGTAATTGGACTCAAGACAATTTGCGTTCGATGTAATTGATAGTCCGATGTAATTGGACTCAAGACAATTTGCGTCCGATGTAATTGATAGTCCGATGTAATTAGACTCAACACAGTTTGTGTCCGATGTAATTGGACTCAACACAGTTTGCGTCCGATGTAATTGATAGTCCGATATAATTGGACTCAACACAGTTTGCATCCGATGTAATTGGACTCAGCATAGTCCGATGTAATTGGACTCAAGACAATTTGCGTCCGATTTAATTGATAGTCTGATGTAATTGGACTCAAGACAATTTGCGTCCGATGTCATTGGACTCAACATGGTCCGATGTAATTGGACTCGAAGACATTGGCAAACTCTAAGTTATTTTGTATTACAAAATATGTTAGTAAAACATCTCTGATTCATCTCAATGTTCCTTGAACATATTCAGAAAATAGTTTTTGGTGCCGGTTATCTGTTTTGAAGAAAAGTTTTTAAAATTCCCACATCACCCAATTCACCCCCTTCTTGTGTGATGGTTGCTTGACCCAACATACTCATCCGATGCAATCTCGTCCGCTCCTTTACGTCGGTGCAATCTCGTCCGCTCCTTTACCTGGCGCAATGGAAAAAGCTAATTATGATGCCCTGACGCGCGCACAGTGAGGTCTACTCCCCCGATGCAATCTCGTCCGCTCCTTTACCTGACGCAAAGGAAAAAGCTAATTATGATGCCCTGACGCGCACACAGTGACGTCTACTCCCCCGATGCAATCTCGTCCGCTCCTTTACCTGGCGCAAAGGACAAAGCTAATTATGATGCCTTGACGTGTGCACAGTGACGTTTACTCCCCTGATGCAATCTCGTCCGTCGATTTCGTCGGTGGAATCTCGTCCGCTCCTTTATTGATGTCTATTAATAGAACTTCACTCAGCCTCACTCAACACTACTGACACTTCACTCAGCCTCACTCAACATTACTCACTTCCTAAGTCATGAGTTCCTCATTTGCCTTTCTTTCTGTCTATTACAATGGACAAATTGCAATGGACTGCCCAGAAGGTGTGATGTTTCAATGCGACTATCCAAAGTTGATGAAGGTGAAGACCAACATCAAACTTGGTCAATTGAAGCAGTTTATACAGAGGAAGATACAACTCGGCAACAACAAGAGGGTAGTTTTAAATTGTTTATCGATACCCTACATCCATTGCTCAAGGATATGTCCGATACCAACCGCTAAATCTTGAAGGAGATGATGATGTACAGTTGATGTTCGACATGTTCGACAACTGCAGAAGCCTCGGCGTTTCTACCATTGAGCTATACGCAAAGGTGGAGGATATGTCCGATCTTGTCCCCCAAGCCATTGATCTTAATGCCCCAACACACCCCTTCCTCACATCATTTCCTCAAACAGAAGACTACCACGTATCTTTTCCTTCATCCTCTGACTACCACCCATCTTTTCCTACTTCCTCAGCCTGCCACTCTTCATTTCCTCAAACCCAAGACTACAACTCTTCATTTCCTCAGACCCAAGACTACACCCCATCATGTCCTCAGACCCAAGACTACAACTCATCATTTCATCAGACCCAAGACTACAACCTATCATTTCCTCAGACCCAAGACTACAACCCGTCCTCGTCTCATGATATCCCCGTCACTGTTGTTGCCGATTTCCACCACGAAGAAGTCGGTGACTTCAGTGAAAATGAAGACAACGATCTTGCCCTGTCTGGCGACGACGACGATGATGTGGACGACGACGAACCTGTCGTTGTGCCCTTATCAATCGCACCTGCTTATGACCCACCGTCACACATGCATACCTTGAACTTTGACCAAATGAATGAGCCTAGTGAATTCGGGCACACATTGACCCGCCAGAACTTACAGTCATTCGATACGATGGGAAACCTGGTAGTAGGGATGAAGTTCCCTACTAAACAAGCTTGCATGTCCGCGATTAAGCACTTCCATATCAATCGCTCTCTGGATTTCTCGGTAGTGCAATCTGATCAGGCGAGATTCGTCGCCAAATGCCGGATTGATGGATGCATGTGGAGATGTAGAGCAGCATTGGGAAAGAAGAGCCAAATTTGGGAGATCCGAAAACTGGGGGCGGATCACACATGTGCATCAGCAACTCTTTCACAAGATCATCGCAAGCTTGACAATAACCTAATTTGTGAAAGTATCAGGGGTATGGTTCAAAAAGATCCATCAGTAACCGTGCCAGTGTTGATTGCACACATACGAGCAACATACTCGTACACCACCACGTACAGGAAGGCATGGTTAGCTAAGCAAAAGGCTATTGAACTGATCTACGAGAACTGGGAAGAGTCATACAATCAACTACCAAGATGGCTCCTCACAATGCAACAGTTTGTTCCAGGAACAATCGTAGAGCTAGAGACACTGCCGGCCTAAAACGGAGTGCAACTAATTCGTGATAAGCGAATATTCCATCGAGTGTTTTGGACTTTCAAACCGTGCATTACTGGCTTTGCGTTTTGCAAGCCCGTTGTGTCCATCGATGGCACCTGGTTGTATGGAAAATACAAGGGGACCCTTTTGATGGCAATTGCTCAAGATGGGAACAACCACATATTTCCTATAGCCTTCGCCATAGTCGAGGGTGAGACAGCGGACGCCTGGTATTTCTTTCTCCGAAACTTGAGAGGGCACGTCACACCCCAACCTGACATATGCTTGATTTCGGATAGGCACGAATCAATTAAAAGTGCCTTTCGGCGAGTAAACAGTGGATGGTCGTATGTTTATTGCATTCGACACATAGCCCAAAATTTCATGAGGCAATTCAAGAATGCGGATATGCGAAAGCAAGTTGTTAATATGGGTTGGTAGTGCATTCATTTATATTATTATTAATTTTTGTTTCTTTTCTCTTCATATCAATTTGGAACTTAGTTTATTCTGACTCTTCAGGATATGCCATGTCATATCCGACGTTCAATTATTACTATAATGCTGTCAAAGAAGAAAACGCAGAGGCCGCAAGGTGGTTAGACAGTATCCCTAAGGAAAAATGGACTCAAGCATGGGATCAGGGGAAGCGTTGGGGACACATGACAACCAATCTTGCTGAGTCCATCAACGGCGTACTCAAGGGGACGCGAAATCTACCAATCACTGCGATAGTCCAAACAACCTATTATAGGTTGGTTAGTCACTTCGTCAAGAAGGGAGAGAAACTGCAGGCAATGATCAGATCCGGCCGTGTTTATACCGAGATTCTCACTAAGGCCATTGACGAAGAACGAGCCGCATCCAACTCTCACGAAGTCATTACTTTTCATAGGGACAATCAAGTTTTCTCGATCCAGGAAACAGTACAACCACGCGAAGGCCGACCTGCAGGGAGATTTAGGGTGAAACTACTTGAAAAGTGGTGTGACTGTGGAAAATTCCAGGCATTACACCTCCCATGCTCACATGTCATCGCTGCTTGTTCGTCTGTTTTTCATGACTACATGTCGTATGTGGCTGATAAATACAAATTGCAGTCTGCATTCAACGTTTACAACGAAGAATTTGGCGTGGTACCCAACGAAGCTTATTGGCCACATTATGATGGAGTTGAGGTGTGCCACAATCCTGCCATGCGAAGAGATCCACGTGGTCGTCCACAGTCTACTCGCATTCGTACTGAGATGGACCTCAGGGAAAGGGGTCACCCAAAATGTTGTGGACTTTGTCGACAACCAGGGCATACAAGGAAGAACTGTCCTCACCGTGCTGGAACTTCTACGCAACCATAGCGTAGAAATCAGGCACTATTAATTTCAGTGTACGAGTTTTTGTAATAGTTTCTTGTTATAAATTTTAATTGATGTTTATTATCGCATTATCGATTACTGTTATCATATAATTAACAACCAATACAATTACTTAATTAAAAAAAAAATTTAATCACACATTTTTAAACCCTAAAAATCTTTAAATTTTATTAAAATTTCATAAAATTGAAATCATAAAACGATTATTGATATCATATAATTAACATCCAACACTATTAGTTAATTAAAAAATTAATCACACATTTTTAAACTCTAAAACCAATTAAATTTAAATAAAAATCCAAAAAAATAAAAAAAAACCAAAAAATTCGTATTTTCGAAAAAAATAAAAATAAAAATTTCCTATGGGAAGTCGGGTTCCTACCTATGAAATGAAAAAAAAATTTAATTGTCCATTGAGAAGTCGGTTCCACCAAACCCGACTTCTCAACATAAAAAAAAAATAATTAAAAAGAAGAAAGTGGGAAGTCGTGAATAGAGGGAGGGGAAAGTGAAAGGGAAAAAAAAAGGGGTAATTTATGTATATAATAGGGGAAAGGGGGTATTTAGGAGAATAATTTTTTTTTTGGTTATTCCCAAAAATTTCCCTCGCATTTGTTCTTGCATTGTAGTTTTGCAACTGCAATTTGGAATTGGCCAAGTTCTGAAATTGAAATCCCTCTTGATTTGTCTTCCTGCTCATCAGTTTTCTCAATTTGTGGCAAATTGTGGAGCACTCAATGCAAAGTTGTTCTTCTATCAGCCATTTTTAATTCTTTTTGACTAATTTGGCATTGCAGGAACAAAGTTCGTTTTGATAATCAGAAGATCAGTTTAAGGACATCTATTTCAGTTATCATTGGTTCTACATCTTTAGCAGGAAATTCTTCTAAGGGGCATTCTTCCTCATCTATTGTAGAATTCGCTATCTTAAAGTTTTTTTTTATGTCAAGGGTCATCTTTGCAAAGCTCCACTTATTAAACAAGTTGATTCGGCTCCTCCTCCTTGTGGTTGGATTAAATGCAACACGGATGGAGCTGCAAAAGGCTCCCCTAATCATTTGGGTGGAGGTGGAATTTTTAGAGATAAGAGGGTTGCTATATTAATAATAGCCCACTCTATTAAAGTCAAATAATTGAGAGTATTGGGACTAAAAGCTATTATTCTTTCTTAGTAACATGGATTGATCAAATTGCATTTGCAGCTTTACCATATCTTTGCCCATTTTTGAAAAATCAATCTCTCACTTCTCCACCGTTATCTTCCAATCCCAGTAACAAGATGGGAACGTTTTTTATGGCAAAGAATAACTCCCCCCTGAATTCCAAATCGGCACATAAAAGAAGCGTTTGACAGCTTCATATGTGAGATATGGGCAAAACCCCATTTGTTCTCAAATCTCATCCAAGCATGTAAACACACAAAGTGAAAATAATTTCATTCTTTGATCACAACTTTTGGGTGTTCCTCAGATAAGTTCATCTCCAATCATCTCTTAAACCTATACGTAAAATTTGGGGACCTTCAAGCTGCAATACAGGAAAAAGAAGACACTCTGACACCCTTAAACGATCGAGTGTGGGAAGCGGCGTCGCCTGTTGAACTGGAACCTCTTCACAATGGCGACGACGAGTGTGGTAGCTCCGACGGGTGTGTTGTGCTCAAGGAAAGACCTGACAAAGGAGAAAGGGGGTGGGGGGGTCTGATGAAATAATGGGGGAAGGAAAAGAAAAAGCTTGGAGAGTCACCTGACACTTTTTATTTCTACTTTAAAAATTTTTGATTGAAAATTTTTTAATTATCAGATTAATTAACTTCAACAGTCCAGATTTGGTGTAGTGTCAATGGATCCTGACTTTTATTTATATATTTGAAATAGCGAAGGATTAGAGAATTGGAATCACCAACTACACTAATTGTTCTTGTTCAATTCTAAGAAGTTGTTGGCACAATCATGTTTTGTATTAATATTATATCTTCTTTAAATCTGAAGTGAGGGTAGTTTTTATTGTCAAAAATAAAATTGGCAATTAAAAATAATTAATATACGAAGTTCTACTTAATTATAGGATAATTTAAGAGTGTCACACGTTTAAAAAAGCTTATAGAGAACTTATTTGAGCTTATGAGAATAACTTATGGAAATAAACTTATATATATATATATATATATACTATAATATTATAAACACGTTGAAACTTTGACTTAGTTGCAGTTTTGGTCCCTTATTATTGGTCATGTGCGATTTTGGTCCCTTTAGGTTTTTTGAGCACATTTTGTCCCCTGTTTTTGTAATTTTGCAATTTCGGTTCTCTCGTCCAATATTCATCAATCTTTTCAATGATCAACTAATAGGAACCAGTGCTTTAAACGCATAGAACCTCTGGTAGAGCTTTTCTCTCATCTGTCTCTCCGCTTCAACATGATTCAATGGTTTCTTTCTGTCATTTATCAGTTTCATTCCTCCTTTACGGGATCGTTTTTTTGTTCTACCACAGGGTCTTTTACCAAAGAAGTTCAAGGCGAAGTTCTATACGCTTAAAACAGTGGTTCCTTTCTATTGATCATTCAAAATTTGACGGATATTGGATAGGAGAATCGAATTTATAACATTGAAAAAATAGGGAGACCAAATATGTTCATGAAAAACTATAAAGATCAAAATCGCACATTACCAATAGTAAAAGAATCAAAAGTGTATTAAGCCAAAAACTTTTAAAAAGCATATTAAATTTAAGTGCTATTAGTATTGACTAATTTTTTTAAAAAAAATTGTTAAATACTGGCCTGAAAATTGTCCTACAGTGCAATTGGTGGGGACGTGATATGTATCTCAATCATCTTGTGTGGATGACAAAGCCCAACCGAAACTGCTACATTTTTTTTGGTTTACTGAAACTGCTACATTGAGTATTGACACCAACGTTAGTAATGAAGATACTGGCTAGCCAAGCTTCTTTGGGAGCCATGTCTTCAAGGTGTTACCTCTTGTCCCCTTCCAAATTCATCATTGCAAACCCAATACCCAAATTCATCACTACAAGAAGCTCCAAAAGACCGTTGCATCTCACACTCGCCAAGGCCGAGGGAGGACTCGAGTCAGGTTCTGCTCCTTTTGCCAATGACCAAACCGTTTTCGTGGCTGGCGAGGATGTACCATTGGAGGGTGTCATCCAGTTCGAGAAACCCAGCTCTTCTTCCCGTTTTGAAAAATGGGGGTAATTTATTTTTGTTTATTTCTTTTCTTTTTTTTTCTTTTATGAAAATGAAAGAGTCCAATTTGATATCTCGTCCCAGACATTAAAGAAATTTCATACCAAATGTCCGGAAAATTGTCAAAAGTTAATTAATTTAATTTCTCCATCAATAATTTTAGGACCTAGATTGATTGAGGTTGGTGAGTAAATTGATTAATTTTTGATAATTTCATTAACGTTTTTGGAATTTCGATAATATCAAAGATGAGATTGATACAGTTTTACAATTTCAAAATTAAATTGAAGATTTACTCAAAAATGAAAAGTTGTTACAAATATTCATGTGGGTTTTTGGTAAAACTTAAAATGGTTATTATGTTGCATTTTTTTATCAAGTTATTGGTTTTCTTCATAAAAAATGAAAACTTGTTGCAAAAATTCATCTGGGGTTTGTCGCATAACTTAAGAGGGTTCTTATGTTGTAATTTTTTTGATCAAGTTAATGGTTTTCTTCTTGGAAAAGAAAACTTGTTGCAAACATTCATCTGGGGTTTGTGGTAAAAGGGTCATTATGTTGCAGACGTGTGGCTCTGCTAGCTGGTGGAGATGTATTGGCCTTGCTTTTGTTTGCTGCAATTGGAAGGTTTAGTCATGGATTCTCTGTTTTCGACATTGAGACGCTGCACACTGCAGATCCTTTTATAGCTGGTGTGCTTGTTTTTCATGGGTTGTTAGTTGAAATTGCAAAAAACTAAAATTGATATTTTGAAAGCTTTACTATTTTGAATAGAAGATATGTGAAAATTTGAAAATTGGATGTGTTTCAATGCCATGCAGGGTGGTTTTTAGGTGCTTACTTCCTTGGAGGTTATGGGGAGGATGGCCGCGGGATGAAGGGTCTCCCAAAGGGTATCATTGCTACTGCTAAATCATGGGCTGTTGGGATCCCTGTAAGTTGAGGACCATTCATTTGAAACGAAATGATTTACAAATAATGAAATACTATGCTCAAAATGATTTCTAAATGAATTGAATTATAAACCAATATTGTCATAAAGAAGTTTCTTTCAAGGATTCAATTGTAGATGAAATTAATTCTTCCATTTTAAATACAACTTGAAACACATGGTAACTAAAGTATACTGTTACTTTCAAGTTTCACCTGCTAAATACGGCTGGAACATGCGGAGTTTGCTCTGCATTCATAGGGACGTTTTAGTCCTGCAATGGTATATTTTGGCATATAGAGACAACTTTTGGATGATTCTATGAATCCCCCCCTGCACGCGGGCACTCGCTACACACACATAAATACATGACAATCTTATTCTCTAAATTTTGCAAGAATTTTTTGCTTAACAGATACATGATAATATCATTGTCCCATACAGAAAAAAAATCATGTATTGTTGCACAGTCGTTTTCTTTCTTTCTTTTTTTCTTCAGTGACCTTCCTCAAAAGGATACCATTTATACCTTTTTAACTTCTTGGCAGATAGGAATAGTAATAAGGTCAGCAATGTCAAGTCATTTCCCAAACTATGGTTTCATATTTGTGAGTCTGGGAAGCACTTCAGTTTTACTTATCACATTCAGAGCATTATTATATTCTATTCTTCCGGCTGACAATAGCAAGAAGAGTGATGTCTATCGCCGTGGCAGTCCGTTTGAACTCTTTGAGGTATATAATCTTTCAACTCTATCATATCTCAAGACACTTATTGCTAATTCCATTATAGGTTTTTCATTCTTAGAAACTGCTTAAACAAGACCTTCCCATACAATCGCATTTATATAAACATGAAATTGTGCTGCACCTCTACTACATCTACTGTATTCATGAAAATGTTTTTGTAACTGCACAGAATAAACTATGTGTTAATGGAAAAATCTTGAATTAGAAACTGATGCACATAAATTGAATGCTCTCGTTTGGTGTCATAACTTTAAAACAATAATAGAAAAGAACACACAACTCTAACCTGAGATCTATACAGCAACCATTCCAACCTTGATAAGCTTGTGGAATCAGCGCCTGTGTTTACCAAAGCAATTGAAGTTTTAGATTATGAAAATTAAGATTTACGCAGCCTAAATACTGTTAATTTTTACTTTAGAAACAAATTCTAAATTTTTTGAGCTAATTTTGCAAATAATTAAATTTCCACTTTCGCTATCTTTTTTCATCACTGTATAACATATAACTTTATGAATTGAATAGCCATCAGTAAAAGCATTGGGGATACTGAATCATGATACAACATTTATTCTTTTCTTTTGTAGCTGCTCACATCATTAGTAAGGCGATGGTAGCAGTGGGTTGCATGTGTAATGTGCATACATCAGAACATCTCCTTTCTCCTTGTATTATTGACTCAAATGAATGAAACAAGTAAGAATAGATGTTTAATGTATCTGAATTTTGATCAATTAAAATGTTTGTAATTTTTACGCCTTTGATCAGATTATGAAGTGCAATAAATCTTTTGAATCATGATCTGGTCCATTTGCACTATGGTCTGCCACTTTCTAAGATCTCCCAGGTTTTCCAAATGAGCTCACAGTTCATGTCTCGTGATGAATTTATGATAAAGTAGAGGCTTTTGGAAGTATGAATAAAATAGTTGTAAGTGTTGACTTATTAGTACATATACATTGAGAGGTAGTGATGCAGGACAAAAGCACGAGGAATAAGAAAAGTAGTTTGGTATCGTTCTAGAGTCCACTACCACTAGATAGATATGTTCAAACTTACCAGAACAAGCAGAAAATTCTTCAACTAATATTCATATCTGAAAACATGTGTTGGATCTGATATAGTTTTACACTTAGCTGGCCCTTTTATGGGCAGTGTATTAGAACTTGAGTAGTAACAACTTGTCTTTTCTTGTATGTTCACTCTTCCACCACAACATTCTCATCACTGAATCACTTAGCTCATTACTTTACCCACCAACATTTGGTACCATAAAGTGTAATTGCTCTTATGGCTATTTGTTAAAATTTTCCTTTGAGCTTGGGGCACCTTTTGATCACAAATAGCGCATGAAGCATTCCTCCATTTCGTCTACTCAGCTTGAATCCTATAATTTACATCTCTGTCAATCGCTTCCTCACATTGTATGATAGATTCAACATACCTAAACTAAACCATGCGACTTGTAGCATACTACAAGCTAGCGCTAGCCTGCATCTTGGAACTTATCTCCACAAATTTAGTTTACCATTTATTCCCTCTCTTGACTCGCCCATTAGGACCAAGTCATTTGCAAAAACCATGCATTGAGGTATTGGCTCCTAAATGTGCCTAATAAGTATAAGTATTTCCAAAGCCAAGGTAAAAGACAAGGACTCAAAGTTAACCTTTAATGTAATCCTATAGTTATAGAACTTTCCTTATACATAATATTGTGTCTTAATCATAGTTATCAATCCCGGATAGCGGTGTGGCCGACCCCAAAAATGCTATAGCAGGATGGTCGCTATTTTAGGCTTTCTTATCCTCATTCAATCTTGTTTGTTGCCTAGTGCCTAGTGCAGGTTAAAGGCTCACCAGTCCCAATTACATTGGCAACATCTTCCCAAGACAAGGTATCCTTATTAAAAAATCAATTCATCTTCGCCATCTTCACCCATTTCTCCCACTAATTAGAGTTGGTAATTAATGCCTCGCCTGCTGGGCCCGTCTGAACTAGCCCGATTTCAGACTGGGTCGGGCTATAAAATTGTAGGCCAAATCAAAATCGGGCCAACATGACCGGACCCAATTGGTTCATCTGGCGGCACGGCCCGACCTGGTGACCCGTTTTTTTGTACAATTGCCTTTAGATATAGAAACATACGTCCATGGTTTATATTATAACTTCTAAATAAATGATTTTTCAATTTATTAATGATGAAAAATATGTTTATTTAATGACTTTTATGAAAAAACTGCTTCTTTAACACTTTTACATATTTTAAATTGTGATTTATATCATATTTTAGTGCTATTTAATATATATATATATATATATATATATATATATATATATATATATACATTTCAACAAAAAAAAAAAGAAAATAAATAAAGTATAAAAATATAGGGCTGAAATTGCCTGTTGGGTAATTCGGCTGGGTTGGATTACCAAAAGAATAGCTCGATCCAAATCCGGGCCGGTCTAGCCCGATTTTGTATTTTGGCCCTGTCGGTCCAGGTCAACCGTCATGATTTGCCACCTCTACCACTTACCACTCGTTACTATCATCAATATCATTAGGGAGAATAGGACCAATCACATCACGATAGTCCAAGTGTTCTTTAAGAGCTTGGTTATATTTAAATATAAATCAAGTATTGCAACTTTTGATGCTTAAGCCTATTTTTTCTTCTAAGGAATCTATATTGTAATTTTTTTAACAAAAATCATCATATGAAACTATAAATTTAAATCATTTAATATTAAATTACATGCTAAAGGAATACTCCAATTGCGCTCAAATCCCGACAAACCTCAAGTCAAGCTCAATACTTTAATGGCAAGTTTTTGCAAGATTTGGACAATGTGATCCATATATCCTTCACCACTCAGTTGTAATGCAACAACTTATTAGCATTACTATTTACATGAATTGATATGTAATTAATTTATTTTTTTGGGTAAAAAAATGCACTTTCACTTGCAAGAGGTCTTATGTCGTTCTTCTTTATGGGCCTCACTTTACGATAAAATGAAACTCCGGGCTTGCTTTGTCAAGAGCCTATGCCTGTTTTTCTGTTTTAGGGATACAGTCTAAGACCATGCTTTATATATGTGCATACGCCGTAAAATCCTAATCCTTGTACCTATACACCAGACAGTTACTAATGATAAAGGGGATTACTTTCATTTTTGGTACCAATATATTCATTGTACGGATTGGAGTATCAATAACAATAATTAGAATTGGTTGTAAAATATCAATCAAGGGTTGGTCGAGTGTAAGTATCTCGATTCCATAAGAAGGAGAATACAAGTTCAAATTTTGGTGGTAGACACTTTAGTTGTGAGATTGTGAAAATCAAAGGTTAATTCACATCTCTAAATAGTTGATCGAGGAATAGTTTCATAGTCGGTTCAAAAGGTTTAAGCTTGTGGGAATATCCCGAGATGTCATTGAAAAATCAAAGACCCTAATTATGGTTCTTCATCAAAAAGAATTGGTTGTAAAATATAGATATAATTCAACCGGAAGAAAGAGGTTTGCTTTAGAGGAAAAAGTAGAGTTAAGACGGTTGGTGGAAAAATTAATGATTGAGATTATAATGAAATACATGTATATGTCTAACAAATTGCAAAGTATATATTTGCCGTTAATTATATATAATGATTTTGTTTCAAAAAAAAATTATATTTAATGATTTTTTAAATATTTATATGAAACCAAAACTAATGAATATTTCACACTCATTCATAAAACAGTAAGGGTGTACCAACGAAGTTCAATATAGTTGGTAGATAATTGAGTTTCTTAATCATATTATCAAGAGTTCGATTCTTGTCATGTATATAAAAAATGTTTTGTTGGAAGACATACTGTATTCACTTTCATGATCTCTTTATCTCAAAAGAGATTAGTTTCTTATTGTCGATCGGAGGATACTTTTGGTTCACATAAAAAAACAATAAGGGTGTCTAGGACTTGCCTGATCTGCAAACGTTACAATCACTGATAATATATAAATGCACATCAGGAATAAAAATGCCATTTTGAATATCTTAATCCTTTGTTTCATTAAATATCTCTTTATACTGGATTTACCCGGATCCGACCCAAATTTTATACACGATCGATTTGCTTGAACCCAGTAAAGGAAAGCTCATATGAAATAAAGGCAACTAAGTCCTAATAGTATTTCTATTGGTCATTTTCTAAGAAACCTATTTTGGGTTTCATAATCGCTATCAAGTGGTTCTTATTATGTCACATCAAAATTAAACAACCCATACATATTTTATTCCAATGGCGAAATTTTTAAGGAACCTTTAATCAACCAACACTTTTATAATTTTTTATTTGCACCCAATTTGTTTCAAATAAAAATAATAATTCATTTGTTTTAATTAATAAGAAAAATATATTAAAAATTAACCAAAATATTTTTATCATAATAAGTTAAAAACGATGAGAAATACATAACATTATATAAATTCGATAAAAAATACATAACGACGAAAAATACATAATGAGGAGAAATACACAACAATGAGAAATATAAAAATTAATTTTCGTTATTCTCATGTCCGAAACGTTCCCAAATATGCTCAACCAAGTCTGCTAGTTGACGATGGTTTTGTTTTTCACCAACATGTACTCTCCTTTGCATGTATGTTGCATGAATGGGATGATGACCACTAGATATTTCAGTTGTTGAGATGTCATTATCTAGATGATCGTAATCAAAATTACCATCATATGTGCGTCGTTCATCTTCAATAATCATGTTATGCATTATGACGCATGCATACATTATATGCTTCATTGTATTCACATGCCAAGCATGTGTCGGACCATGTACAATCGTGAATCGAGATTGGAGCACTCCAAATGCCCGTTTCACATCCTTTCTTGCTGACTCTTGTCGTTGGACAAATAATTTTCTCTTTTCTCCTTGCGGTATTGGGATGGTCTTCAGAAATGTTGCCCATTCGGGATAAATACCATCTGCTAGATAGTATCCCATATTATATGGGGTTCTATTCACAGTGTATTGCACTGTGGGAGCTTATCCATCCAAAACGTCATTAAACACATTGGATGCATTTAACACGTTAATGTCATTGTTTGAACCCGCAGTACCAAAAAATGCATGCCAAATCCACAAGCCTTGTGATGCCACTGCTTCAAGCATGATCGTGGGTTTGGCATGATTACCTCGACTAAATTGGCCCTTCCACGCGTCTGGACAATTTTTCCATTCCCACTACATACAATCAATGGAACCTAACATACCTGGAAAGCCACGTGCCTCCCCCATTTGTAGTAGACGTTCAATGTCTTCATTGTTAGGCCTTCTCATGTAGTTGGCCCCAAATACCGCGTACACGCCCGTTACAAATCTCTCTAAGCACTCAACGGCAGTGCTTTCACCGATTCGAACATAGTCATCCACACTGTCAGCAGGCACCCCGTATGACAATATATGGATAGCGGCAGTGCACTTCTGCAATGGTGAAAGACCATTTCTACGAGCTGCATCAACCTTCATCCTGAAGTACTCATCATGATTGCCAAGGGCTTCTACAATTCGAAGGAACACATGCTTACGCATTCGGAACCTTCGTCGGAATTGAGCCTCTGTGTATACAGGATTTTCAGAGAAGTAGTCATTGAACAATCGATTATGTCCTTCTTCACAACTCCAATCTATCACTGTTCTTCTTTGTCTGCGCCTAGTGGTGTTGTCGGCTTGTCGTTGCCTCTCACATACTAACCTCATGAATTCTTCTTCAGTGTTATCCTCAAGGCATTCATCTACGACTTGGTTCCACACTGTATCAAAGTCAGTGTTTGAATCCATTATATGGATGATATGAGAATATGAGAGAAGATTGCACAAATGAGATATATATATATATATATATATATATATATATATATATATAGGCTAGTTTTCTAACGGTTAATTTTAATAAAATTACAATACAGAGCTACATAAATCCTAACTTGTACATTATAATAAAATCACAACATTGAGCTACATAAGTCCTAACTTGTGCCAAATAACATTGCAACACATATCATGATCTCGGCGTTGACTCTCATCCATCTCAGATGTGTCCTTCATGTGCATTTCATATAACTTCGTTATACTCTCCGCTTCCTTTGCCTTGCACTCCGCCACCATTGCCTCGGCTATTTTTGCCAAGACAACATTTTCCATGCTAGTCAAATCGATAGTGTCAATGGACGTTCCACCTACTTTTCCTTTGTTCTTCCTTTTTGCTGCCTTTTGTCCCATTAGGCGATCCATTGGTGATGCTGGGTCATTGTCCGAATAATCAATTGGCGTGTCTGGTGCTGAAGACGATGAGAACGTTCCGGCAGTAGAAACTTTTGTTCTTTTTGAACAGTTTTCCATTGATTCTCCCTTCCATTTTGGTTCATCTCTCAACAACCTCCATGCATTCTCGAATTTGAATTTTTCATCTTCATCTTGAGAAAAAATCGTATATGCGTCGGCCATGACATCCTTCTCTGAGCTCCCGCTTTTCTTTTGATGAACAGCTTGTTTGTAGTAGCCGACAAACTTCTGAACCACACCATTTAATCAATGCCATTTTGATTTTAGTTGAGCTGCTTCCCTCTCTAGAAACTTCTCGCGGTGGATGTTATAATTGTATCTGATTCTTAACCAAAAACCATTAGCTTTTTGGTCGACTCCCACAATTGCATCCTTTGAAATGTTGAGCCATGATTGAATCTGAAGCGTGTCCTTTTCCACTGAGAACTTGACACGAGTTTTTTTCTGAGTAGGATGCACCCCTACTTCATCAAGCGTAATATTTTCTAGGCCAACTTGTGTGGATAATTGTGGCACTAAACATGGACCCGACCGGAGGCCTATAACACATAGAAGGATTGGTTGGTGGTGATGGATACATAAAATACTGAGAATTTTGAGAATTGTCATTGGTAGGGGGTGGTTGGTTTTGCAAAAAATTTATGTAGGATTGCATATTATAGTGATTGGGATCCATTTGGTAGAAAATAAATAAGATTGTGGCTACCAAAAAATAGAATTATGGATTGAGAAATTGTGTACAAAATGATGTGAATTGGAGCATTATTTATAGAGTCTAGAATTATGTCCGTTGCACTACTCCAACTGCCAAAAAAAATTAATGTTCAAACGGTAATATTTCACTTGCTTTTGTCTTTTTGAAATTTTCATTTTACATAAATAAAATAATCTCACACTCTCACACACTCTAGAAGCTTCCTAACTTTTATCTCCCCACTCTCTTGTAACCCTCGGTCTCTTCCTCTTGGTCTCCATTTCTCACCCTCACTCCATTTCTCGCCTCTCATTTCTTCCAATCTTCCTCAACTCTCCCTCCTTCTACCTCTTCTCTTCGCGATCTCCCTCGAATCTCTCTCTGCTGCGTCTCCCTCGGATCTCTCTCTCTGCTGACCTTCAAAGCACCATGATCTCTCTTTCTCGTCGAATCAACGACGCCGGGAGGGTGCCACCATACTGCCGGCGGTGCGCATGGAGTTTCCGGCGGATCTTCTATTTCTGGAACTACCACACTTTTTGGATCTGTTTAGGTTTTAATTTTTTTTTTGTGTAGTGTTCTGTTATTATTTTTGTTTATATTTTGTTCTTCTCTGTTGAAACTTGAGGTTGATTTTCCTGTGTTATACGAATCAGTTTTTCTTCCCTCGATTTTGGATGAGTTGGTTGGGGGTAATATTATAGTTTTTTTATTCCTATGGAACCGTTTCTTATATAAGGAACAGATCTTAATTTTAAGGAACTGAATCTGCCAGCTGGATGTGCTCCAATGGGGGGAAAAACTACGGAACTGTTCCTTGGCTTAAGGAACCCAATAAGACACCCCCATTGAAGATGCTCATAGAACCCAATTTGGGTTCTTAAATATCTTTAAGTGGGCCTTACAATGTCATTTACGATTTAAGAACTCTAAATAGTTTTCACTCTAATGATAGAACTAAACTTGAATTCTTAACTTATTTTTAGTGGATCCTTTTTTCCCCTCTTTTCTTTTCCCTCTTTCCATTTCCCTCTTTTAATTATTTTTTAATCTAAAAACTGAAATATAGAAGAACCCATTTCACAACCTTACTATACTCCAATGATAGAATTTATTAAGAATCATTTAAGAACCACCATTTGGGATGGCCTAAGAAACGACATCATCAGTGAAAAACTAAGGTGTAAATACATAGAAAATAACTTAAATTTATTATAAGCAAATTATAAAATAATTAATTGTAATGCATTATAGTTTTTTTTAATGTACAATTAATTATGTATTGCCATATTATTTAAAATATTTAATTTTTATAATATAAAAAGTTAACTGTTATGTACAGTTAAATTTATAAATATTTTATATCGTCAACTATTGAAAAACTATCACATGTAAATAACATATTGATGTAATTGAGTAATTTTGATTAATTAAGAATATAAAAACCAAAATTATAAAAGAGAGTATAAAAAACAAAATTAAACTCAAATACAAATGTAAATGTGCGTGAGTATTATATTTTCTTTCCAAAAGTAAAACAAAGGTGGCAGTGACGTGATACTGTGAAAGGCAAAGGATAGGGTTGATAGAATAGGCTGTTGAATTTTCTGTGAGCTACTCGCTGCCCCTGGCCGTTGGGAAAGATCGTTTAGGCTCTGCATACGGTGTCAAATCAGCGTTACACTGGATACGCTGCCAACCATGTTAATTTACACTTTATTTTCTTTTATATTCTTTCATTTTCACTTCTTTTCCTTCTATGATTCTGTTTTTTATGGCACACTAGCTAGTCTTGGTCAGTGGTTGACCTTCTGGCACACAGATTTACTATAAAGAGGAGTCTGCTATATAATACACAGACACCATAAAATAGATGAATATTTATTATTATTTAAGATAAGATGCATGTGTCATGAGTATTTTTTTGATCTGAACATGTGTCATGAGTATATTGCGCAGTTAGTCTTGTCATAATTTATACTGTATTAAGGGATGATGATTTGTGTGATCGATTTATTATATATTCTCTCAATTAATGATATATTTTCACATATTTTATATTTTTAAATTATAAATTTTTTAATTTATTTGAAAAAAATATTATTAATAGAAATAAAATATAATACATCAAAATAAGATAATAAATCTTAATGTTATTATTTAACTATTTAAATAAAATTAAAAAACTTCATTTGAGATTGAGATAATTTCAATTAAACATTTCAGTGAAGAACCATCTTGAAGGTAACCTCCACATAATTTTTTAAATTTTGTTTAAATCTCTTCTAAAGCCGTGGCTGAGTGCTTTTTTGTGCTGGGGAAAGCAACACAGCAACACAGAAAGCCCAAAAAAGAAGCAGGCCGCCTAGCAATCAGCTACAATCTTATTAGCATTTGCCAACAGCTACAACTTTGGGAGGATTATGTTCTCATATATTCGATTTCTGTCATGTAAATAAAAAAAATTTATTAAAAAAGATAAAATTTACTTGAATGATCTTTACGTTTCAATAAAAATTAGTTTTCGACTATCGATGAAAATACCTTAATTAGTAAACACAAAAAATAAAAATGGGAGCAAAAATAACCTCCCAATCTCTACACTGCTCTTTAACAGCCATGATAATTGTCGCATATTTTGATATTTATAAAATAAATATTAATTTAAACGGCATAAAAAAATTTGAATTAATAATTCTTTTTATCTTATATTTTTCTATTTAATTTTTTCATGAAATCAAACAAACCATCGAAAAAGATCTAATTTGAAAATTTGCACATCTTCAAACTAGCAGCAATGTAATGAGGTGTATTGGATTGAGGTTTTAAAAGATTATTTTGACATATAAAAGTTTTGTGGATTTTAAAAGATTATACAGAAATGTAATGATTTATAAGATTTTTTAAAAAACTTTTAAGATTTGGAAGGATTATATGGATTTATAAGATTTTAAAGGAATAAATAGTAGAGAATAAAATAAGAATATAAATCAGATTCTATTTCTGTAGTGGAGAATAAACTCTAATGACAATAATACATAATAAATTCAATTTTATAGTGAAGAAGACAACATATTCAGAGAGTTATTTTGTTAACATGTGTTTGTGTAGTGGAAAAAACATTGCAAACTTGAAACAAAAAAACCATTTTATTTTCATAATGTCACAAATATTGCATTCTATACTTTTATTGCTTACTGTAACCCATTGTCATCAATAGTATATAAATTTGATGTGTCATAGTTAAATGTGTACTTACAAACCAATTCTACTATATACTAAAGTAGCGTTTGACCCAACTTTTTTAGGGGCTTAAAAGCTACTTTAAAGTAAAGTTAAAAATAAAGCTAAAGTTGTTTGGTAAATTATGTTGGGTTGAATGACAATCATGAGGGAGGGAGGGAGGGAGAGGAGGGAGAAAGGAGAAAGATGAAGGGAGGGAGGGAGGGAGAGGAGGTGAGGGCATAAGATGAAAAGAAATAATGATTGAGAATCATATGAAATCTCATGTGTTAGAGTGAGACTTTTTGTTACTAAAAAGTCATACAAAGTTTCACAAAATCCACCTTAAAAAACAACCTAACAAAATTAGGAAGTTTTTTAATACCACGAGACTTTTTGTTAATTGTAAAAAGTTTAGATTGGATATCCCCTAGATTTGGAAACCTTTTTTTAAAAAAATAGTGATAGTCTTAATTGAATACCATCAAACTTATTTATTTTTTTGGTTGGAACCAGGGTATCCCTCGCACAACAGCAGAGATTAATCCGGTGAGGAAACTGAGGATTTAAGGGGTTGTCCTCTCCTAAACGATGTTTTCCATACACACAGGTCGGGGATCGAACCCCCGACCACATGCTTTAGGAACCCGAGTACCTACCATTTATGTCACACCATGTTGGTTATACTACCAAACTTATTTATATTACTTAAAAAACTTGATTCAATACCACAAAACTTTTTTATTTATAAAAAAATCTTTTAAAAAAGCCAATACAATACATCATCTTAGGAAAAAAAAATCTAAATAACCCAAAAAATGAAAAAAAAAAAAAAAAAACCCAAATACGACCTTTCCCCATTATATACATAAATACTCTCATTTTTTCCCAAATCACTTTTCCCTCTCTCTAAACCCGACTTCCCTACTATTTGAAACGTTTTTTTTTTATTTTTTCCTGTTTAGAAGTCAGGTTTGGGGCACCCGACTTCTCAAACTCCGTTTTAATTTTTTTTTACTTTCTTAGTTAAGAAGTCCGGTTTAGAGAAGAAACCCAACTTCTCTTTTATATATATATATATATATATATATATATATATATATATATATATATATATATATATATATATATATATTTTCGAATTTTAATAAAAATAAATATTTTTTGGTTATTTATTTATTTTTTTGGATTTTATTTAAATTTAATGAGTTTTAGGGTTTAAACATGTGTGATTAATTTTTTAATTACCTAATTATGCTGGATTTTAATTATATGATAACAATAATCGTTTTATGGTTTTAATAAAAAAAATTTGGAATTTTAATTAAATTTAATGGTTTTAGTGTTTAGGGTTTAGGATTCAGCTGATAATATTTCGCAACCCTATATGATTAATATAATTAATAATATTATTAAAATACATCAACTATAATTAAGTACCAAAAAGCTAAAAAAAATTATGATATCATTACTTATGAAAAAGGGCGATAATGATAAGTACTCAAAAATTAATCTCCTAAATGGTGTTCAGTCCCACATCGTGGAGGTCGTCGGTTACGGTGTGGACGGCGTCGATCTAGCTGTTCCTCATCAACTACAACGGGTTACTACAGTGCCTTGTTGAGATTAAGATTTGCGGGAGATGTTGAATCACTAGAGGTCGCCTGGTTTGGGAATGATGGAACCCAAACGGGTACATACTTTGCATGTATGCAGCAGCCAGCTGTGGTGCTTCGAAGTCTGCGCCAAACAGATTGCGCCAAACCCTAAAACCATTAAATTTAGTTAAAATTCCAAAAAAAAAAAACCATAAAACCGTTATTGTTATCATATAATTAACATCCAACAGAATTATTTAATTAAAAAAAATTAATAACACATTTTTAAACCATAAACCCTAAAACCATTAAATTTAATTAAAATTCAAAAAAATAAATATTAAAACCATAAAACGATTATTGTTATCATATAATTAACATCCAACACAATTAGTTAATTACAAAATTAATCACACATTGTTTAAACCCTAAACCCTAAAACCTATTAAGTTTAATTAAAATTCCAAAAAAATTAATAAAAAACCAAAAAATCATTTTTTTTATTAAAATTCAAAATAATATATTAAAAAAAACCCTAAGAAAAGTTAGGTTTAGAGAACCCGACTTCTAAACTAAGAAAACAAAATAAAAAATCACTTTGAGAAGTCGAGTGCCTCAAACCTGACTTCTAAAAGCAAAAATAAAAAATAAAAAATTATACATGTTGGGAAGTCGGGTTTAGAGGGAGGGGAAAGTGTGAGGAAAAAAAATGGGGTATTTGTGTATATAATGGGGGTGTAACACCCTGCTTTTCGTTAAGTATGTTTATATAAGCTTGTTTGGATGTTTGAGTTTGTTTGGTTAAGTTATTATTTGTTGGTTAGGGGCTAAGTGGGATATTTGGCTTAAAAGTCCCTTTCTGGTACATTGACACGCCCGTGCTGGGTCGCATGTCTTGTGACCAGCTGAGTCACAAGCACGACCGTGTCGTTAGTGAGCACGCCCGTGCTCGAGAGCGGACCGCATCTCGCCGACGCTAAGTTCAGCACGCCCCGTGCTAAATGAGTACACAGTCATGCCATGTGCGCAGTTTATATATTGGCACCGAAATCGAGGGTTCGCGATTTTAACCCTCATTTGATGGCTGCTACTACCCTAGTGCACCAAACCTACCCCGTTTCCTATCTCCATCAAGCTCAATTCGTTTTTGGAGTTTTGGAGACCTTTGGTAAGCTTTTGGTTCTTCTGTGCCAGTTGTGTAGGTAATGCTTCTTCCCTTTCTTAGTTTCTTTTTATGTTATTTGATTAGAAACTGATTTGGTTAATGTTTTAGTTGACCAAGGCTTGGATTCGGACTGAGCTGCTTGAGAGGACGTGACCGGATTGTTGGGAGGGCTACCATTGTTACAATCTTCGAACCAGGTATGGGAAGAAGGATAGTATAACCACTAGGCAGTCGGGGTAGTGTAAGATGAGGGGTTCCCATGACCCCGAAGTTAATTGTATGTTGTTTGTTTAACATGCCTGTTGCTATAAATGGTTGTTGCTATTAATAACATGATTTGGTCAAATGCAATATGCCAATATTATATGCGTTGTTTGTTATGTTGGTATGTTTATATCATAAATTGTTGGTTGAGTTGTTGAATATGATGATTGATGGCTGAATGGTTGTGTGATGATGAACCTGCTGATATATCCCTAAATTTGTTAATTAAGACTTTAATTGGTTAAATAATAAAGGGACTGTTGTTCCCTAAAAATATTCATAAAACATGAATCAATAAAAGGTGAGGTTTTTATGCTGATGGTTTAGTCATGAACCTAGGGATGATTTTTGAGAGTGTTAGGGTCTTTTTGGTTAAATTAATTAACATGTTAATCGCTGCCCAGAATAGTACTGTCGAGCGATCAGCACGTCCGTGCTGAACAGGGAGCACGCTTGTGCTCCTAGTTGAATTCTGGGAATGGTCGCGCTTTGAGCACGGCCATGCCGCAGATGAGCACGCCCGTGAAGATGTGCACGGCCGTGCGTAATAGGCAGCATGCCCGTGCTACACGTAAGTGGCAGCACACCCGTGCCAGGGTTAAGCATGCCCGTGCCAGCCCTCTGGTTAGAATCTGAGACCTATGGTTTATAGGGGTTTAAACCCCAATGTTCCCAATAAGGATAGAATAATACACCAAACAAATAATGAAGTAAGATAACTTAATTATATATTAATTAAGACGTCGAGGAATGATGAGTTGGTTAAATCGGTGCCCGAGAGGTTACCGCACGATGATATAATTGGAAACCTATAGTGGTCTAATGCTGACGATGTTGGAATTGGATGCCTTTAGTGGTCCAATGTTATGATGATATAATTGGGTGCCTTTAGTGGCCCAATGTTGAGGATGATATTCTTGTGTGCCTTTAGTGGCCCAAGCGGAGGTGGCGGTTGCCCGTTGTTTGTTGTTGTGTTCATGCATCACATTGGAAATGTTAGTTGGGGGAAGTTCAACATAGAGGAGGTCGTCCTAGAGTACGGTGATCTAGCCATCTACGGTTGGTTCACCCAAGGTTTTGTGAATCGTGGCCTCCCATGATGAGGCATCCATGGTTTGATGCGTTGGCTATCCAAGGGGTTCACCTATGGTTTGGTGGACTGCCAGCGTTGGTGCCTTTAGTGATTAATGCGGATATGTAACTCCAAAGTTGTTCTTCCTGAGATAGCTGGATCCACATGCATTGATGGAGCAGCGGAGTAGTGCAGCATTGCATCATATAGCATACTTGTTGATTATGATGTTGAGATGATGTTTATATATGCAATTGTATGCTTATGACTGTTGCTATGCCATGATGTATGATCATCTTATTCCTATCTCCATGCCGTTGTGTTTACATGTTTCCTTACTCCCTGTTCTTTGTTTTCTTGTTTGGCATGTATGGTTTTTGCAGAGGATGACGAGCAGCCCGGAGATGAGTCTCTGAGGAGCCACCACTCATAGTTAAGATTCTTAGTTTAGTTGTTTATTTGCTTTCATTTTCAGTTGTATTCCGATGATATTTCCGGAATGATTGTACCAGCTCTGAATTGTGACATCGAGGTTGAGTTTATTTTAGAGTAAAGACCTAAATTGGTCCTTGACAAAAATACACGGTGATATTTTGATTCCTGAGAAAAGGAAAATACCAATTTGGTTCTCGGGAATGTAAAATGCGGGTCAAAATAGTTCTTGAAATGGACTAAAATGTCCCTAAAAATTATACTAAAAAGGACTAATTTGATCCATATTTTATATTTTTGAGGACCAAATTGATATTTTCATTTCTCAAGGACCAAAATATCATCGTGTATTTTTGTCAGGGATCAATTTGGGTCTTTACCCTTTATTTTATGTTGATGATTTCTTTATTATTTTAAATATTGATTTAATCTTTTTCGTATTTTGAGAACTAGTTCATGTGATAGCTTTTCTACCCGTGAACCTTTTTATAAAAAGTTGCATGTTTACTTTTTATTTATATATTGTTATCATTATTATTTATCTTTAATACTTTATAAAATGTGGGAAGGATTTCACACGAAAAAAGTTGATATTTGGGTATTTAATTATTTTATTTGGATTATTTCAAAAAAAATTTCCACCATCTTAACTTTAAGTTTGATATCATCCATTTCACACATCTTTAAAAACTCGTACACTAGAAGGAGGGAGGAGGTTATTACGGTTTATAGGAAATTCTGAATTAACCAATTATATCGTTTACTAATTCACATTTTCATGCATGTGCAAATTCTTTGGATCCTCTCTCCCCATGCACCTTTGTTTTTTGTTTGTATAAATAGCACATGTAATAGTCATGGATATTGAAAGTTTACGTGCATCTAATCTAATCTAAGAGTGACTGACCCGGAGGCTCCAACAAAAAAGAGAGGTTAAAAGCAGACACCAAGTTGTCTCTGAGCTTTCCATCTTTGTCAACATTAAAATTAAGAAAAAGAAAAGACCAAGAAAAGGAGAGAAAGAAGCATTAATTCTCTTGATATAGGTCGAGAGCGAAAGAATCTAAGGTGATCGTGACAGGACATACAAGCTTGGATTTTGACATTTCAGCACGGGCTGACCAGAGAGAGAAAATAGTTGTGACAAGCGGAGGAAGTAAGGAAGAGTACTTGGAATGAATTGAGTTGAAGGAAAGGCTCAGCTTTTGCATATAAAGAGGGGAGCATATAATGAGGATATATATATATATATATATGTATATGTATATAGTATAGAAAAAAGCACAAGATTATAGACCAATTAGCATGACATGAGAGGCGATTCAATTGTAATAGCTAAACATGCTGGCAGTGGCAGTGGCAGCACAACTGCGCACAGGGCTACAACACGTTACAGCTAGTGTTCTTTCTCAGTCGGGTAGCCATCACAGCAGGGGGCAGTGATCTCATCATCCAACTTTGTTTTATGTTGCACTTCATCCTTCGCTTCTGCCTTGATGGATATGGTGTAATATTATTTGTATATTTAAAATGAGATATTTATAATAAATATTTTATTTTAAATGAATATAATTTAAATATATTTTAAATTTATAATTAAAATTAAAAAGAAATTATATTAAAAATAAGATGTCTATTATAGATATTTTATTTTAAATGTATAAATAACATTTCTCAATGATATGTTAGATTTTCTGAAAAATTCTCATCAAGGAGAATTCGGATAATTTATCTGTTTTAATTTGGATCAATAGATAAAGAGTTATTTTTTGATATTATATCATTTATTATTTCAATATATCAAATTTCTTTTTTTTACAATTCTATCCTTCACTAAAAAAATTTATCTTAGTAATTTAAAATATTAATTAGCAGAATTTTTTTAAAAAATTTTCTCTTTAATATTTTAATGTCACATGTCATTTCAAAATAAATATTGTTTCAAAAAGTTTTAAAAAAATATTTAAAACCAGTTTTATTGCATTTTAACCTTTTTACTTTTAATATTTTAATGTCACCTGTCATTTTTTTAAAAATTTAAAATCAAATCTTTTTTGGAATTTCTTTTAATTATTTTATTATTTTAATACTTGTTTATCTTTATAACCCATTAGTAAGAGGAGTATAACAAATTTTAAAAGAAAGAATAAATATAAAAAATATAAAATAAATAAAAGGAATTAAAAAAATCTGATTTTAAAAGTTTAATTCTTTTAATTTTTTAAAAAATGTAATTATTTTAATTTTTAGAAAATTATATTTTTTAGAAAAAAATTACTTTTAAAATTTTTTTAAAGAATGCTAAAAGTTTAAATTTTTAAAAGATAACAAACTTATTTAGGTAGTAAGGACAAATCTGGAAAAGGAAAAATTCAAAAAACATTGACTTAACTTTATTAATTGCACTACTACTCATCTATTGATCAATAAAAAACTGTTTCAAAACGGTCAATTTTTCAAGGTACCAATGAAAATTCTATTCTCATGTTTTTTGATAATAAAAGTTCTCTTCTCATTAATGTTCCCTTTTCCTTCATTTCATATTTATATCTGTCCACTTTTTAGGTTGACTCTCAATATTTACACCGTTTTTATTACATTTTTTATAATATAAATTAGAGTTTAATTTTAATATATTATCACTAAAAAAATTTACACTATCAATTAATCACAAATTATGATATAAATGACTTAAAAATATTTAAATTTAAAATAAAAGTAATTTTTTAATGATATGATAAATTATGATTGATTGAGAATGCATAGTAATTAAATCCTATAAATTATACATTACTTTATTAAGGTTTTGTTAATTTTTAGGTTTAATTGTACTTTTCGTCCCTCAACTTTTTCAATTGTACGCTTTTAATCCTTCAAAAATTTTAATTACACTTTTCGTGCCTTAATTTTTTCAATTGTGCGATTTTGATCGCTCAAAAAATTTAATTGCATTTTTCATTGCTTAACTTTTAAAATTGTATAATGAAAATTTTTATTTTGATTCCTAAAAAAATTAATTTTACACAATTTTATAAAATTAGAAAATAAAAAATGTAATCAAAATTTTAGGTTCAAAAAACGCGACCGATGCCAACCTTCCCCTACCTTCTCAGGATCCGTTTGGTTTAGATTTTGATAGAATTGATTTTAAAGGAATTGATTTTGACAGAATTGATTTTAAAAAAATTGAGTTTAAAAAAATTAATATGTTTTGGTAATGATATTTTAATAGTCAGTTTAGAAGAATTGGTTTTGTTTGGATAATAGTGTAAAATCACTTTTGAGGTGGAAATATAAAGAATATTGTGGGTCCCACACCTAGAATCAATTATTCTCAACGGAAAAGCTAGAAATTCTTACTTCTCTTAAAATCAATTCAACCCAACCCGAAATTGATTTTATTGAACGCTAAATTTAAAACAAACGCCTCCAAAATCCCAAAATCATTTTTACCAAAAAGCAAATATGATTTGCCAGCATTTCTTTTCCCTCCCAAATTGGGTCAACCTTTAATTTAGGTTCTAACCCAAATCATTTCGATCTGAAAATGTCTGCTCAAAGCATTCCATGCAAAACTCTGCGAACATTTTTCATTCCGAGAAAGAACCTCGAGCGCGACCCCCCGCTCGCTAGAGAAAAAAACCATAGTACATAAAATAAGATGCATCGTATTCACTTGTGTTTTTTATATCTGGACATGAGCATCGCATTCACATTAATGCATGCCCATATTAACAGCAAAAAACTGGAGGAAAAAAATAGAGAATTAATACTTTGACCAGCCAAAATACAACTAGAACAAGGAAATTAACGACATAAATTACAAAATCAATGCATTAATTTAATCAAATCTAATGCTCAAAAACTTAAGGGATGTTTTTTTCAGTAATAACTTCAGGCATATTTGGGGACATCCCGGTAAAATCATTAGTAAGTCAAAGATCTTAATTACGATAAATTCCGTATCAAAAAAAAACTTAAAGGCATGTTTTGGAAGAGCAGTAAATGAAAGATTAGAAGAACACAAGCCAACAAGAAATGAGATGTTTGATTAATGTATATGTGAATATTTGGTGGAACAGAAAAGAGATATTTTCGGAAATGAATAATTTTTTAACCTTTTCATATTATCCTCAACAAATTATTGGGAAAATGACATTTTTTTTTTCTTTTCATTTTACAATATTTTCTCACATCTTTTAGTATAAAACTAAAAACTAATTCTTATTCAAAGTACGGTTCAAACTCTTAACATAAACTTGACCCCTTAATAGATAGGCTCAATTTTGTTTACTATCTAAACTACTCCTTGTTCGTACATCGGATAAAACTAATAATATAGCTCGTATTGTGAATTGTTTCTAAAGTGAGAATGCAGCTTAATTTTCTTAAATTAATAATGTAGGACATAATCAACTATGATACAGGTCTTATAGTTGAGAGAACTTAATATAAATTGGGGTAATTCTTTAGCACACCTCCTATAATTAAGTATGTATTTTGGATTAGTTTATTTTGTAATCAAAACAGGTTACAATCAAAGTTTTGAAAAATAAGTGATTATTTCATAAGTAAATAATAATTACTTGTAGGTGATCAATAATTATTTTCCATATATCATCTATTTTATAGGGTCCTAAAAATTACTGCGTGTGTTTCTATTTTATCACTTGATTGTGACATGTATACTTGACACACCAAAGAATTATCCTAAACTTTTATTATTTTTTGGGGTTAATATAAGTAAGGCATCCTATTTCATTTGAGCTATCAGATAGATAAAGTATTGAATTTCCAGATCAAGCTGTTGTCTTTGTTGGCTTTAATAGGCATGAGATCTCATAAGTTTTCTTTTGTTTTTTCAAGCTCTGACAGATAGTATATCTTGAAGGTTCTTTTCCTTTCAAGCTCCGGTAGATAGTATTCCCGGAAGCTTCTTTTCCTTTTAAGCTCTGACATATAGTGTCTCCGGAAGCTTCTTTTCTTTTCAAGTTCCGGCAGATAGTGTCTCTGGAAGCTTTATTTCTTTTTAAGCTCCAGCAGATAGTGTCTCCAGAAGTTTCTTTTCCTCCGGCAGATACTGTATCTGAAAGCTTCTTTTCCTTTCAAGCTCTGACGGATAGTGTCTCTAGAAGTTTCTTTTCGTTTTAAGCTACGGCAAATAGTGTCTCCGTGAGCTTCTTTTCCTTTTAATCTCCGACAGATAGTGTCTCCGGAAGCTTCTTTTCCTCCGGCAGATAGTGTCTCTGGAAGCTTGTTTCCTTCTTAAGCTCTGATAGATAGTATCTCCGGAAGCTTCTTTTCCTTTCAAGCTCCAGCAATACCCCCCATAAAGAGAACCCATAAAAATGGACAAATGTATTCAATCCTCCTAATAAAACCGAACCATAGTAGAACATTAGGAAGACAGCTGGGTGAGTGCAATACTGTCACCACCTTCCAAGAAATTCGCAGATCTAAGCAACTACAGAATACATCAAGCAAGAATACACCTCGCCTAAGAAGATACAAATACAAAAATAAAGGTGATTCTGCACCTTTTTTAGCCAGGAGACGGAGCCTTAACTAGCTTTTGTGTGGTTGAAGTGTGAAAAACCCTAACGGTGGCAGAGGCCCCTATTTTGCTCTATTAGGGTTTTGAATGGAAAACTAAGTTTTCCATGCTTTTGCACCATGGCAATTACCTCTAATTGCCAATGACAATTTCTCTTCCCTGATTCTATTACTCCTCCACCCCCACCTTCTTCTTCTTTCCTTCCGCCTCCTTCCTCTTCTTCACAGCCTCCTCTTACACCTTCAAAAATTGCTCCAAAGAAATCGTTTACACAAGTTCTAAATAAACGTGCTATATTTCTCCCTCTCAACTTCCGCAACCTTGTATCAAGGGCGATTGTGTGTCAATCAAGATTTCCTAAGATGAATATTGCAAGGGAGTCGAATCATGTAAGATGAATCTGCATGGATGTCGTCTACCGTCTAAGGGTGACAAACCCTACAAATATCTTGATCTTCGAAAAGCGTTGGGAAAACTCTGGAAACCGATTGACTACACTTGGGAAAGGATACTATGAATTCAATTTTTTATCACAAGAAGATTTCAGAAAGGTTTGGTCTTCAGGAACATGTAATCTTAAACTTGGATTATTGCGATGCGATTATCTCAATGGACACCTGATTTTAATCCCAAGAATCAAAAGTGTAACGGCTTGAACTGCTTTCAGGATTGCCAACTGTCCCCACAAACCAACACGGGTCTTTTCAGCTTGCTTTGTCCTCACGCTTTCTAGGAAACTTCCCAGAAGATCACCCATCCCACAAGTGCTCCAAGTCAAGCACGCTTAACTATGGAGTTCTTATGTTCTGGGCTCTCGAAAAAAAGATTCATCTTGTTGGTATAGGTAGTACTAATCAATTCTTATAAGCCTCCCTTCAACTGTACAGTCCCATACCTGCACAGCCTCAGAATCCCTCTTATTTCGATTTGAATCCGGTTCATTCATGTGTCACTTTGCCTAGAAGCCTGTCAGGAGCCGATCCTTGTCCGTGCCTCAAGCATCAACGATCACTCCCTGCCCTCGTCAGCCTCAGGCGTCACATGCCCACCAGCTTCCGGCTGGTTCGTCCCCGAACCACATCGTACTGGGAAAGGTCCGCTCTGATACCATTTAATGCAACACCCTTTCTCGAGTGTCACATTCCCGAACGTTTATAAGGCTCAAAATAATTATTAATGCGGAAAATACGGGTTTTTTTCGCAAGATGTAATAAGATTAGTAAAGGTAAATAATACTAATAAATGAACTTAGGTTCACCATGCATTTCTAGAACATACTGTATTATAAATACAGAAACAGAAAACAGAAACGTAAATAATACTGTATACAAACATAGGTCTAATGTATAACTGATAATAAGAAATAAAATAAGTATTAGGAGTCATAGCTCCCAAAAGGTACTACAGATACTGACGCAGTCTGGCCGACAACAAAACTAAACCACAGAAAGACTCCGCCTCCGGGCTCAAGGAAACTACTGAACTGAACCATCGTCACGTCCATCTGTTCAAGCGACAACAGTATTATTTACGTTTCTGGTTTCTGTTTCTGTATTTATAATACAATATGTTCTAGAAATGCATGGTGAACCTAAGTTCATTTATTAGTATTATTTACCTTTACTAATCTCATTACATCTTACGAAAAAAAAACCGTATTTTTCGCATTAATAAATATTTTCAGCCTTATAAACATTTGGGAATGTGACACTTGGGAAAGGGTGTTGCAAAAAGCAAACTCATACTCAATGCTGGATAAGGATCTACGATTTATCTCAAGAATATTGGCGCCCTAGATTTCTTTCTGAAATAGCATCTGGAATTGGAACCCCTATTTCCATTGATGAGATGACTCGAAAATAGGTATATAGTAATTTTGCGAGAATGCTGGTTGATATTGATTTATCTGTTGATTTGACTTATGAAATCTTAGTTGAAAGGGATAATTATGCTTTCTATGTTGGGATTGATTATGAAAAATTGCCTTCCTATTGTAATTATTGTCAAAATATCGGTCATTCAATTGATTATTGCAATAAAAAGGAATGGATGACTAATTCTAAGAATCAGCAGAGTTCTTTGCCTCATAAGGGCATGACTGTAGCTACTTATGTTCCTAAATCTGTTAAACCAGTTGTTGTGGTTGATGAAAATATTCAGCAGGATGCAACCAAACAGAATAATGCAAATGGGAAGGATGCTTCTTATGAGGAACCTATTAGTGATCATGAGGATGCAAAAGTCACTAATAGTGTTCAGGAAATTTTTTTAGATCCTGTGGTTAATGTTGTCAATGACTTTGAGGATACTGCTATGAATTTTCAGAATTTTCAGAATAATCATGAGGATGTTCAAAATGATGATACTGATTTTATACAATCTGTATATGATGAAACAACTGCTGACATGAATGATAAGGAAGATGACTTTGTTGATCATGTTTCTCAAACTCCTGCCTCTCCAAGTGGCTCTAGTGCAAAGATTATTCTTCCAAAAACTATGCCTCCTCAAGTTTAGAAAACAATTAGACTTAGTCCAGGTTCCGTTGCTATACCTAGTCCCATTAACATCGGTCCAGTTTATGTTCAAGATTTTAGCTCTTTTCCAGCTGTTGTTCAGAATGGTTTTAATGTTTTATTTGCTTTGTGGGCAAAACAAAAGGATGCAAGTACTTTTAAGGAAGAATAGCAAAATAATGATAATGCTGCTGAGGATGGTTTCACGGTGGTTATGTCTAAATCTCAGAAAAAGTATAACCCGAGACTGAATAGAAAACCTAATTCTAGGTTTGTTTGATTCTCATTTATTTTGCATGGGTTTTGGTTTATGTCCACCGATGTTTTTGTTTTCTTTTTTATTTTATTAATAACTTTATGGTGACTTGTCACCTTACTCAAAAAAAAAAAAAAAAAAAAACTAGGTGTCATTAATTTAATATAAGAGGAGTGCTAGAAATACTCCTTCTTTCCAACATACTCTCTCCTATTGGTTGAAATTAGTATGTGTCTAACATAGTATGATCCCACTTGAATTTTGTATGACTCATATTAATTTCAACCAATAGGAGAGAGAGTGTGTTGGAAAGAGATTGTTAAGAAAATGTGTTGCTAGCATTTCTTTTAATGTAATATACAAGAATTAATAAAAATATTTAATAGCTTTAACTTTGAAAACAAATTGTAATTATATTTAAATAAATTATCTTCTATTAAAATTCTTTAAAAAAAAAATTTGTTGATGCACTCTTATTTTATTTGGTGAAAATACCGAAAGACATAAATAAAAAGTAAATGATAATTAATACTTTCTTAATTTTTTAAAATAATAAACAAATTTAATAACAATAAATTTTAGGCTAAAATATACTTTTAGTCCTTTATCTTATCTTCAGAATTCGATTAGGTCCTCTATCTTTAAAAAGACCCGTTTTAGTCCTTTATCTTATAACGTTACACTATTTTGGTCATTTCCGTTAGATTTGCAGTAACGGTGTTAGTAAACCACCGTTAGTCATCGGAAACCACCCCCGTCGCCGGATTCTGGGCCTTTTCTCTTTCTCTTTCTTCTTCCTTCCTTCTCATTTCTTCTTCCTTCATCTTCTTCTTCCCTCCCTTCACCCTAATCTCCTTATTCTCTTTCCTCATCTCTGTGGATCGGAAATGTTGCTACCTCGTGTGTCGGCATTGGCATCACGTCGACTGTCAAATCCACTATCATGTCAAATCCGCCATTGTCTCATCCTCATCCTCTTCATTCCTTCCCTATTCACACAATTGGACTCGATCACGAAACTCTAAAGGAGCTTGTTAATGGCCAAAGCTTCGCACCCTTTATAATTGGTTTGAAAAAGCTTTGAACTTTGAAGCTAATTAGGTGTTTGGAGGATTGGGACGAAACCCTAGAAACAATTGGGGAACTTGAACAATGGATAGTTGAAATTCACCTTGCGAAGATTCAAGTTAGTGATGTGGGTCTTGGTGGGGTATCTAATTGTTTGGAGTTGGAGACTCTACACATTGTGAAAATTGCTGAGTGGTCAAACTTAGGGTTTTCTGGTGTTGCTGAACGATGCAAGTTGTTGAAGAAGATTTGAGACGACCCGCCGTCCCATCAGTAGAACCTAAGATATTAATTAATCTTAATCGCATAATAAACGTTAGCGAGCCTTATTAATACGAAGCGAAGCGAAAAATTGAGCACGAAAGCAAAACAATACACGGCACACCACGCTTCAGAGTACACAGCTTTAAAATATAAATAAATATATCACATACATCAGTTGCCTCGTCAGTAGGGCTACAGTATTAAAGTAGTACATAAAGGTATATTATTACAAACCAATAAAAGTACGAAGAGTAGGCCGAAAGGTAGCTCTCCGGCTATCCACGATCACTGCCTAGCCTCTCGAGGCTAGGGTCCGTGGCCCGTCCTCCTGCATCAGGCTCATACGGAGTGCCGTCCAGTTCCTCAGCAGCTGGTTCCTCTTCGGGATCTTCCCATTAAATAAAGTGACACATATAGAAAATAAAGGGAGATAAGAAACATAATTCATGAATATGGGAGAGGGGCATCAGTACAACATGTATATATACATCACGCAACACAGATAACATATACAACACAACATCACCCATCTCTTAAGTCGCCCATCACAATCATCTCAAACATCATTCTCTCAAATAAGCCTATAAGAGGGATACTAGTCCCTATGTATATGCTGTCTTCCCTATATGCATGTCGGCCGATACATCACGTCCCCAATTGGACATCCCCGTCGGGATTGCATCACATCACATCTCGCCTCGGGATTTTAAGTAACGTCCCCAATTGAACATCCCCCTTTGGGACCAAATGCTGTGATATGAAATGATATGAAAATGAAATAAACATCCATCGCAGGTTGATATCGGAACCTCGCGCCTAAACACTCGTCCACGACCACGACACATTGCATCACATAAACACAACAACAATCATCAACATCAACATCACATCATCATCAACATCAGCATCAGCATCACGACGCCTTGCGTCTACGAGCCATAGCTCCACGGTCGGGACCACAACGATATCAACCCAAATAACATCATCACTCACCGTACTCTCATCAACACTCAACCACCAGTCAAATCACAATAACATTACAACATTAATTTACCTAGTATAAACATCACTATAAAGCCAGTTAACAATAAATCACTCCAACAGTTTAACACAACAGGTAAACAGATAATCAATTAAACAAATCAACACATCAACCTCAATCAATTTCATCATCCATAATATCAACTTAGTGGTGATAGCCCAAAAGTACCTACACCCAGGGTCCAGGCACTTTATCCAGGGCTCAACCTCTAGTAGGGTTTAAGGGTTCCCCTACACAGATATATATATATATATATATATATATATATATATATATATATATATATATATATATATATATATATATATTCTATATTAAGCTTGTCTTCCCGACGATATTAGTTCTTTCTCCCCACCTTAGTGATTTCCTCGTGCAGCTCCGGCTACGACTCCACAACTATCAGTCGGGTGCACTGTCGGATGTTTGAATCCTGTCCGATTCTATACAACGAAACACAACCAGAAATTAATACAGTTAAATCAAAAACTGCCTAATTTCTTATGATTAGCTACTGCCCCTATTTAATTAATTAGGCTAGGGATGTCTAAAAATTCCTAACTCTTGGATCCATGATCCGTAGGTATCCCTAAACATAATCAATGAAGGCATCAACTCAAAAAGTAAAGATTTCTCCTACTGTACTACCCCTAGGGTTCGGCCCTATTGAATGAAAAATATGAAAAATAGCTAGGGAGCTCCACAAATTCTCATTTCTTGGATAGAACCCTAACTAAATGTGATAACCCTAGATATCAAGTCAAAACATCAAAAACTAACCAAAAACCCTACCCTACACTATAAGAGGGTTTCGGCCTCTCTCTCAAAAAAATATCTAGAGAGATTTCTTGGCTCTAATCTCTTGGATCATGCAATTGGTTCATGAACCTAGGCCATAGAAATTGGTTTGGTATCAAAATGATTTTTCTACAATTTTTCATGGACTTTTGAAGATTTAGGGGTAAAAACCCTAACATTTATGATCATGGAAATTAAAGGATAAAAATGAGAGATTGAGAGAGATAGACATGAGATTCTACCTCCTATGATGATCTACTTCAAGTTTGGTGAAGATTGCTTCAAGAAATCTCAAGGTTTAAAGCTCCAAAAATGAAGAAAAATGGTGAGAAAGAAAAGAGAGAAAGAAGAGAAAGAAAGGAGAAAAGGAAGAAGGTGGGTTCTGGAGGGGGAGGGCTGGTCGAGAGAGTGAGGGAGTAAGAGTGAAAACTAGATATATTTACTTAGGTTTCTCTTAAGAGTTAAGTAATGGTAAAAGTAATTAGTAACAAAAATTAACCAAGGGTAATTTGGTCAATGCACGTCCCGACATTTTGAAATCATCACGACACTGGTATGAGTCCTCAAATAACTTGACACAGTTTTGACATGAAGATTATCCGTTCGTGAGTCTCGAAAAACCCTAACACGGCTCGAATCGTCTATCTGATTGATTATTGGCCCGAATATAAAATATTATTTATATTTTTGGACGTCAGGACACATTTTAGCAAATAGGTAGAGGATCAAATTCTAAGACTAATGGTTCTGACCGTTAGTCAAAATGAGGTCTTGATAGTAGAAAAACACTATCATTCGAAAAAAAATATAGATCGGGCTTCATTTGAGTTTTCGGCCCAAAACTTAACCATAGCCTCCTACGATAGCGTCGAGCGTGACTATGGCCTCGGAATAATTTATTTAATTTTATAGACCCTCCAATAAAATATAATTACCTAATTACTGATTAATTAAAAAGATTGAGAAAAATCGGGGTGTTACAAGATTCATATTGAAAGGGAAAGAGAAAGAGGAAGAAAGGAAGAAGAAAGGAGGAGGAAGAGGAAAGGTAAAGAGAAAAGGAGAAGAGATTTATTTTCTCTCTCTAATGCCCAGGTTCCGACGAGGGAACACAGAATCCGACGAGGGGTGGTGGTTTCCGACTACTAACGGTGGTTTACTAACATCGTTACTGCAAATTTAACGGAAAGGACCAAAATATTATAACGTTATAAGATAAAGGACTAGAATGGATATTTTTAAACATAAAAGACCAAATCGAATTTTGAAAATAAGATAAAGGACTAAAAGTATATTTTAGCCTAAATTTTATAAAGTGATGAAACTTATTTTGAATCGGAAAGAATAATAAAATATCATTCACATTCAACATGCACGATTTTATGTGAAACGGAAATTGTTTTTTTTTTTTTTAGGAAATCATGTTATTGATACGAAATATTCGCATTCTTAAATAGTGATTAATCTCCATCGGGAGACCTAAACGACATTTAAGGGTTGCCACCCTCCAATCAGGTTTTCTCCAAACGTAAGAATCAGGAATTGAACCCTTAAACACTTATTTAAGGGGTTCGAGTTCGTTATCACTCAAACCAACTATAATTTGGTAAAGGGAAATTGTTTTTAGTTTGAGAAAATGGAATATTGCTGGAATAAAATGCATTTTCGCCATAAAGTCTGTTTTTGGGACCCATTGCTCATCGTTTTGGGAATATTTCGAGCTTATCGAAGACCCGCTTTCCACTTTCTGTCTGGAAGCAGTGGTTGGCTACACACACAGATAGCAAAAAAAGCAAAGGGTCTTCCTGTTAATGTAACAAACATTTTTTGGGTATATGCTATGTTAATAACTTAATATATCATTTTACCACAGGAGTGGGACGCTTGAGGGAGCGTGATTGGCTGACTGCTTCCTGAGACTATAGTACAGAATATATGAAACCTGGACATATGCAATTTTGTCTGTCTAGCAATTGATCTTCCTCGTGATAACATGATAGATGCTGCAACATGTGATTTGCTAAGAAAAAATATTAGTGGAGATATGAGGAAGACACTGCGGAGTTGGTATCCTCTCCTGTACTCGATAATTCTAGTAGGAGAGAAATAGATACAAAGATTAGATAGATGTGTTAATATTTTTATCATTTAACAAGTTTTAGGAATAAAAAAAAGAAGTTGACAGAATAATCAATTCTAAATGATTTGATTTTTTTTTTTAAATTCTTAATTATTTTGCAATTTTTTTGGTTGGAACCCAACGGATCTTTGGTTCCCTAGTGGATCCACGAATTATCCTTACAAACTTAGATCATATGGATCCGTTATGAGATTAATTTTCGTTCAGGTGTTTAATCACTTTTAAGTTTTTTACCCCTCCCCAAAGATATATTTTGTGGGATTCAAACCGAAATCCTCCCCCACAAATTCAACTTTCATAATCAACCAAGTGACACCCATTACACAAATAAGACATCTAATGAACATTTGAAATTTTAAATATTATATATATTAAATTTGAATATCACTTTTGAACCAGAAACCCTCTTTTTAGCTACTTTTGACTTTGGGGAGTCATGCGGTTTCAACTATTATCAAATATATCTTTTTTATATTTTATTTTTAATATATTTTTAATTTTGCTAATTAATTATATTATTCATTTTAAAATTATTTTAATTTAGCATATTCTGTAATCACAATAGTTAATTACATTATTATTTTTTATATTATTTTAATTTAACATATTATACACCCACGTATGCTAATTAAATGTTTTTTTCCTTTTACTGGTTAATTTTTAAATGGAGCAAATCATGGTTCTGTTCTAAGCTTTTATAGCTTCCAAATTAACAAATAGTAGTATGGTAGGGTTCCGACCTTTTTATTACTCCCCTTCAACAAATTTTATTCAACATATTCCAATATATTACTTCCTTTCATGTTCAATAGAGTATATTATGATCGGACTCCAAGCTTTTATTACTCCCAATCAGTTTATCCTAATATGTTGAGTTCCAATCTTTTTATCTCTCTCAATGTACTATATCCCAATCACCCCTGAACAATTGAAATGAAATTCCGCATATACCACATATATAGATATTTGAAGTCAATACACAACGAACAAATTGTTCTATGAAGTGCACCAAGTTATTAATCAGAGTCTGCTCTCTTCTCTTCAATGTTCTCTAATCGTCAATATTCAGTGATAGCTAGATAGTATTTCTTTTCCATTTTTTTATATGTAATAATTTTATTCAAGACAGTCTAATAGATAGCATCACAGTGTGAAACTTTACCCATCATTTATGAAAGGTTGCAAAACATATACTCTATCATTTGCTAGAAGTTAGACTACACCAAATACAAAGCTGTTTTGCAACATACACCCCCGATCCTGATACAAGGACAAATACATCATAGTTATTGATCTTACATAACAACAGCCCCCAACCAGAAGCAACAAATATAAAAGGAAAAAAAAAAAAAAAAAACTCCCTTATATAGTGTTTGGTTGGAGGGGATGAATTTTTTTAATCATTTGTTATTTGGTTCATTTTTTAGGAGGAGATGAGGGGGGAAGGGAGGGGAACAAAATTCCTCTTCACCCAATTTTGGCTCCCCTCCAAAAGTGAGGGGATTTGGAGGGGAGGGGTTTTAAAACATTTTGTACGGAATGACTAAAATAATCCTACTTATGTATTTTAAAATCTAAAATTATAAAGGTATAAAAGTAAGTTAATTTTAAAATCCCTCCCCTCCCCTTGTAAACCAAACACAAATAATGTTTCTTTCCCTCCTCTCCTCTTAATCAAATACAATAGCTAATTAAAATCTCTCCTCCCCTCCCCTCCCCTCATTTGAAGCAAACACACCCTAAGAAAATGTGCATAGTGCTCCCCGCCCAACACCCAACTTCTCAAAACAAAACATAACATAGCCTATAGCCTATATATCATAAAACTAACCCATCCTATGTAAAGTCCTCCATCCTGCTTGTTAGAAAAAATAATAAAGAAAATAGTTAAGTAAAATTAAATTAAGAAAAAAATGAAGTACACAAATTTGTTTATAGTCCGAGACGTGTGAAATCATATTGTTCTTAATGATTATTTGGCCACAATATAATAATAATACGAATATCCCTCAGGATTTAACAGACTCTTCCAGAATAATATTATTCTGGATATCCAGAACAACAAGAATGATAATATCAACTCTGATAAACTTAGAGAAAAGAGAAGAGAAAACATTTGTTTTTTATCAAAGAAAAACTCCCTCCGGCCAAGATGTCTTTCTACACCAAAATGAAAATCTCTTTTTTCTCTTACACAACCAAAACCAATTCAACAAATAAAGAGAAAAGTTGAGTCTCTTATTTCTCACAAAACCCACTCATTCAAAATAGATGTGTATTGCATCTCTCCTTTTTAGTCTCACTAGAAAAACAATAGAGCTAAGGAGAAATCAAAAAACACAGTTTTTGCCTTAATAAACAATCTTTTATATTAAAAATGATGGGCTAACAAATGCACCGTTAAAGCTAATGTTTTATTAAAGCTGATGAATTATAAAACAAAAGCACTGTTTTTCATCAAAATATAATGTTTCAAAAACTCATTAAAAACATTTTAATGTCAAACTGAAAAAACATGTGACTAATTAAAACTATTAAAAGGAAATTAAATGATCAACATTTGGTTGGTCCGAGTGATAATAAGTTTGGGCCCCTTAAGCAAGTGGTCAAAGGTTCGATTCGTGACTCTTGCGTATAGAGAAAACCAGGTTGGAAGGGGACAACCCTTAAATGTCATCCAAGTCCCCCGACAGAGATTAGCCATTGTTTACGACGGTGGATACTTCATACCAATAATATGGTTACTAAAAAAAAATTTCCAACAATGCTAGCCCCTTGTCTGTTGCTTTTATAACTTCTCATTCTCTGCACCTTGCCATTGTTTCTTCTATCTTCTCTATCAGTATATGCTCCCTATCATAGCAATCCCATAACAATATTGCTACATTGTTCCATTGTCAAAGCTGCTGCCTTTGAATCTCCCACCTCCATCTTTCAGAACTAAAATCCATTATATCTTTGCTTTTAGCTATCACGTCTTCACTGAAACATCCCCTTGCTACACCGGCACCCACAAATCAGTATATTTGATGCATCCCCTGTAAATATAAATCAGCAAAACAAAACCAAACGGTGTATCGGTATTTTAATGCATCAAGACAATAGACACATCCTATGTCCACATGCACCAAGTTCCTCCCATTTCAGCTCCTTCTTTTGCAAGAGAATTGCTATTTGATTGGCTTCTCTATTTCTGTGTATAAAAATAACATTTTTTTTAAACTAAGAATGTTTTGCAATTTATTACAACAAAAGTGTAAGTTCCATGGGCATTCCTCCCTCTTATTCACCCAAGTAATGGCATTTTTCGAATCTGATTCTATTATTATTTCCTTATGCTTAACCCACTCTTGTTGTAAGGACACTTCAATTGCATAGACTATAGCCGTAAATTCTGCTTTATTTGAGTCCTTTATGCTAGCTGATACAGCAAATAGGGCTTTAATCTCTCCTGGATCATCCCTAAGCACCAATCCAATTCCTGCTGGGCCGGGTTTATCTATATAAGACTCATCAACATTCCATTTTAATTTACATTGTGGTGGTGGGTTCCAGGATATGGCAACTATCCTCTTTTTTTTCATAACACTACACAATCTAAATTGAGAGCTATCTCACGTGGATTAAAGGGGCACTTTGGTTCCCAACAAACTTTTAGCCAAAACCTAAGCCTCATTTTAATTAGATAAGTGAGATTCACCCAATCAATTTGAGATTTTTCAAAAACAACATTATTCCTTTAATTCCAAATTGTCTATACCACTACATAAAACAATGATATCCAAAGTTTCCTTTGGAAGCCATTATAGAAAAAACCAAGCCAGCAATCAAACCAATGGTTTATTATTTGAGTGGTAGGTATTTGCACATTCCACCAATCTAGGCTTCCCATTCACATTTTCCAAGTGTATTTACAATGTAAGAATAAATGTATAACAATTTCTTCCTCACTCTCACATAAGGGGCACTTAGCTTCATTGTCTTGGATCAAATTCAGTCTTCTAAGCCTGTTTCTAGTATTCAAACTCTCTTGGATAACAAACCACATTAGGAGTTCAGCTCTTGAAGGAGCCACTACATGCCAAACACCACCCACTGTTTGTAGCTTGATTTTGTTCCCACTATGCCTTAGAAAAAGGATTTTACTGAAAATTGTCCTTTATTATCATGTTTCTACCAAACTTTATCTTGTAATGAGTTTGTCACATTTACATCTTTTTATCTTTTCCATTTTCTTTATATGTAATTCATTTCCATTAGTTCTATAAATCTTATATTTAAGAACGCAATTTAAAATCCTAATTTCTTTCATTTGCCAACAATATTCTTTCATTCCCATTTTTGTTTCTTATCTACATTTACTACTAATGCACATTAGGTTATTTTATTGAACAAATGGAGTTTCATGGTTGGAATGCAGTGAAAATCATGTTATATTGATTACGTTTATGTGTGAGGTAAGACTTTACTATTAGTTGAAAAGATTGAAAAATTAATGAATTTAATAATCATTTTTTTTGGGTGCTTGAATTTAATAATCTTTCTATTAGAGGATATTTTTGCAATTTGGAGATATGCTCTTTTGCGAAACTTAGCCGTTCCATCTGTCATTATAAGAAATTTGCCTTTCGATGACAGATTTTGTTTGTCATGATATGTTTAAAATTCGTAGGTATATATAAAACTTACATTCACCCACGGCCGATCCAACCGTACATTATAAGTGACGAATAACAACGGAAAATGATTGTCGTTATAGGTTTTACCTACGATCCACATACATTTACTTACAGTTGTATTTGACTGTCAATAGGTTTTACCTACTGTCCATCTACCTTTACCTACAATTTGATAGACACTAATACCTATACATACAGTTTTAACGACTGTCACTAAAAGTATCCGTGGATATATGGAAAAATTATTTTAGTGTGTTTGAAAGTTTTGGATATGATAAACGCTCAATCCTAACTAAACTCATTATATATATATATATATATATATATATATATATATATATATATATATATATATATATATATATATATATATATATATATATGGGTGGAGATTCCATTTCACCTTCTATTATTATAGTTTTACGGCGTATAGAGATATTTGGACCCCACGCAATGTTACATTATCATATTTATATCCTTAAAACTATAGTACTGAAGAGGATCTCAACCATCCCTCCTCTCCCTCTGTGTGTGTATATATATATATATATATATATATATATATATATGTGTGTGTGTGTGTGTGTGTGTGTGTGTGTGTGTGTGATCCAATGCCTGCATAGGGTATATGTAATGCGTGATTTGATAATGATTTGCGTTAATATAAAAAGTTCATAAATTTTAAAAAGTGTTTACATATAAAAAAAAAAGTATATTTTTTTGGTACAAATATATAAAAAGTATATAAATAGGCTGATTTTAATTATTAAAATCATTCATATAAAATTGGAATATTTTAATAGAAAATATAATCATCAGTTATAAATGTTCATTTTATTAAACCAAAATAAAGAAGCTATATTTCACAAAATGTCTAAAGAAAAAAGTTCATAAATTTACAAATGAAAGACTTAATAGTGCGATTTTAAGAGTTATGTTTCACAGTAATGCTCAACTCTTGCACATCATTCCCATAAACATGTTTAATCAAGTAAATATTTTGATCAATTCTTAGGAAAAGTCCATATAGATGAATTATCTGCATTTCTGCAATAACATGGAGTACAAGGGTGGTCTTCCTACTACTTTTTGATCCAAATATCTAGAAATTATAACAAATAATGTGAGCTTGACAATTATATTTGTTTATATATAGGTGAATTCTCTGGTACCCCAAAGATAACTTTACCCTGCCTAAGTAGCCCAATCAAATGTTGAGAATCATTTGACTTAACCCATTAACATGACCTATTTAGTTGAGGTGACACATTCTGGTTGGGCAGTGTAACTTTTAGCCTAAAATTATTGGGGGTACCGGACAAAACACCTCATATATAAGTATCTTGAATCAAAATAATTTCTTCAAAAAAGTTCATGCTTTCATCTACAACTTTGTTTTATCTCCGTTAAAAAAATATAATATGTGAAAATAGACATTTAATTCCTTTTCGATTTAATTTTTAGAATAAATGATAATACTTATCTATATTATTCCCTTAAAACTATAATATATGCTACAATAAACATCTTTTCATGTTATTTTTCAAGATTCTCCAACCCTGTCGTATTTAGATATCTGTATCATAAAATGAAATCACTAAAACTTCAGTGAATGAAAGCTATCTTATTAATATTTAAGAATTAAAATTTTTATATTACATATAATACCATAATAGATTAGTATATGAAAAAAAAACATATATATTGAAATAGAATATTCTTCTCAGTTTAGAAAGTGTTTAACAATCTCCAAAGACAAAATATCATTTGTCGTTGCCGCTTGAGTGTAACTATTAAGTTGGGTATATCAATGTGATTAAACTTCTCTATTCAACTTCAAACTTGAATTACAACAAATAATAGTAAATATAAAAAAAAAACAATAAATGAGAAGGCATTCTCTAAATAAGCCTCCTCTTGTTTTTGTCTCACGCAAAAGAAATTCTACTTCTTTTTTTTTTTGGGTTACATGAAGGGGCCTAAGCCCAAAAGATGAATAAAACTACAAATGAACTACGCGGGGTAAAGAAGTTCCTGACATATCACCCAATAGTACGATATATAGCTTTGAAGGGGGGCAAGTAATATCCTCAAAACCATAATCCTTGGCTAGACTCCAGTTTGCTTACCAGATGACGAAACAATTTCCTTCTTTAGAAGTGAAACTGAATTCAAAAGAAATTCTACTTCTATTTGAAGTAAAATATCAAAAATAAGAACCTATAATATTTTTTTTTTTTTATGAAATGCGAGCCCCGAGCATATTTTTATAATGTCCATTCAAATTCTACCAAAAACAACATTTTTTTTTGTTTTTTTATTTGAATAAATATTTTTAAAGTTAATTGCTTTCATTCCAACCATTTCCCTATTGACTTGAATTCACTCAACTTTTTTATTTTATTTTCTTTTTTTTCGTTTCTTTTTGTTTTTAAAAAAATGTTCAAATCTTTGTAAATGGGAAATGGAAATCAAATCCCAATTTGAACATGATATCTAATTAATTGCTTTATTCCCAATCAATTCCTAATTTGATTTGAATTGATTAGTTCTTTTATTTTTTTGTTTTGAAAATTTGTTCAAATATGTCTAACTATAAGAAATGGAAATCAATTCCCAATTTCAACATGATATCTAAATTAATTGCTTTATTCTCAATCAATTTCCAATTTGATTTGAATTGATTATTCTTTTTTATTTTAAGAAATTGTTCAATTTTTAAAACACTCTTCTCTTGTGATTGCGCATGGCAAATTCTCCTTGCATTGGCACTCCTTTATATTATTTATAGATTATAGATTTAGAGAGAGAGAGAGAGAGAATTGACGCCAAAAGTAACTTTAAAAGATTTACTCCAAATCTTAGTAAAAGATCCACTCCATTTCTTATGAGAAATTGGATGGTCCATTACGAGCTTTTTTTTTTTAGTTTAATTTTTATACACTGATAATGTAAAACTTTTTTACACAGACATCCAATTAAAAATTGTCTCGTCTGCATATTTCTTTGACTCTTATCCTAACTACCTTAATAGTCATCTATAACATGATTGGTGATTGATTGACAGTGTAAAAAACTTTACACGGTCAGTGCATAGCAATTAAACTCTTTTTTTTTTTTAATATTATCATATTTTTCATTAATAACCCAAATACCATGGTTTCAATTTTAATTACCTATATACCATGGTTTTAGTTTTTGATGAGAAGTCGCCCTTTATAGGTGCCACTTCTCAACGGTCTTTTTTTTTTATTGTTAATTATTTGTTTAATTGATTTAATTATTAATTAATGTAGTTAATTATTTAGTTTAAATAATTAGTTTAAATAGTTGTTTAATTAATTAATTAATTATAATAATTAATTAATTTAATTTAGTTAATAAAATAGAGTTAATGATGTAAATTAGTTGACTTGTTAATTAATTTTATTAATTAAGATTTGTTAAAATATTAATTAAGGAATTTAAATGTTTAGTAGAAAAGTTAATTAAAAATATAATAATCACCATAATAATTAAATTAAACATTACAATTAATTAAAATAAAAAATACAAAAATTACAAATTCACAAAATAGCGTTTGTCGAGATCGCATCAAGAGAGTAAATGTTAATCTATGCGCGCCAGAGCGCCATTATGACGCTCTGACACGTGCACAATAACGTTTACTCTCCCGATGCTATCTCGACCGTTGATTTCGTCGGTACAATCTCAATCATTCCTTTTACCTGACACAAATGGACAAACGCCATTATGACGCTCTGACGAGGGCACAATAACGTTTACTCTCCCGATGCAATCTCGACCATTGATTTCATCGGTGCAATCTCAGTCGTTCCTTTTAGCTGACACAAACAAACAAACACCATTATGACACTCTGACACGCGCACAATAATGTTTACTCTCTCGATGCGATCTCGACCGTTGGTTTCATCGATGCAATCTCAGCTGTTCCTTTTACCTTACACAAACAGACAAATACCATTATGACGCTCCGACGCGAGCACAGTAACGTTTACTCTCCCGATGCGATCTCGACTGTTGATTTCGTCGGTGCAATCTGAGTTAATCCTTTTACCTTACACAAATGGACAAACACCATTATGACGCTTTGAGATGTTTACTCTCCCGATGCGATCTCGACCGTTGATTTCATTGGTGCAATTTCATCCGTTCGGTTATTGATGTCTATAAATAGAACTTGACTCAGATTCACACAGCACTACTCAGCACAACTTCACTCAGTTGCTACACTCATCAAACTTACAACCGAAGTCATGAGTTCCTCATTTGCCCTCCTTTCTGTCTATTACGATGGACAAATTGTAATGGACTGCCCAGAAGGTGTGTTTTTTCAATGCGACCATCCAAAGTTGATGAAGGTGAAGACCAACATCAAAGTTGATCCATTGAAACAAATCATCCAGAAGAAGATACAACCCGGCAACAATAAGAGGGTGGTCGATATTGTTTATCAATACTAGGGATAGCAATTTAGACCCTACCCATTGGATACCCGCAAAAAATACCCACGATGGGAAGGGTAAATACCCGCTTTATGGGTATGGGTCCAGGTATGGGTAATTACCTATAAATTTGAATGGGTGTGAACACTTAATTTTGTCCGGTTAAAAAAATAAAAATAAAAATAAAAATAAAAAATAAAGAATAAAAATAAAAAATCAACAGGAGTTTGGATCAGAGAGAGTCATAAGCAGGTCCGCTGGGCCTTGGGCTAAAGATGGATGAGCAATAATTACGATAACAAAAATAAAAATAAATAAGAAATAATAATGTTATGATTCTCATCAAATTGATTTAGTTTTTTCGGTTTTTAAAATGAAATTAATAAATCCACTAATAGTAGGTTTGCAAACAAAATTTGATGATTGATTCTGATTTCAATTAAATTGATTCTAATCTAAATGATTGATTTAATTGAGATTAAAACAAATTAACTCCATAATTATAAAGATTTGAATGATAAATAATTAATCTTAATCTAGGTAATTTGATTGTGATTGATACTGCAATAAATTTTCTTAACCTAATTACTAAGTATAAAGATCAAAAAATTCTCAATGGAGGAAGGACATTTTTTTTTTGGAGAGCTCCTGGACCTCACCACCTTCTTCACGTACCCTTTACACCATCTTGCTCCTCCTTCCATTCACTTGGTAGAGTAGCTTTCCTTCTCTTCTTCTTCTTTTTTTTCTTTTTCCTTCTATTTTACTGATACAAAAAAACAAAAGCTCCCCTTTGAGATTAACCCAACCTACAGTACCATCACCAGATCAGCCTCACAACCACTGTGACCACTGCCCGCAAACCACCGCCAGCCGCTCTTCCACCGTGTGCAACTTCTTTCCTTCACAAGACGCAGTCCAGACGGCGATCCTCCACCGCACGCGGTCGTTCTCCGCCACGAGACGCCACTTGTGCAGCCCCTGGACTCGGACCATCATCTCCATCTCGCACCGCCGAAAGCAGAGCCACTGCAGCGCCGTCGTCATACTCCGGTTCAACAAGTCCAGACAGACACTCCAGTTCTCCTTCACGCACGGTAGTCTCCTTGCATCGTGCATCACTACCATTCACCAAACTTGCCATTGTTCTTTTTTTCAAATTCTTGTATTGGGCGTAAGTGAGCAAACCAGAAGAGACTTCTGGTGTTTCTTTTTCTTTTTCTTTCTTTATTTTATTTTATTTTAGGTTTGTTAGTTAATGGGTTGAGTTAGTGGGTTTAGCTGAGTTTTTTTTTTTTTTTTTTTTTTTTGCCTTTTGAGCCATATGAAACAAAATTAGAATATCAATGAAATATATATATATATATATATATATATATATATTCAAGGATTAACTAGCTGTGACAACTAGATTAATTCCATTTCCTAGGACGCATGAATTGAGACAGTTCAAAAATCCTAGAAACCTCTTAAAAAATATATGATAAATCAAATAACCTCACTTTCAAAAAATAAAATAATTTAAACGGATTAAGTTGGCAGTGACAGCTAAATTAATCCTATTTTAAGGACGCATGAGTTGCGACACCTCAGAAATCCTAAAAATGAAAAAACCTCTTGGTCTTGAAATAAATAATAAATAAACAAATAAGATCAACACAAATCCTTTTTTCTTAAAAAATAATGAAAACAAAAATAAAATAAATAAAATCTCTAAAAAATTAAATAAATAAAATCAACCAAATTATAATCATTTTCTACAAGAACTACGTAGCTTTGAATTCCCTATCGCATCTAGGGATACGTAGGAGCAAGGACCATCCTTGTCAAGCTAAACAAATTTTTTTTTCTTCTCCTTCTTTACTTTAGAGTTCAAATTAATTAAATAATAAATCTTTCGCTTTTAGGGGTAAAACATAAGTTATTATAATTTTACACAATTAGTTAGAGGCAACCGTTTTTTTAACGGACGTGTAGGGTGCTAATACCTTCCCTATTCGTAATCGACTCCCGAACTTAATTTCTGGTTAAAGACCAACTTTTTAGGGTTTTCCATTTTTTCCCTAATTAAAATAAAATTGGTGGCGACTCCTCTGAACCTCACAAATAAAAAAAAAATTTTCGCGGCGTCCGGACGGAACGGTCGCGACAATGGGTATGGGTGCGGGTACTCTAGTACCCACCCCACCCCGCCCCGCACCCGTATATATATATATATATATATATATATATATATATATATATATATATATATATATATATATATATATATATATATATATATATATATATATATTTATTTATATTAATACATATAATCATAATTATAATTATATATAAATTTTTAAGAATATAATTAATCTAAAAGTTCCCAACCTAGATAGTTCATTAGTGTTTTTACCTTTCTGGTTGAGCTCTTTAGCCGTTCTTTCTCGAGCCAACATCAACACCATTCTTCCTCAAGCCAGCGTCCTTCTGGATATTTATTGTGATATTTACTCGTTTTGGATGTTTTAGATATTTGTACTTAGTTAAATACTTTGGTTTGAAATGTTTTATGAGTAGATTTGAAAGATCTTTGGATGGTTTTTTTAATTGGGTTATAATGATTTTTTTGTTATTTATTGCTTTTTCTTAGTTAAAGTGCGGGTAACGGGTGCGGGTATGGGTATTTAGGTATCCAGAGGGTAAAGGTACAGGCACTAAAATTGCTACCCACGCGGGTATGGCCGTATGGGTACGGCTACGGGTATTTTTTCAAGTGCGGGTACGGGGACTAGTATTATAGTACCCTACCCAGACCCTACTATTGCTATCTCTAATCAATACCCTATATCCATTGCACATGGATATGTCCGATACCAGCCACTAAATCTTAAAGGTGATGATGATGTACAGTTGATGTTCGACAATTGTAGAAGCCTCAACGTTTCTACAATTGAGCTATACGCACAGTTGGAGGATGTTTCTAATCTTGACCCTCAAGCCATTGATCTTAATGCCCCAACACAAGCCTTCCACACATCTTTTCCTGATACAGATGCCTACCACACATCGTTTCGAGAGATCGAAGATTACCGCCTATTTTTTACTGAAACAAAAGCCTACCACACATCCTTTCCAGCAACCGAAGACTACCGCCTATCTTTTCCTTCCTCCTCTGACTACCACCCATCTTTTCCTACTTTCTCAGCCTACCACTCATCATTTCCTCAAATAGAAGACTACTGGCCATCATTTCCTCAGACCAAAGACTACAACCCATCATTTCCAGGAGCTGACGACAACAACCCATCCAATCCTAATGTCGAAACTCATGCTATCACTGTCAATGATGCGGGTGGTTTCCACCACAAAGAAGTCGGTGACTTCAGTGAACGTGAAGATGACATTCTTGCGTGATTTGATAATGAAGACAATGAAGAACCTGGTGTCGGTCCCTCCTCAACCGCTCCTCCATAAGACCCACCATCACACTTTCGTAGTGTGAACTTCGACGAGGTTGATCCAACAGATGATTTCAGACACATCCTGTCCCGTGCCTGTTTGGAACAAATTGATGTCCCAGAGAGCCTACAAGTAGGGATGAGGTCCCCTACAAAAGAAATGGCCCAACACGTGATCAAGCACTACCATATCAAAAACTCTCTGGATTTCAAGGTGATGCACTCCGATCACGAGAGATGGATAACCTAGTGTCAAAGTGGTGGATGCCCGTGGAGATGTAGAGTAGTGCTTTGCACAAAGTTACAGCTTTAGGAAATCTGTAAGCTGGGCGGACAACATGTTGGGAATTCACGGGAGATAAATAGTTTATAACTCGTTGGCAGAAAACAAAAATTCCCTTTTAAGGATCTCAACGAATGAGCATGACCATTGTTATAGGGGTTTACCTTTGAAGCGAAGCTTTACCACATACACTGTAAGCACGTCAGCAGCACTGGTTAATCACGAACACTGCTACGAAGAAGGTAGAAACTTGATCAACACAACTACAGGGCAGCAGATCAACACAACTACAGGGCAGCAGATCCGAAACACTGCGACTACAACCACTAAAAGGATATGCACCTCTATCACCAGTATTGCAAAGCAACAATACCTCTACTCAGTCCATGCGAGCAAACCACTGTCGGAGATAACGTAGTGCTAGCTATCAGGAAATGGGAGAGGGCGTGTCACACACAAGGAGAACAGCCACCAGGATTAGCAACTCCTATGAAACTTGTGTTGGTTGCCTTGTGTTCTTAAGTGAGGTGCATTGCTTTATATAAGCTATCACTCATTTACCCTATCCCTAATGGACTTTTGTACACTACAAGCCCATTATTTAATTATTAATTATATCACATTTAATTAATCAATTAAACTACTTCTCCGATCATTTGCTCTTATGCATGTGACCATAGAAATTTTCATTAAGTTGGCAATAATATTAAATCCTACTTAATATTATAAACAATGAGCGGCATCTAGCAATACATCATTGCTACCCAATTAATGAGAATATTGGTGATACAATACAACCTTAACTGTGACCATATATACAGTGTAGCCAATGTCCTTTCGTCAAAATGTCATAATTGAACACAAGGCATAAGTATCTCATCCTTGTTAAGTCCAATTACGTGTTTCTCAATCAAGGAGTAGACATGCAATCATTTGAGCCCAATATCTTATATTGTCCCAACTTAGCATGGCCATGCATTTCCACGTATCACACCATCGAGTGGCCATAGACATTACTCCCGTTATGTGGGAGGGACGAATCCTATCTACATCACTCACATCCCTCCGCATGATTCATTGCAGGCCCAATTACTACCTTTATAATTATCCTGTTACAGATAACGTTTGATAGCATTAAAGCCTACAACTCCTGATGTAGGAATCATAGTGACTTCAAGTCGAATGACTACTTCACCATGGTCACAATGAGAAACGCTTATGACACTTACACAACTATTATGCAGCGTTCTCATAGCGGGTCAGTCCAGTATAAATATTCCACCAATATTTATACCTATATGAAAACATGATATCACATATCCATAACCCATGAGATGTTGTCATCATCTCACCCACATAATAGTCTCGATGCATTATTATTATCCTAGTTAATAGTAATACTTGACTACGGATACTTTAAGAGTAACATTCTATAGTTTAATGGGGTCTCACGATCAAGTCACACTTGATGTTCCATTAAATGAATCGTCAATTATAAGGACTTTATTATGCTATATATATGATCATAATAATAACATAATAAATGAATGCCTTATATATAAATATATAAATCCAATATATTTAAATCCAAGTCATGATACAAAATACAAATCTAATAAATAGATTGCATATAGGGCTTACACAAACAATCTCCCACTAGCACTAATGCCAATCAGGCATAAACCTAATACTCATCGACCTAGTGTGAGCATCATGCTTCTACTGAGCAAGAGGCTTTGTAAGTGGGTCTGCAATGTTGTCCAGTGTATCAACTCTGCATATCTTCACATCCCCTCTATTGATAATCACTCAGAATGCAGCCAATCCACAAGACTTCTTTGAATCTATTGACGATCTTGATAACCGCATCTCTCGAAATGAGGTGATTTTGGAGAACATGAGAACATTGATGCGCGCATATGTTGATGATGGTAATGATAACAGATTCAATTTCTCAGTTCATGAAAATCAAACACAAGATCCCTCACCTACAGCAAGTACTGGTAGTAAAAGGAAGAAATCCAAGGTGGCAAGCAACAAAGTGAAATACACCGAAGCAAATGATCTTAAAGGGGCAATGTATGCTGTCGTAGATGCACTAAGAGAAGGCAATGCCATAATGAAAGAACAAGAAAAGTACATGCTGCCTCCAATTTCAGGGGACGAAGCTTGAAATTTAATCCAGGGATGTGGATTTGATGCAAACTCATTGACTACGATCTTTTGTTCTATTGATGAATGATGGTGATAAACTCAAAACAATTCTTCAATTGCCAACTAAAGCACGCAAGGCAGTGATCATGAAAATGGTCTTTGATTGATGATGCATTTGATTGAAGACTTGAGCTTAGTGGGTGTCACCATGTTTTACTGAACATTTTGTTAATTAATATTATAGGGTAAACTTGAATATTTTGTTGAAATTGTTGAGCCCAATCTTCTAAAAATTGTCTTTCTAATTGTATTATTATCAGACTTGCAAATTTAAGTTTATCAATTGAGGTGCATATCAGTTGAAGGCTGCCATGTTTAGTCTGAAGACATTGTGTGTACAGAATATCATATATATTATTTCAGGCTGCCATGTACTATGTCAGTCTGTATATAGATTTATTTCCTTTCGTAGCTTCCATTTTCACGTGAAATCAAGGAGTTAAAATAAATGTTTAATATATTTTCTTTATTTTTTGGAAGTAAGAAGCCAGGGGGTGAAGATAACTATATATTCAGCTGAAGAAATTATTGAAGATTTACAAGCAACGTGTGAAAGCCATGAAGAAAATAAAAATAGGAAAATGGAAAAAAGAGTCTCCAATAATGTGCAACAAATGGCCACGCCTAGTAAAGAATTATATTCACTTGTGTAAATGAATGATAAGTTTACAGTGTAAAAAGAAAAGGATAATACCTGCACGTTACACGCGCATAGCATAGAGAATTTCAGTTTACAATGTAAAAGTTTAATTTTTTCAAATGATATACACAAATGTTATAAAAATAAATTAGTTTAAAATCTCTCTCTCCTCTTGTGAATCAAATAAGGAGAGACTGATTTCCCCTTTCCTTCCCCAACAAAATAGAATAACTAATTAAAATCTCTCATCTCTTTTCCTTCTCCTCCATTAAAATCTCTCATCTTCCCTTCCTTCTTTTGAATCAAACAGACTCTAAAACCATGATATATAGGTTATTAAAATTGAAACCATGGTATTTGGGTTATTAAAAAAAATTGATGATATTAAAAAAAAAAGCCCCATTACAATTGTTTTGGAAAAATACGGGGTGTATTATAAAATTATTGAAAATTTACAACAAATGTTTTATGTATATACATTTATTTTTAAATTTAGTTTATGTAATATTTTTAAATTTACATACATGATTATCTAATAATTTAACCGTAATTTTTCCTTTTTAATTTTTTTCTCTATCTTTGTAATTTTATTATATTTTTTTGGTGAATGTATTTATTTTTATATTTAATTAATAATTATAAGTTAATCTCATCTGAGATTGAAGTTAGGATACTTTTCGAAAAAAAAATAAAAATTCTTTTGGTGAATATATTTATTTTTATATTTAATAATTGCATTTTCAAGGGATGTTTCCTTCAGACTATACACTTGTTGTCCTTTCTTTATTTATCGTTGGAATGAATTTTCGCAGTAACACACTGCACAAGTCAGCCACTTCTTCGCTGTCAAAAGCACCGAACTAGCAAGCTCATAAAGTCAGCAGAGGTCAGATCAAATGACCCACAAAAGAAGCCTCTCTTTGTCCAGATCGAACGACGGGTTGGACGTTGTTACCCATTCATATCATGGCGCCAGTAAAATACTGTATCATTTCAATTTCATTAAAATAATAATAACAAGAAACTGGTTTCATTTTTCAGCAAACTTATATGAGAGAAAAAAAAAGTAAGTTGTGGACCAAATTGGTGCGGCATTCAAGAGGGGATAGATACTTTGAAAAACAATAAGTTGAAAGTAAGAGTTTAATTATAATGTGAAATATGTTTTTAGTTCTTAAAAAATTAATGAATTTTGATTTTGATTTTTATAAATTTTTTTTTTTGATTTTTATCCCTTTAAAATATAAAATTATTAATTTAGATTCCTATAAAATGAGCAAATTTTGATTTTGATCCTGTAAATTATTTTTCTTTAGTTTTCATCCCTCTAAAATTTAATATTATAATTTTTAATCCCTAACCTTAATTTTAGGGTAAATAAATATAATTCATTTTAAGATTCAATAAAATTTTAAGAAAAATATATGCTAACATGACATCACAAAGGTCATTGAGTGTTCCTTGGATGACCATATGACCTTCTATTAGACACATAAGTAGGTAATGGATATCACATGACAGTAGGAATCAAAAATAGTGATTTTAGAGGGATAAATATCAAAAAAAATTTTTTATAAAAAAAAAACAAAATTCATTCATTTTATAAAGACTAAAAACATATTTAACGTTGCTTATATGTAGTGCTAGTTTACAGAAGTTGTACATGGATATTTAAGGTGAATTCTATCATGACGCTTGTAAAAAACGTGCACACCGATGTTCACATTTAGTGACTTGTCATTGCTGGTTTCCCAAGTTTTATTTTAAAAAAAAAATCTTTTATTTTTCGAAAATTCATTTTTACCCTCTCAGATATGTTCTATCACAAGAACGAGGAAGACGAAGCAAAAGCCGTAGTGGCCGTGCGACCGTGTTGGATGAACACGATGGAGGCGTGGGGCACGGAGACTAGACCAGAACGATGGCATGCAAGCCGTAGCATCGTGCGTGGCTGCTCTGGTTCGCGATGGGGACGATCGGTGGATGGAGCTACGGCGGTTCGCGGTAAGGTAGGTGGCTCGGATCTGGCAGTGGCACGGTTGAACAGTGACCCTGTGTGGCGAGAAGTAGATGCCACCCCACCGCCACGCCACGTTACCAGAACCGTCGCGTTTGACCATGAACTGCTATGCCTCAGATCATAACGTAGAACCAACCATCCTCCGTCGTGCAACAGCTCCCAGACTACACCGCCATCCTTTGTCGTGCTCTAACTCGTCGCTGTGAAACCCCACAGCGCCTCAACCAAAGCCTCACTATAGATCCACCGCAAGCCATCGCTCCACCTCACGTTGTCCACCACGCATAGCCCAACCGGCCACCGCGAGCTCGTCAGCAACGAGACAAAGACAAAATAGTACAAATAAATCAAATATAAACTATGAGCAACATCACAAATGGTGGTGGTTTAAATTTGCTGAGATTCAGTAAAATCAAAGTTTAAAAATGAAAAAAAAAATGAACAAGGTGATGGTTCCCTGTTTCTGGTGATGGTTTCCGACAGAGGAAATTGTCTTTTAAATTTTTTGGTTTACCTGCTGAATACTTATTAGGTTTTGATCTCATCCATTGAAATATTTATTAATTTATCTAATGCTAAAAAATGGTGGTCCATTAGTGTACCCACTTTGTACCAGCTTCATGATAGAATTCATCGATATCCAATAATATTTAGAAAAATCAACATTATTGTTGTTTCACTTTCTTAGTTATTAAAATAAGAGGAGTTCTGCAAACATTCTCTCCGGCACACTAATTATTATTCGGTGAATTTCATGTGGGGCCTAGAATTAAAATAAATGAGGGATCAAAAGAGTAATTTAACCATTAAGTTAATCTGGGATAACGAATATTGGATACATATTTATTTAATGTATTTAAATATGACATTAATTTTGATACACGTATAAAGTTTTTACATTGTCAAGTAATGACAAATCATCATATTGTGGTTTTTAAGGTAGTTATGATATGGTCAAACATTTTTAATGATGTGTCAAATTATGATTGGTTGACAATGTAAAAAATATTTTCACTAATAATGTATATCAATTAAATCCTTTAAATATAACTAATAAATTTAAAAAGGTTGATGATAACTTTGTAATTTGAATACGTACATAATTATAAATTATAAATAATTAAATTAAAATTTACGCTAAAATGAACTTTTAGTCCCTCAATTTTTTTTACTCTGACGAAATTTATCCCTCCATTTTTTTGGGGTGAATTTAATCCTTCCATTTTCAAAATCTTGCAATGTTCGTTCCTGCGTCAAGTCGCCATTAGAAAACTTAGGGAACATACATACGTGCCAATCGTTTTGCCACGTGGCATGCCCGGATAGCCTATAAAATATTCAAATAATTAAATAATATTTAAAATATTATAATAATAAAAGGATAAAATGCACTTTTAGACTTTTAGTCCCTCAAGTTTATCATTTTGGAAAAACTTGTCCCTCATTTTGGCCACCTAGACTACCACCTCACCTAATTCAACTTCTTTGTCATGGCTTCCCTTGTCATCATCTTCATCATGCTCATGGCTTCTTCTCCTTAGCTCTGGCTCATTGATCTGTCAAACTCATTTAAGATCTATTCTAGCTATTCACACTTTTCGTTTTTGATTTCTTGTTTTGTGATTTCATTCTCGATTTTATTCTAGATTCTGTGGCTAAGTGAAGGTAATTCTAAAAAAAAAAACCTATTTTGTAAGAGCATTTTTTTGTTAGGGTTCAATTTTGTAGAATCAATTTTTGGTTGGATAAGATTTTCTTGTAAGAGCATTTTGTCTAACACTTTGCCTCTAATTCCGATCCAAACGTAAAGTTTCATTTTCATTGAATCTCTGCAATTTTCCAAACGTGCAGGTATTACTAATGGTGTTGTTCATGATGGAATGGGAATGAGAATCTTCAGTTTATATGTAGTTAGCTTATTGTATCACTGCCTTGTCTTACTCTTGTTTGATTTACCTATTTCTTCACAAGGAAAGAGATACAAACAAAGATGGGAAGACCAACCTCAAAGAATTTTTCCATTGGCTCTTTGATTTGGTAAAGAAACTATGATGAAGAAAGTCACAACGATACACATCATGCTGATCATTCAACAGATATTGAAATAATTGGGAAAATCCATCCATCTGAGCATTATTATGCCAAGCAACAAGCAGATTATATCATTTCACAGGTGATAAATGTAACTTTAATAATTTGTAGTGTTATTTTATACAGCTACTTTCAATGTTGATAAAAAAGAAGATGAAAATGACTTACATGATGATGAAGATTTAATCTCTGCAAATGCCAATGGTGTTGTTCCCACTGTCAATGGAGTTGTTGATATCATACTAGGAATCGGCTTCGCTGATACTACCTTTGCAGGAAACTCAGGCAACAACAACAACAAAAATAATGTCTAGTTACAGTTATGACCTGATGGGTTAGGACTTGCTTTTGGCACAATCCCTGTGATTGATTATGCCTAGACCTCTCAACCTGAGTTTAGGGTCACAAAAAGTTAGGAAAGCTCAAGGAGTTTATGTGGCATGTTCACAAGATGGGACTAGACAAATGATGGCATTCACATCCTTGTTTGATGAAGGGGAATATGGTGATAGCCTCAACTTTTATGGCATGTACAAGATAGGAAGCATGATGTTACATTTATCGGTGATAGGGGGCACAAGCAAGTTCAAGATTGCAAGGGGGTTTCAAGAATTGAGAATTCTTATCCCACCGGGATAGATTGCCATTGATGGTTCAAAGACATTGTTGAGGATCACTGTCCATTTTGAACTACCAAATCCAAGATGTGAAAATGTATAAGCAATTGGGTGATGTCTAATTACAGATGACAAATGTATCTGAAATCTTAGTTGTAATCCCAAGAAATCATATTGTGATTTGAATTGCTTTACCCAAACAAAGTATTCTAAAAATAAAAGGAATTTAATTGAAGTAATTAAATTACCACGTATTTCAAATTCCTTAGAATTTTGAAATACTGCATTCAAACACACATTGAGAGTAAATTCACCAAAAAAAATAAAGGGACGAGTTTCACCGAAATGATAAACGTGAAGGACAAAAAGTGTATTTTACCCTTTTATTATTATAATTTTTAAAATATTTTTTATTGTTTTAACAATTTTAATATTTATAGACCAATTGGACATGCCACGTGGAGCTACATGACAAAACATTTGTCACGTAGACACATTCCGTTAGTTTTCTGATGACAACTTGAATGGAGGGACGAACGTTACAAGATTTTGGAAATGGGATGATTAACTTCGCCCAAAGAAATGGAGGGACAATTTTCGCCAAAGTGAAAAAGTTGAGGAAATAAAAGTACATTTTAGCCTAAATTTTAATTATTATTTTAGTTTTTGTGTTTTTACCTATTATCAATTTATTTGTATATATATATATATTTTAAATTATCCTCACATATATAAATTTTTTTTAAAATAATCTCTGTTGTGAGTTTTTGTTATAACATTTTTATAATACCATTTATTAACTAACTCAATAACCAATGTATGTTAGTTCAAGTGACAAGGAGTCTGGTTTTTGTTAAGCAAGGTCTTGTGTTCGAGTCTTATGAAAAGGGAAAAATAGACATTGGGAGAGCTTTGCTCCCTTAAATGGATTTTTGCAGCTCGACTGAATTAGTCAGAGTCTAATGTGATTTCTAGATACTGTCCTACACCAAAAATAATTATTTATAACTAATATCCAATCCTTTAAATGTTAGTTTTTTTTTTTTTTATAAATGTGCCATAGTTATTACTTCTTTATTAAAGTAAACAATCCTATAAATATTCTTGTTTTTACCTAAATTGTTCAATAAAATTTGAACGTCACATTAATATAATGCAAATTGATTATAAAAAGGCTAAACTAGACGTAGGGTCCCCTATCTTTATTTTAGGTTTCGATTTGGTTTTTTTTTTTTTTTTTTTCATATTCGTTCCGATTTAGTTCTTTAGGTTTCAAACTAAATTGTTCTAAGTTGGTCCTTTCCGTCAACATCATTATAACAATAGTAGTTCTTCAACATTAACTCATTGGAATTTAGGTATACCCGCCGGAAGTCATTTCTCTCTCTTCCTCCTTCCTCCTTCCTTCTTCCTCTCCAAATTTACCTTCAACGCCTTCAAAACAACTTAATGAAATCAAACTTTTAAATTCCAAATAATGGCAAAATTAGATAACCCACAATTAGCAAACCCTCATCAATTACAATTGTTATTAAGAAAATCCCCAAACAAAACCTAACCCCCAAATTAATTTTGAAAATTGAGAAGGATGGAGTGTAATAAATCCCCATACAAAACCCTAATCCTCAATTACAATAGTCATTAAGCAAACCCCACTCGAGCACTTGTGTTGCATTTTCGAATGGTTTTTTTTTTTTTTTGCAATGAGGTAGCGATAAGGTTTGAAGAAGGAAAGAGGAAGGAAGAAGGAGGAAGAAGGAAGAGAAGGAAAAAGAAAGAGGAAGAGAAAAGGGGAGGAAGAGAGAGAGAAACATGGTTTAACTCCAAAAGCTGGTATGTTTAGGTGAATTGATTAAATTGCAAAGCAACTGATTATATAAGAAAAAAACTGTTTTTAGAGAAGCTAAAAGTTTGAAGCTCAGAGTGTGTTTGGGAAAGATTAATTTCCCCATTTTAGCTGTTTTTTGGCTAAAAAACTGTTTCATTCATAGTTTATCATGTTTGACAATTACCTTAAATTTATAATAAAAAACTTTTTTTTAGGGGGGAGCTGTTTTATGTCATCTAATTTGTTTTAATTTAAGATTATTGCGATTTGATTATTTTTCATTCTCAAAACTCACTTATCTATTTACCTCTACAAAACTACTAACTTCCAAACAAATATTATTAAATCATACAAATAATTCCATACCATTTTTCGTAATTTACTATGTAAAAGTGATTTTTTTTTGCACCACCCAAACCAAATAGATTATCTTAAAATCATTTTTCAATAAACATACCCAAACAAAAACAGATTCTGATTATAATCGATTATCACAATAATCGATTATACATATAATCGATTATCAACATAGTCTATTATTTAAGAAACTGTTAGATTATTTTGAAAACAATAACATTCTTCCCATTTGACACCTACGAAAGTAACTTCCAAATAAATATTATTAAATTATACAAATAACTTCATACCCTTTTTTAGTAATTTACTATATATAAGTGATTTTTTTACATACCTAAACGAAATAGATTATCTAATAATCGCTTTTCAACAAACACTTTCAAACATAAAACTGATTCTATTAAAATCGATTATAACAATAATTATAACAATAATCGGTTATGCTTATAATCGATTATTGACATAATCAAATTTTCACAGCTGATCCAAACATAAACCTAGTTTCTGGTGGATATACTCAGATTCTAGTGAGTTAACGGCAAAGATCTAACACTGTTATAACAGTGCTGAGAGAAAGGATCCACTTGGAATAATTTTAAAACTTAAAGGACCAAATCGAGGGAAAAATTAAAAAAAGATCAAATCGAAACCTAAAATAAAGATAAGAGACCAAAAATGTAGTTTACGCTTATCCAACATGGTGTGGCATAAACGACACGTATTCAAGTTTCTTAAGCATGTTGTTCGGGGTTCGATCTTTGGTTAGTGTGTATGGAAAAACATTTGTTGGGAGATGACAACCCCTTATGACCTCAGTTTCCTCGTGGGATTTGTGCATGTTTGGTTTATATTTTGAATGACCCAAAATCGCGTTTGTTTCCAATAAAAGTGATTTTGGGATTCTGAAGGTGTTTGTTTTAAATTTAGCGTTCAATAAAATCAATTCTGGGTTGGATAGAATTGATTTTAAGAGAAGCAAGAATTTCTAACTTTCCCGTTAAGAATAATTGATTTTAGGCGTGGGACCCAAAATATTTTTTATATTTACACCTCAAAATTGATTTTACTCTATCATCAAAACAAAACAAATTCTTCTAAACTGACTTTTAAAATATCATTACCAAACACGAATTAATTTTTTTAAACTCAATTTTTTTAAAATCGATAAAAAATCAATTCTTTTAAAATCAATTATATCAAAATCTAAACCAAATGAACCCTAATCTCTACTGTTGGGCGTGGAGGATGCCCTCATTTTCGACAAAAAATAAAAATAAAAATAAAAATTTGGAAATTAAAACTATAAGGATAATTTTAATTTAATTATTAATTGAATACGTACATCTTGGGCAAAATTTTTTAATTAACACTGTTTTTTTTTTTATTTACTCAAATAACATTGTTTTCAAATTAAGTATCAAAATACCATCCTTTTTATTCCCTTTGAAAAGTCCCCCCTCCATTCCCGATTTCTGAACTAGATTTGAATTTTTTTTTATTTCACCCTATTGGGAAGTCGGGTATAACAACCATGACTTCTCAACGTAGGTTTTTAATTTTTTGTTTGTTTTTCAACCATAAGGATAATTTCAACCATGACTTCTCAACCATAAGGATAATTTTAATTTAATTATTAATTGAATACGTACATCTTGGGCAAAATTTTTTAATTAACACTGTTTTTTTTTTATTTACTCAAATAACATTGTTTTCAAATTAAGTATCAAAATATTATCCTTTTTATTCCCTTTGAAAAGTCCCCCCTCCATTCCCGATTTCTGAACTAGATTTGAATTTTTTTTTTTATTTCACCCTATTGGGAAGTCGGGTATAGCAACCATGACTTCTCAACGTAGGTTTTTAATTTTTTGTTTGTTTTTCATTTAATTTTAATTATTTAAATTAATTTAAATTTTTATATTAATTTACTACTTCGGTCCCTACTATAAGAAAAAATTCCCAAAATTTTTTGTCAAATATATAAGCAAATTTTCACTACTTTCATCCTATTTAATGACATTATTCCTAAAATACCCTTCATTTAATACCAATTTTGTTTTTCAATCACTAAATGTGGGATGCATTTAATAAAAATTGAAGAATTATATGAATGTTACTTTAGGTAATACACTTAATTTTTTAACATCATTAAATGAGATTAACCAACTTCTTTAATATGTGTGTTCCATTTAAGTTTTGTTTATAATAGAGACCGGAGGGAGTATTTTATTAATTAATTATATTAGTCTAATTAACGATGATAATTATTTTAATTAAATTAATTATGATAATTATATTAACGTAATTAATTTTATTAATTAAGACTAATAAAAAATATTACTTATGAAATAAAAATAAAAATTATAGATTTAATTAATTAAAAAAGTACAATAATGACAAGTACACAAAATTTAATCTCCTAAATGGTGTCAAGTCTCATATCGTGGAGGTCGTCGGTTACGGCGTGGATGACGTCGATCTGGTTGTTCCTCATCCGTTACAACGGGTTGCCCTGGTTATTGCATGGCCTCGTTGAGATTAAGATTTGCGGGAGGCATTAAAGAACTAGCACCAGCCTGGAAGGGGAATGATGGAACCCCAAACGAGTACATACTTGCATGTATGTGACTGTCGACTGTGGCGTTTCGACATCTGTGCCACACTGGAAGTGAAAGAGTATCGACCTTTGTCAAATTGTGGGGAAGCCTCTCGTTGCATAGGGGTGTAGGCAAATGAATGGCGAGGCGGTTACGAGTCATCATCTGCCATGGAACTGGGGGGTTGGGTTGGCCACGTGCATTACGCTATGGACGTTGTTGGGTGTGCATACTTGGTCCAACATCCGGAACATGTTGTCCATAGTTCTTTAGTTGATGACGTGTGTGTATATATATATATATATATATATATATATATATATATATATATATATATATATATATATATATATATATGTTTATGACTCTGAGTTTGGTTATTTATGGTTATTAAATAAGAAAAAAATTTATCACAGTTTTCAGGACTTAATAAGATATATTAAATAGTCTGTTTTTCTGAAAGTAAAACCAGCAAGTTTTATTTAATGTTTTAATTGGTGTTTTGGGTTACAAACGTGATACCGGTTTGAGGATGTCACACAAAGGGTCTTCTACAGTCAACCCGCATTCATACAGAGATGGATATCAGGGAAAGTGATCCCCGTAAGAGATGTGGTCTGTGTCGAAATGAAGGTCATAGTAGAAAAAAGCCTTAATTGTATTTTTCATCCCTCAACTTTTTCAGTTATGCGATTTTGATCCTTCAAAAATTTTAATTGCACTTTTCGTCCCCCAACTTTTTCAATTGTGCGATTTCGGTCACTTAAAAATTTTAATTGTACTTTTTAACCATCAACTTTTTAAAATTGTGCAATAAAAGCCTTTATTTTGGTCCTTAAAAGGACTAGTTTTGCACAATTTCACAAAATTGAAGCATGAAAAGTGCAATTAAATTTTTTGAGCGATCAAAATCGCACAATTGAAAAAGTCGAGAGACGAAAATTGCAATTAAAATTTTTGAGGGTTCAAAATCGTACAATTAAAAAAGTTGAAGAACTAAAAGTACAATTACGCCGAGAAAAAACTGTGCTAACCGTCCTGAACCTTCAACGCAAAAGTAAAATATTTGTATCTTTAATTAATGTTCAATATTTTTTATAAAATCTTTATTCATTTTTATTATTATTATGGTGTTAAATAAATAAATAAATTTATTATTTATTATAATAATTAATTATAACAATTTCCATTAATTAATTAAATAAATAAATTAACTATTTAAATTAAGAGTAAAGATCTAAATTTGTCCTCGACAAAAAATTACAGTGACGTTTTGATCCTTGAGAAATAAAAAATGTTAATTTGGTCCTCAAGAATATAAAATGCGGGTCAAAATAGTCCCTGACAGGGATCAAAATGTCCCTAAAAATTACCCTAGAAAGAACCAATTTGACTCGCATTTTACATTCTTGAGAACTAAATTAATATTTTTTATTTTTCAGAGACCAAAATATCATCATAATTTTTTTGTTAATGACTAATTTGAATCTTTATTCTTAAATTAATGAAATAAATTATTTAAGAATTAAATTAGTTAAATAAAGTAATGAAAAAATGAAGGGAAGTTGCTGTTAGGACGAATAACTTCAAAACTATATATAACTAAAAAATTGAAATATTATCTCCTAAAAAATCGTGTCCTTTAGGATCCACTCCCCACTTACACAAAAAAAAATATGATAGGTAGGCATTTAAAATCAAAACAATGATATATATGTAAATAAAAAGAAATTATGATATTTATAAAAAAAAGCCTCATCTTGAGCAAATATCATTTTAAAATAAAATAGATGCTTTTAGACTTTGCAGAATGCAGGGTGGCACAGAATGGGTACTGTACGTAGTGATTGGATGGCAGATATGTCCTACCCGTCAAATCTATCTAAGGCCCCTGCAACGTTGTCACTGTAAATAAGTAAATTCTAAATTTTATTATTTAAATATTTTAAAATATATCTATACATAATATATTTATTTTCATTAAAAAATATAATATATAATTTTATTTAACTTCTTTCATATAAACATATAACCTTATTATTGATATAATTAAAATTGATACTCCAATAATATTTACTTATATACGATAGTTTTAAAATATAAAATACTTAAATATTTATTCACATTTATATCAACGTGTCATATATTTATACAAAGTGTATTCATACTATTGTTAAAAAACGTTTACCATAAAGGTATGATGTATGATGTATGATGAGATGTCAAATTAGAATATGAAAGAAAAATTCTATAAAAAAAATAAGAATATGAAAGAAAAACATTATTATTTGGTTTAGCTGAGAGTTCTGAATTCTTTCCCAAGTCCTGTTCAGTATATTGATCATTTGCTCACTAGATTCAGCCACCCCTAGCATTCATGTTTCCAATGCACACAAATTCAGAAAACTGACCCCAAAAAAGTTAGTCTTCCCATTACCATTTTTGTGTCTTTCTTCTTATCCACTTTGAGATTTTTGCCTTTGCTGTTTATATTATATATCAGTTGAAGTTAATTGATTCTGGGTTTAACATAGGGTTTAAGAAAAAGCTAAGTGGGGGGACATGTTTTCTTGTTTTTAAGGAAAAAAAAGAAAACAAAACAAAAGAAGAATAGAGAGGGCAAAAAACGTGGTTTTTCTCATATATACACAGATCCCTATGGAATGAAGTGCTTGCTTGAAACTCATTCTTTTTGCTTTGTTTAAATATACCAGTTTTGCTGTGTTGGGGAGAAGTAAGAGGTCATATTTGATGAGCTCAGAGAACATAGAAGAGTTTAGTTGGTGTGAGATATTTGGTGTAGCTAAACAACAAAAATCATGTCTTCATATGTTGGAGGCAATGAGATTTTTTTTCTTATGATTTGTTTATTTCCCACCCAATGATTGACTTTCCTTGCTGCTAGAGATACTGGTTATAAAAAATTCAAACCTTTTCAAGTAAGGAAAAAAAAAAAAAAAGCAGAAGATGAAGAGCATGAATGATAGCAACGCTGATGATGGGAACAATCATAACTGGTTGGGGTTCTCTCTCTCACCCCACATGAAAATGGAGGTTACTTCTGTCAACCCTCCCCATCATCATCATCATCATCATGATCAACATCAAGATCAAGATCATCATCACTACTATCATCAGTCTCAGCAAGTTTCTGATGTTTCTAACACTGTCCCCACAAGCTTCTATTTGTCACCTTCACACTTCAGCAGTACCTCTGGAATCTGCTATGGTGTTGAGGAAAACAGTGCCTTTCATTCTCCTCCTTTGTCTATGATGCCTCTCAAGTCTGATGGGTCACTTTGCATAATGGAAGCTCTCAGTAGATCACAAGCACAAGGTTAGTTTTTGTATTTGTCTTTCTCTACTCATTTTCTTCATAAACTGTTATGTGCATTCAAAAGTTTTCTTCTTCAAATGTTTCTATTTTTGCATATGGCCCTTTTAAAAATTATCTAGTGACCTTGTTTTCTATTAAAGTGATGGTGCCAGCTTCATCTCCCAAACTTGAAGACTTCCTAGGTGGTGCAACAATGGGAGCTGACCAATATGGAGGTTCTGAAAGAGAGGCAATGGTTCTCAGTCTTGACAGCATCTTCTATAGCCAAAATGCTCATGAGTCTCAAACCAACAGAAACTTTCTTTCTTACCCGTTCAGGCAACAAGGCCATGTCACTGTCCAATCGCATCCATATTATTCAGGACTTGCTTGCAATGGGATTTACCAAGCACCATTGGAGGAACAAGTAACCAAGGAACCCCATGTCACAGTTTGCAGCTCCCAAATGCCTCAAGTGGGAGATGAAGGCATTGCTTGCTTCAAAAACTGGGTAGCCCCTAGAGAGTATTGTTCTTCTGCTCATCAAGTTCTGGATCAGCAAGTGAATGATAGCATTGGAGATGATGGTGGTGCTTCAGGGTCTGTTGGTGTTGGCAGTGTTACTGGTTGTGGGGATTTACAGTCTCTAAGCCTGTCCATGAGTCCTAGTTCTCAGTCAAGCTGTGTCACGGTTCCAAGGCAGATCTCTCCTTCTGATACTGACTCAGTAGTGGCTGTGGAAGCCAAAAAGAGAGGGTCTTCTAAGCTTGGACAGAAGCAACCTGTGCATAGGAAATCCATTGATACATTTGGGCAGAGAACTTCACAGTATAGAGGCGTGACAAGGTTAGTTCACCCCTTTACTTTGATTTTTCATTACTTGGTCTTCTATTGATTCCTTTTTTAAATTGTTTTTTTTAAGTCAAGTTTGTTTGTGGTGGTTCTACTTTTTGAAGCTTTAATTAATGTAATGTTCACTTTTTTGATTATTTTTTTAGTAACTCCTGTTGGTTGTTGTGAATTAGGCATAGATGGACTGGTAGATATGAAGCACATTTGTGGGATAACAGTTGCAAGAAGGAAGGGCAAACAAGGAAAGGACGACAAGGTTAGTGACAAAAAATTAGAAGTCATTTTGTTTGTTTTTATTTCTGCGGCAAATTTTGGTCCATTTATATAAGTAAGTAATCTGAGCTGTGGTCACTAACTTTCATCTGTTGTATGTTCAATGCTTGTGTCCAATGTGGGTGACTATTCTAATGAACAAAATGTTGCATTTGCAGTTTATTTAGGTAAGTACCAAGTCCTTTTCCAAAAAACCTGCATTTTCAAGTTCAACCCTCATGCTACTGCTATATTTCTAAGTGGTCATTTTTAATTTGTGAACTCAAGGTGGTTATGATGTGGAAGAGAAAGCTGCAAGAGCGTATGATGTTGCAGCTCTTAAGTATTGGGGACCTTCGACTCATATAAACTTCTCGGTATATTTCAATTATGTGTCATTTCTTACTTGCTTTAAATCTTGTATGATCCTTGGTGTCCCATTCTCTCTCTCTTCTCTTTGGTAGCTAGAAAATTACCAAATGGAACTTGAAGAAATGAAGAACATGAGCAGGCAGGAATATGTTGCTCACTTGAGAAGGTATTGATACTGATTAATTGGTTATTATGTTGCTAAAAAACCTACCAACTATAATTATATTTAATGATTAATTGATGATTAAGTTTGTGATTGCCTTTTTTTTGCAGAAAGAGCAGTGGGTTTTCAAGGGGTGCTTCAATGTACAGAGGGGTGACAAGGTTCTTGTGATTCACCTGCCCCCTTTTTTTTTTTCTGAATTAGAATTTTAGAAACACTTTGTTAATTAGAGCTAAATTCACTTTTTGATGTTATGAAGGCACCACCAACATGGCAGATGGCAAGCAAGGATAGGCAGGGTTGCAGGAAATAAGGACCTTTATCTTGGGACATTCAGTAAGTCCTTCCAAAAAGTATCATTTCCTCGTACTACACTACTAAATCTGTTGCAATATATGATGCAATTTTAGCATTCAAATTATGCACCACAAACACGTATGTATGTAAGGCACTAGCGTGCTTAAAGGAGTTTCTTAGGACATGGTCTTTATGCTAGCTAGTAACTGGTAATGCTTTTTGTAAGGCTGACTATATGCTACTTTTTTGGACTGCAACAAGTCACTTTTTTTAAGGCTGTTCTCTCAGAGAAAGGCCTCATGAAAGTTCAGATTTTTAAGTGTGTTTGGATGAATATTAGGCAAAAGTGATTTTAGACGGAATTGATTTGGAAAATTGATTTTAGTGCAATTGAATTTGAAGTAAAGTGATTTATGTGTAATGTAAAATTTAGTGTAATTTTTCAATCTAAAAGCAGAAGCTATTTCAAGTTGTTTGTGATAGAATTGATTCTGGATGTAAAATTGTTTCTCCAAACGTATAATCAAACACCTCTTTTTTTTATTAGAATAACGTTTGATAGGTGCAAAAATACTTTTGATGTCTCCGAAAGGTGTAAAAATACTTTTGATGTGTCCGAAAGTGGAATCAAACATTAATTTTTTGAAATGATTTTTTGTCCTTGAATTTGAATTCAGGCACACAAGAGGAAGCAGCTGAAGCATATGATGTAGCTGCAATCAAATTTCGTGGGGTAAATGCAGTTACTAACTTTGTCATATCTAGATACGATGTTGAAAGAATCATGGCCTGCAATACCCTACTTGCTGGAGAGCTAGCTAGGAGAAACAGCAAGGATAGTGAACCAAGAACCGAGGCCATTGAGCATAATAATGTTGCATCAAGCCAGATCATCAACAAGGAAGTAGTTGAAGCTGGGAACAACAATGAAAATAGTTCAGACTGGAAGATGGCTTTGTATCATCAATCTCCACATCAACAGTCAAATAAGTGTGACCAGAAATCTATGAACTGTGGAAATTTTAGAAGTTCTTCTTTCTCTGTGGCCCTACATGATCTCATAGGGATTGATTCAGTAGGATCTAGCCAGACCATGCTAGATGACCCTACCAAGATAGGGACTCATTTTTCAAACCAGTCCTCTCTCGTGACCAGTTTAACCAGCTCAAGAGAATGCAGTCCTGCTAAAACGGGTCCCACATTGCTCTTTTCAAAGCCTCCAATGGGGTCAAGGATTGTTAGCCCCATTGCTACTGGTGTTAGCTCTTGGTTTCCCACCTCAGCTTCTCAACTGAGGCCAGCTGTTTCTGCTCTCTCAATGTCTCATTTGCCAGTTTTTGCTGCTTGGAGTGATACCTAGAGATATGGATATCCTCTCCATTTGTCATGTCATATGTTAAAAGTTTTGCATGTGAAAAGGAGGTGGATGAGTTTTGAAGTAACATTGAGTTTATGTATTTGGCAAAGACGTCAATGCAGGAATTAGGGGGGGTTAGTTAATGGTGGATGGTGGGGCCATTTATGTATAACCTTTTTCCAAACATATCCTTTTGGCTCTATATTGTGATTGAGATGTAGCAATTGGAAGGAAATTATTAATTAAGGAGAGGATTAAATGATGAAAAAGGTTTAATTGATATATATTGTTAGTATAAAATTTTAAAGTTAAATCAATCACAAGTCATGATATGAATGATTTTTAACATAAGTAGGATAAAAGTAATTTTTTTAATAATATGATAATTTATGATTGATTATATTTTAAAATGTCTCTACGGTGATGGTGCATATTAACTAAATCCACGATTAAATATGTGAAAATTTAAATGATGTTTTGACAGTATATGGAGGTGGCCCTTACACATTATTGAATTTGCTATTTTGGAGTCGTACCTTTTCTAGGCCCAGCTAAGTAAAAACTGTTATAAATATTGAAATATAAAATAAAGTAATACAATTAAATAGAGAAATATAGAAGAACACAATAGATTATAGTCTAAACGTGTTAAATTATATTATTTTTAAGAATTATTTCGTCACAATAATTATAATAATGTGAATATTTTTTAGGATTTATCAGACTTTGTCAGATTATTTTGGGTATTGATTTCAACTTAGAATAGAGAAAAAATTTAGAAAGCACTTTCAAAATTATTTCAAATAAAGAATAAAATTCTATTTTCTTTTCTCACTGGCCAAAACCACAAAAGTGTGTTTTCAGAAAAGGCATTCTATTCATCTATAAAAACAACATATTCTAATAGTTGAATGCCTAATATCTCTCCATTCTATACGTTTGCTCCACTTAAATAGTACCGTTTGCAATTTAAAAAAAATTGCACGGTTTTTTATTTTTATTTTTATTTAATAGCACAATTTATTAGCTATTAAAAGATATGAATGACCATAAAAATATAGAATTAGCATCTTAGGAAAACTAATATAAGACAACGCAATAAGAAGCAATTAAATTAAAAGTAATAAAAGATAATAAATGAGAATTAAATATTAACATATATGTTGAAGAAAATAAACTATAATAAAAGGTAATAAAGAAATAATTAAATATTTCAAAACTAATTATTTTGAAATAAATATCCAACAATCCTCCACATATTTCAAAATAATTTGTTAAAATAAAAAATAATAAAAACAGAGTTGATTATATGAATGTTAATGTTTTGAATCTGGTGTCTTTTGGATTATGAATCAGACATAGACTGATAGACATATCATACAAGTGAATCGGTGAAGTAAACTTCTATGAACTAAGAAACTTTGGTATATATTAGAGGACTACCAATCACATTACACCCCCACAATTCTTGCTATTACGCTGTTTTGCGCTAATAGGTCATGCGCTCACTTGGTAATTCATGAGTGCTCTAGAGATTATGCCACAATCTCATACAAGCGGCCCCACTTAACACTCACATAGGTGATTTCATCAAGTGTATGCTACAATTCATACACCACCCATAAGGGATATGAAAAATCACTAAAAATTTTAAAGCTTATCCTCTCAATAATGCAGTTTAGCACTTCTCACACCATAGGAAGAGACAAAATTATTAGTGCTAGCAGAACTAACAAATGACTTGTTTTTACTCATATGAACCTTTTTCATGGGATCTCCAATCACAAAGGTTGGGTTACCATTACCGTTAATTTCACATTGGCTCAAGTCTCATTCCCCTCGATGTTTTACTCACTAGCTTTTTGCTTTGTGAACAAATCGGTCAAATTCATTTTTGACCTCTCAAAAATTAGGCCTCATCATTTTGTAGCTACTTTTCAAAATTGTAAACATATATATGTCTCTATTAAAATATATTCACTATTGTCGCTTGACAATCACAATGTATAGATAAGGGATACACAAATTTCTTCCATCAAATAATTTTGGCTAAGAAGATTAATTCTTAGTCAATGAGTCACATATCTTACCAAGTCTAAAGTAATAAACCTGGCTTTCTTAATAGATCAGGCTATACAGGTCTGCTTAGATGAACTCTAAGCGACAACACTTCCACTGAGGATAAAGATAAATTCAGTTGTAGATTTATTTTCATATGAATCAACTCCAATTAACATCACTGCATCATTCTAATATAGTGGGAATTACGTGAGTTTAACAAGCCCAATAAAAATATTTTTGTAACAAACTCATTAAATTGGTTGAATGCAATAAACTTCCAATAATATGGGCACTCAATGTTTAGTTTTGTAGTGTCTAAACTTCTAAGGAGTTTCTCAACATAATTTTTGTAATAGCATTATACTATCACCTTCCTTATGATTTTAACACACAGAATCACACTTCTTTCACCACTACCAAGGGTGAGCACATAATCATTGAATTTAAATTCAATTAACATCACTATATTTAATATAGTGGGAAATCAACCATTAAAGTTCATCCCCTACTAAAGTGTAGGAGGCAAAACATTTTGCACAAATATGGTAGCCTCAAAGTCTACCATCCATCACTTCTCATTTAGCATTAGACTAGTTTTTGAAATGACCACAACATTTTATCATATCCTTAAACCATGTTTGCACATGGATAAGGAGGTTCATCATATATCTTCATATATATTTATATTGATTGAAATGCATACATAAATCTCATCTCATCCAAATTTAATTTCAAACTCAATAAATATTTCAAAATATATAATAACCAAAATGTGTATAACTCAAAATCCTAAAAAAGGACAATAGCAGCAATTATGGGATTAGAGGGCCAAAACAAGGTTTTATATCACCTTACCATTTTATCAAGCTTTCATTTCAAGCATTTCAAGACTACCAAAACAAGGTTTTATATCACCCACAATTCCAGCACCATTCGCCTCTTGATACCATATAGCCACGTTAATGTTAATTTGAACCCCTCCACCGAAACTCATCTCCAAAAAATAAGTGTAATTATATTTTACTTCATTAAATCAATAAATATGCAACAAATACAAAAGGAACTCCACCTAACGCACAGCCTCAGTAGCAGAATTCATTATGCAAATCTGGAATCATAGTTCGTAACAACGTTCATCCAAGACAGTTAACTCTGTTCACGATTTTTCTTCCACTTAGCAACATAACTTGGAACTGAAAATCTCACATCAAACATAGTTAGGGCCCTTGAACCATCACATTATCTCTACAATAATGTTCCATCACCATATCATAAAATATAAATAAAAACAAAATAAATGGTAATACCATATCATAAAAAAAAATTATAAAGAATGCCAAAAACTATATATATGTGGCCAAACGTAAGTCACAATAGAACACACCTTTTTATATATCCATTACCTTGATCAAGCTTCAAAACAGTGATCCTTACCAGCCTTGTTGGGTTTGATCCTTACCATAGCATCAATATAGGTAACTATATAATAGATACCTTCATACCACTGGTTTGCAGCACAAGAGCGGTGATGCATTCAAACCCACTCCCAGCACCATAAGCTGCTCACTATAACCATACACCCATATCACTTCATTCAATTACACCATAGCACTGGTTTCAAACAAATTCAGAGTCCAAGAACTTATCAGAAATCAAACTCAAATCCAACTGTCAAATGGAATTTTATTTTATATCTCAAACATCTCACAAAGGGTGTGAGGCAATTTCCTTTTAACAAAAATTGCTTCTGAGAAAGTAATTTAATGCGTTGAAAAGATTAATCAAAATTTATCAGGCTCCCATAACACCATCCTAATACCATCAGTAATGGTGACATATACCACAAAACCAAAAAATTCTAGGTTTCCTTCCACCAGGTTGTGAAATTTGTGTCTACCTCATAATCAAACTTGTCAAGGAACATAGAACAACAACAAAAAACAAACACAAATATAGATAAAATAATAAAGCTTGGGCATACCAAATTCTCACTAAAAAGAACAAAATTAAAAGTTTAAAATAGAGAAGAAACGGATTTTCATTGGAAATAATCCTTAAGATTGTTATAAATATTGCAATATAAAACAAAGTAATAAAATTAAATAGAGAAATATAGAAGAACACAATAGTTTATAGTCTGAGACGGGTGGAATTACATTGTCTTTAAGGATTATTTCGCCACAATAATTATAATAATGCGAATATCCCCAGGATTTAACAGACTCTTCTAGATTATTCTGGGTACTCAGAATAGCAAGATTGATATCAATTCAGAACATAGAGAAAATTTAGAAAGCACTCCTAAAATTACTTCTAACAAAGAACAAAATTCTATTTTCTTTTCTCACTAGCCAAAACCACAAAAGTGTATTTTCACAAAAGGCATTCTATTCATTTATAAAAACAACAACATATTCAAATAGTTGAATGCCTAATATCTCTCCATTCCATATGTTTGCTGCACTTTTTATATATAAGAAATAGTACCGTTTGCAATTTAAAGAAAATTGCACGGTTTTTTATTTTTATTTTTATTTAATAGCACAATTTATTAGCTATTAAAAGATATGAATGAGCATAAAAATATAGAATTAGCATCTTAGGAAAACTGATATAAGACAATGCAATAAGAAGCAATTAAATTAAAAGTAATAAAAGATAATAAATGAGAATTAAATATTAACATATATGTTGAGGAAAATAAACTATAATAAAAGGTAATAAAGAAATAATTAAATATTTCAAAACTAATTATTTTGAAATAAATATCCAACAAAAACAAACTCCATGTTTTACCAATAATGCAAGGAGGCCTCTCAGCTGATCACATTATCTCGTTTTGCTGCCAATGTGTTTCTCAATCTCCATAACACCATCATTGCATGAACCTTTCTTATCTTGAGCTTTCCTGAAAGGCAACAATACTCCACCCACTCCTAGTCATCCAAAAAAGAAAAGGGGATATGGTAGATATTCTTGCACTAAAGTTTCTGGCAGCCTAATTGTCATAATTAGTAAGGGACAGCTTTAATTTTTGGTCGACGTGAAGGTATCTTTCGTTTATAATTGCGAAGATTAATCCGGCAAGAAAATCGAGATCCATTTAAAGAGAAGACACGTTTAATTTTATACTTAAAGAAAAAGGCCGTTATGTGGGAAAAAAAATTTGTATGACTTTTCTCATTCCTTGACAAATCCAAATTCCAAAGAGACATTTTGGGACGTAAAAGCGATTCCATGTCTTGATGTCCATGCTTTAGAGCCGTAACACAACTAGAGTTCATCCTGTTATTGAGTGCTTTGCTTTCCCACGTGTGTGTACCTAGTGTTCAAGTATTTGTGCTCGATTGCAATCTTGATTATGAACCATAACATTGGACAACAACGAGGAATCAATGCCGGCAAAGCTGGAAATAGATACAAACTGGTATTAGGACTAGCTGTTTTTTTGCATGGAATAGTAACATGTTAATAATAATCCAAATTATTTGTAACATTGTACGACCTATTCAACAAGAAATGAAAGGGACAGGTTCTAGCGATTGATCTTTAATGGTGGTGGATGAGTAATCGAGTTGAGGTATCCACCTGCCTCTCTGCTATCATTTTTTTTTTCTAAAAGTTGTTCTCTAATTAGCCAATGATTTTCTATACTTCACTTTAAGAAATTCTAGCATGTTTTTTTAAAATATAGTAAATACACCAATATTTTTTTTTTGATAAGTCAAAAATATTATTGAAGGGTGGAGGGGTACCCAAAACACGTTAACAAAAGCAAAAGTCACTTGATTAGGAATTACACTAAAACAACACGAGACTAAATACACCAACACGTGATTGTTTGAATTGGTAATAAATTCGGATCCCTTAAACAAGTTGTTAGGGATTTGATAAAAGGTACTGCCCATATAACGGGTTAGGGATTTGATAAAATACACCAACATATTGTTATTTAAGAATTTAGTGATTTCAAATAGGTACTGCCCATGCTAATGACCAATTTTTCTAAAATACTTTCACACGTATAACCGGATCCTCTTTATTGTTAGAGGAATCAAGCCACCTGATTCGCACAAGAGTTGACGAAAATCGTTTGGTGGCAAAGAGCATTTCGTTGTAATATCTAACGCACCCCTCTATGCAATAACTTAATATTGGTTTTCAAAAATGTTTTTTTTTTTTATGATATGGTTTTCAAAATAGTTAATAGCACCAACATGAACTTATTGGTTTTCACCTTTTTTTTATTTCTCTCTCCCTTGTGAAGGGAAAAGGTGTAAAGTAATGTTTTAAAAACCTGTTGGATCGTTGACCAGATACCACTCCAATCCTACTTGAACCATAGAATCGAAAAAACGGTTTGACCGCTAAAAAACATAAAAAAACCAGTTAAATCAGTCTAAAACTGGAAAACCGATTGATTCAATTAAAAAAGTTTAAATTATTTTTTAAAAGGAATGTTAGTAATACTAATTAATGTAAACCAACTGCGATTTTGACTTTTGGTACATCATATAAATTGTAAGTTTTATTTTTCTCGCTACTCATATAAACCCGACCATGAATTGTTAATTTATTATTATTATTATCAAGATCGTATTTGTTGCACTTTATTTTAAAGTTTAACTTTTGTAATTAACTTGGATTTGTAATGTGCTTATTCGTTATTGAACAATTTGGATTTGGCATGGAAAGTTGGACCTTGGATTGAAATTCGACTTGTTGATTGATCTCTTTATTAGCAGGTATTTATAATTATATATATATACACCTTGATTCGACTACCGGTTAAACCGGTTGAATCAGTTAAACCTTAAACCATTCTTCTTTCCGATCTTTCGGTTGGATCGATTTTTAAAACATTGTTTAAAATCTTAGTCTCCTTGCTTTTACTGAATCCTTTATATCGTATGAACAAAAACTGTTCTAGGAAGCACCAGTGCACTCCAACAATCCTGAAAGGCTGTTCCAAATGAAAGTAGATACCTTAAGCAACTCTAAGCTAGATATGCTCGTAACACATATCAACCGGTTAAATCGGTCATTGATGTAAAGAGATATGTATAAAAATATAGTGAATAAGTAACATTGTTTTTTAATTGAAAAATGTTAGCAATAAACTCTTTAATACACATTCTTCAACATATTTTTTATTATTGGGTGGATTTCATGTGAGACCCACTAAATTGCATGGACCCACTCTTTATTCAGTGAGTCCCACATGAAATTCATCCAATAATAATGTGTGTTGAAGAGAGTGTGATGCTAACAATACTTTTTTTTAATTATGGGTGATAGAGTATTTCTCTACTATCCCCCATCAAACAACTATATTCCTACCAAGTAAAATTTTCCCTAAATACGTCTTTGTTCAACAGATTAATTCAATCAGCTGTAAAAAAAAAAAAAAAAAAACAGATTTATTTAATCAAGAGATGTAAGATTAGTCGTCCATGAAAACGGTGCAATTGGGAAGGGACAATTTCTTCTTCATTTTTTTTGTTTTTTTTTTGCCTAAGTAAATTATTTGGAATATAAAAGAAACTTATTTTTTTTTATTTGAAACACTCGATATCTAAAAATCACATTGAATTCCAACTAATACAAGTCGAGTTGAGAATATCCATTTAAGGGGATAAAGCTCTCACATCGACGTCTATTTTTTTCATTCATGAAACTCGAACTTAAGACCTTAATCAAAAGGAACCAAACTCCTTACAACTTGAATCAATATGTATTAGTAAAGAACCATTTGTTTTGACAAAGGAAAAGCTAGCATATCTGAAAAAAAAAGTTGAACAGAATAGGAGGCAGATTGCATGACAAACAAAAGAGTTAAACTATAGTAAGATTGATGGTAAAAAAGATAGTAAGTCTCGTGGAAAAAATAGGAAAGTAAAAGATGTACATCACTCTTTTAAAAGAAAAAATAAAGTAAGATCCATTTCAATTGTATGGTTTTTGTTTCTATGCTTAGAGATTAGTCAACGAGTATGATTACAAGTCTTATTGCGGACATCCTAGGCACAAAAAGTTCGCAGAGGACAACTTTCCAAGAGCACTTGCTCACGATAAGCTGGGTCGGAAAACTTGAAGAAAATTTCAGATGCAGTACATAGTAAATTGTTGAATTTAAGAAATGAAAGCACTTGACGTTAATTAGGATAAGTGTGTGTTTGGTTTAACGTCTGGAGATATCAAAAGTGCTTCTGTCCCTGTCAAACGTGATTTTGGTAAAAATAGAGGTGTTTGGTTACTGTCTTATAAAATTGATTTTGCCTTCAAACGTGATTCTAGTAGAAGCTATAATTTGTAGCTTCTGCGTTGAATTGAAAAATTTACACTAAGTTTTACATCAAACTTGCTTTCAAAATAAAAACATCCAAACATAAATCACTTCAAACTCAATTATATTGAAATCAATTCTGTATAATTAATTCTATCCAAAATCACGTTTGTCAAACTCTCATCCAAACACACACTAAGATGTTGGATTAATTATTTCAATTAATCCAAATTATGGATTAGTATTAATTAATTATCTGAAATTATAATTAATATGTTAATTATGATTAATAGCATTTTATCAATATAATGAATAATATTGGACTTATGTTCTGAATAGGCCATGATGGTTGGACTATTCAATTGATGACTAATGAGAGGTCTCTGCCCTCATACGATGGGTTACTTAATCGTTATTTCAATAGACGGTTGGTTAATACACAGCCTGATGAATCAATCGTGATTAAGGGGAGTCTGTTCTCATTCCGATACTTAAGATTCATACATGAGGGTTCAATCCTTGATCAGGTACACAAATTCTATCATCCCTAATTCTCTTTATATACCTGATGTTAACATGCTATAATCTTGTATCTACTTGAGAATTTTGTTATTGGGATTAATAAAATTCTTTGAATTGATATTAGAGCAAACTAGATACAGATTATCGCTGTTATTATGCTTTAGATCATGAGAGAACTTCACATTTAATCTCAAGAACCCTAACTATCCTTTTGTCAGTTTCTCTCAATTGGATCGCTAATTCTTGAAATTGATTAGGGGTTTTTCGTTCCTATGCTTATGCGATCACAACCTTTCGAAGTAGGTATCTAATTGTTGATTAATTAATTAAGAGAAATTGAGATCTATATGGCCACGGGTTCTTGCACTAAAACCCAGTAAATTTCGAAGTATATTACTCTCCAATGAAAACCATAAATCTCGAAATTAACAACGTTAATGTGGTCAGTGAATTCAAAGTGAATATAATTTAAGGGGGGAGTAAGGCACCCTGAAGTTAATGATATGGCCTAGTTTAGCATATTTCATTTGAGACAATGTATGGTGGCATTTGAAATAGTGGTCCATGCACTTCCCTTGTTAGCAAAATAGGGTACCCATTAATTGTCATGAAAAAAAGAAAAACTTCGCATAATTCAGGTTAGCATTTGTAGTGATATCGTGTGAAATGGTCTTCGTTACGTTCTTTCTTTCATTTCGTATGGAATTTTAAGAGCAACATTATCCACTTGTCTCAAGCCCAAAAACTTTACAAAAACTTCACAAAGAACAATAATATTACTCAATTTCCAAAGTTGATATCTCCTCTATTTTTTTATTTTTTTTTGTTAGGCTTTGCTATTGTATAGACTGTGTTGCGATATATTGTGTTTAGATAAATTCAATATATTTTGGATCTGTCCAGAGGCCTACTCCAATGGGTCAATCGGGTCCAGTCCAACCCGCTTCCAAGGGGTCAACCAGACAACAATATAGACAGGCAACTAGCCACCTGACCCAACAGACCTGCCATCGCCACCCTGCACCCCCTAACACGTTAAAAAACATCTTGTGCCAGGCACCGTACCCAACCTGTGCAAGATATGCACCCCCCATGTGGTCGGCCTGCCCCCCGAGAATGATCCCATGCTCCTCAAAGGTCAATGTAAAAACCCACACTGTTCAACTATAAATAGGGAAACACTCTAGGGAGTATATGACTATTGTTCACTCATTTTCTTATTTTTACCTACTCATTTCCTCCCTCAAACACTTACTTAAGCGTGATGGTGCCTTTACAGGTACCACCCCACCAACCTCCGCTGTTGGAAGGAGGAGTTGGAACAGAATACCATCAACCGTGTAGGTTGAGCTGTCACTCCACCTTTCTCTGTCTCCCTATCTCTATCTCTCTCTCTAAGTCTGGTCAGTTCATTGGCGTCGTCTGTGGGAAGATATAACATTCTACTCCCACCCTCATTCCTTCACTAGCCACCATGGCATCAGATTCTCCGAAAATGGGACTCAGCAAGAAACCAGACATGAAGAACTTGAGGGGTGAAGACCTTAGTCACACCAGGGGGCTCCCTCCACCCAACATAGGGATCAACCTCAACAGAGCAACCCCCCTTCCAACAAAGGAAGTAGAATGTGCTCAGTGATTCACATTCCCCTCGAGGTCCAAGACTGTGAAAACGACCACCATCACCATAGAAAAGGATCAAACGACCATGGACCAACCAAGAGTCGATGAAATAAAACATGAAGCAAGACCGTCGCTTCTGAGAGGAAGCCCACAAATCTCGAAATTCTAGAAAACGATCTATGTTGAGCATGTGGGCGAATCCACTCACGATTCCATGACATACACCACACGATGTGAGTGGCATTCGAAAACTCCAGATGACCGTTATTTTGGGAGATTGTTCCATTCTGCACAATCGAGTAGGGCCGACCGAGAGCAACAAGCTCTGTCCCCCTCTCACACGCCACATGAGAGAACGTCCACCCTGGATCCCCATGTATTGGCCCTACAACATCTGTTTTCTGAAGAAATCATGATGGTTAGGGTGTCAAAGGAACTAAGCCCTCGTCCAACCTTAAGGTGTACGAAGATACCGTTGACCAAAAGAACACTTGGATACGTTTTTGGCCTCCATGTTATATCAAGGTATGTCTGACCCCCTCATGTGTCTCGCCTTTGCCACCACTCTAAAAAGGCCGTATTGAGGTGGTTTATGACCCTTCCACCCAAATCCATTACCTGTGTGGAATGACCTGGCATACAAGTTCTTAATCCACTTTACCACCAGGGAAGAGCAGCCACTCTCGATCCACAACCTATCGCATGTCAAGCAAGACAATGGTGAACCCTTGCAAGACTACTTGGTCAGATTCAACAGAGAAGCCCTATAAGCGCATGAGCTAGACCTGAAAATATGATCTTGCAGTTCCTACATGAGGGTCTCCAATCTGGAACCTTCACCAAGTCTCTGGTAAAACAAGCATCGGGGAGCATGGTCAAGTTCCGTGCTTGCTAAAGTAATTGATCTTGAATATAGAACATTTGGCCTAGTTTTGTTTTTCCTTAAAAGCTACTTTAAAGGAGAAACTAGAAATAAGAACTTTAAATTTAAAGCTTGAGTTGTTTGGTAATTTCATTTGTTTTTAACTTAAAAGCCACTTTAAAGCTAAAAAGTTGTTTGGCATATTTTTATCTAATCCTTTTATAATTTGATTTTATTTAAGATTAAAATAATTCATCTCCTTTTCTTCCTTCCTCTCTCTCTCCCTCACTATCTCTCTACATTTGCGTGTACCATCACCAAGGAAGAAAAGAAAACAAAAATGCAATTGTTAAATGTTGTGGGTTGTTGTCTTGCCAAGATGCCAAGACACATAGTCGCTAGTTTGGTTGTTTCAATCATGGTTAGTTTGCACGTCTGGTGTTCCACCCAAAGGTATCATAACAAATCAATGCAAGCCCACACAAAATGCAATTGGAACGTATTCCCCTCCACTCGATATTCTTGGTGTTCATCACATATTATGAAAAAACTTCCTTGAATTTGAGGGAATTTGACCTGGAGGACAATGAATGGTTGAATGTGTTGTTCCTAGAAAGACGTTGTTGGGTGAGAGGGTTTGAAATTGAAAAAAAATAAAATAAAATAGAAAGAAGGGAATGACATTTTGGGGATTAAAGTGTGATAGGGATCGAAGAGGGGATTAGTGGTGCAGAAGCTCCGTATCATTTAAAAAAAGCTGCTAGGATTAGGTTTTTTTAAAGTTCCATACTTGTTATTTTTGTTCTTTAAAAATAAGCTCCTTCTTTTTTTAAGAGCTTCCTTATAAAAGTGTTTGGCCCAACTTTTACTTTTAGGAAGAAGAGAAGCTGGAAAAAACGAGGCCAACCGCTACCTAAGAAGGCTTAAATAAAAGATACACTCCCTAATTTTACTTGAAATTATGTATCATCCTACAAATGTCACAAGTATTAGATGATGGTGAGTTGATGAATCTAATGGTTTGTTATGGGCTTATGGCTATTTCTATATTTTGATGTTTTGTTTTGGACTCTACTTCATGCTCAATTTCTAAAAGCTTAGTCCTAATGGAGAGAAACATTTGTTTGGTTTTGCTGGTTGAAGCTACAATTGGCATAAAAATGATTTCTCAAATTTGAATGCGTTAAAGTAATTAGGACATATGAGTTGCATATGAAGGTATCTTTATTTTATTTTGCTAATTTTAGTTGCATAAGGTACTATTAAGAGGGGTTTTTATTGGTTTGGATCAATCCGACAAACCCGAAAAATTGAACCAAACCAATAAAATTGATTCGGTGTTTGGATTGAATCCAAGCCGATTAAAAATCAAATAGTAATTGATTCTATTCTCGAATTCAAGATTTCTGAAATCAACACAGGTTTCTTAAAAAAAATTGCAAATCTGGACCAAACCGATCGAACCAATTGATTTTAATTGATTCAAATTTTTTTCTACGGTGGAGCCGAACAAAGCACTGGTGAACACCCATGACTATTGATGTGAAACTATGCTTTAGAAGATGGGCCGTAGAACAGATAAACAAAAATAAAATTGATGGGCCATATAAGAGAAGGGTGTAATTGGCAAACTCGATGTCCCATAAAAGCAGCCCACAATAATAGTTTACAAATCCATAAAGCCCATTCATTTCAAAGCTCTAAGAATACATAACAAAGGGGCGAGCAGTTTAGCGGGAATTGTCTTTCGTTTTCAGGAGTAATAATGGATTTTGGTTGCTCGGAAGTGAGTATTTGGAAGGAGGCACTGTGTGGTTACCCATCTCAAATAAAGACTCTGTCTCTAAACAAAAAACCCAATTTGGTTTCTTTGGATGACTTCTATTGCAACCAACTCCCTTCCCTCATTCACCAAAGAAACCCTAACCCTTTCATCACTACTCACGAACTTTCCCAACTCATGCAATGGAAGCTCACCCGTGGCAAATGGAGGTTAATTACCCACCTCTCTCTCTTTTTCTATCGCTGCCATATATTAGCTATGTTTTTTTTTTTTTTTTGGTAATTCATATAGTAGCTATTTATATGTCACTTTACTTATCCTGCGTTTGAATTTAATGATGACTAAATAACCAAATTTGTATATGAGCAAAAAATTACATCTAATTTATTTCCTAAGAAATAAAAAAGAATTTAATTTTAATACATTATTAGTCTAAAGTTTTTTACATCGTCCATCGATCATAAATATGTTATTTTTAAGTAGTTATAATAAGAGTCAAATTAGTATTTTTTATCATAAACTTTAGGGTCACATTATTTTTTGGATTTAATTGGTATGCACTTAAAGATTTTTTACACACTCAAACAATTATAATTTGTCTCATTATTAAATATGTTTGAATGTTATAATAACTACCTAAAAAGTACGAATGAGGATTTACTGTCCCATTTTGGTGGATCATACCATGTTCTCACTAATAATATTTTGTCATATATTCTATCTTTTTTAAATTACAAGAAATTTCAACTTGTATGATAAGATTGATCAGGATATGATGTGGTACACCAAAATGGGATAACAGATCTTCATCCCAAAAAGTACATTTATGATATTGATAATTTATAATTGATTGACAGTGGAAAAAACTTTACCCTTACCCTTTCCGTGTATCAAAATGATGCTCTTATTTTCTTATCGGAGACAATTTTGATTGGAATTTAAGATTTTTGGAAACAAGTTGAGATTTTTATTTCTGGCTAGATTGGAGATGTATTTTTTTTTTTTGTATTATCACGAATTTGGTTATTTACTGGAATTTACTAATTTCAGGCCACGTCTGTTGGATTTTGTTTCTTCCTTAGATGACACCGTTGTGAAATCTGCTTCTCAGAAGGCTTTTCAGAGTCTTCCTGATATATCCAAAGCTGTTTCCGAACTGACAGTGTTGAAAGGCGTTGGTCCGGCCACTGCCTCTGCCATTTTGGCGGCTTTCGCTCCTGAGTTAGCCCCGTTCATGTCTGACGAGGTCTAACTTTGATTTCACTCAATTCACAGTTTCACACTCTCATGAGTTATTTCTGTTTTTTTGGGTGATTATGAAATTATTGGCTTCACTGCAGGCTATAGAGGCAGCTCTTGGAAACTCTAAAGATTATTCGCTGAAGCAATATCTAATATTCGCCGATAAATTGCAGTCGAAAGCAAAGGTATTATTCAATGATGGGGTGTGTTGGAAGTCCCACATTGCCTGCCTCTGTTCCTGAGGTGTGATTTATATAGCTATCTGGCAACTTTACGTAAAGCCAATTGGTTTTAGGATGAAATCTAATAGGGTGCATGTATGGATTACTTTTTTTAATTACATTCATCAGCTTAGACTCTCCTAACTTAATACTGGATCAGTTAATTCCTTCTTGCATATCTCCTTTGAACAAAGTGCAACCTAAGCATATAAGGATTCATGTTTGTTTTTTAGTATATGATAGCAATAGATTAATTGTAAACCTGCAAAGAAAATTGCAATGACAGGCCATGATTTATCATTTACATAATATTTCATTCATTTCTGGGTATTTTGATCTGAACTCTGATATTGTAATGGTTAATATTGATAAAAAATATGTACCATAAAAATATTGATAAAAAATAAGTAGGCTAAAGTTTTCAGTCTCTATAGGTTATGCTTGTTCTTAATTTGGTCTCTACATTTTTCCTTTTTAGGCGAATACTTATACTTAGAAAAGTTTTTAAATAAGTCTCTCTTTGTTACTCCTAGCTATAACACTGATATAATTTAGAGATGACAAACATCTGAATTACATGGCATGTTGCTATTCAATGTCAAATGCCAAATGGACATATCATTCAATTTAATATTGTAACAATGTTATAGATGATAATAACGAAGAGGGGCTCGTCTGTAAACGTTTATAACTATAGGGACTCATCAAAAAGGAAAGTTTAGAGTCTGGAGACCAAATTAAAAATCAGTGTAAATTATAAGAACCAAAAAATTAGTTTTATCAAATAAGTACTATTTGTTCCAAATTTCCAATGGAGGCCATGATGTCTATTTCCCTCTTTTGATTTTAATTTTGGCATCAAGTTTGGTGATAGAGAAGTCATGTTTTATGTGTGTGGTAGATAAATCATGTTTAATGAGTGTTATCATTTTCTGCCACACTAATAGATGAAGTTACCATACCCCTTCTGTATTAGGAATTTGGCTGCTTTGTTGAATATCTGGTGCAAAATTTCCAATGGAGGCCATGATGTCTATTTCTCTCTTTTGATTTTAATTTTGGCATCAAGTTTGGTGATAGAGAAGTCATGTTTTATGTGTGTGGTAGATAAATCATGTTTAATGAGTGTTATCATTTTCTGCCACACTAATAGATGAAGTTACCATACCCCTTCTGTATTAGGAATTTGGCTGCTTTGTTGAATATCTGGTGCAAAATTTCCAATGGAGGCCATGATGTCTATTTCTCTCTTTTGATTTTAATTTTGGCATCAAGTTTGGTGATAGAGAAGTCATGTTTTATGTGTGTGGTAGATAAATCATGTTTAATGAGTGTTATCATTTTCTGCCACACTAATAGATGAAGTTACCATACCCCTTCTGTATTAGGAATTTGGCTGCTTTGTTGAATATCTGGTGCAAAATTGATTTGCAGGAACTAAGTTCAGAAGGGCCCTCCTTTACCCCATCCGATGTAGAAAGGGCTTTGTGGAGTTATGCTGTAGGGAAGTCATCAGCCCCTCAATTAAATCAGGATCCTAAAACCAATCCAAGCAGCAGCTCTACTAAAAGGAAGAGAAGAAATTAACTGAAATTCCAAGTAATATCTGTTCTTTCTAGGTTGTGCTAGTTTTATCGCCTTGTTTGGGGATTTGTCCTTCAACGGCTTTATAGTACTAGTCACTAATTATTGTAAGATAATTTAGTTGTAAGTTGTGGCCAAATTAAAGATTAATGTTTTCTACTAACATTCCTTTTCTTGAAGCTGGGCTTGCGATAGAACTTTGATGCTTGTATGCATGTTTTTTGCATTCATCTGGTTAATACTAACCCCATACTAGCTACTGAGATAGCCTCAGTAGAGAGAAGCTGTGTATTTGTAATAATCCAGAGTACATAATATATTCCATTAGTTGAAAATGAATCATTAGATTAAAAGCATTTGTCACTAGAGGGTTTACTGGAGACTGGAGTACTACTGAATCGTTTCACCTAGCTGGAGTTTTCAATTTATTCGAACTCCACAGAGATTATGTACTGTTATAAGTTTCATTTTGATGTATTATGTTTGACTTTTAAGAGTTATAAGAGTCAAATATGTTTAATAGCATATTATTATATGAAAGGTTGATAATATAAATTTTTTTTTTTTTTCACAAATATTATGATTAATTCCCTTTGTTATTAACTTCAATTTTTTAGAAAAACTACGCACACAAATTTGAATCAAAAGGCTGCCTTATATTTTCTCTCTAACCAAAGCCTATTACCCAAAATAAAAAGCCCTTAACCGACGAAGTTCACTTGCTATTTTTTAAAGGATTTAATTGGTATGAATTATTAGTGTAAGATCAAGGTAGTTAAAACTGGATTGGACCAACCGGTTCGATCGGTCGGATCGGGAACCGGTCGGGCATCCGGTACTGATGGCCCATGTAATTGATCTATAGATAATCCGGATGAAAAACCGTTGAATCGGTATGGAATCAGGGAAACCGGGCATATTCGGTGGTTCAACGGGTTTCAGCGGTCCGCGCCGAAAAACTTCTCTGCTCCTCTGTTCTTCGGCCTCCGACGACTTGTAGCTGCTTGTGTCTTCGCCTCCTCTGGCTTGAGAGGGGACGAGTTACAGAAATGAGGGGGATGAGAAACAGAAGAAAGAAGGGGTAGTGCTCTGGTGAGGGACGAATTACAAAATGGAGGGGGAAGTGCTCTGATTGGGACCTAAAGGATGGGGAGGGGATGGGGGCGGCAGTTGTGAAAGAATATGGGAGGGTAGGGTTCAAAAATGGGAGGCTAGGGTTACAATAGAAAAGAAACAAAACAAATCCAAATAAGAAAAAAGCCCAAAGAACCCCAGCCCACCAAAACATGCCACAGAAAAATTAGAAATAGTGAGGCCGAAATTAATGAGAAAAATGTAACCCAAAGAAGTGAAAGAACATGACACGCTTGTCAAAAAGTTAAAATACGTTACGATCACCTAATAAAATTGCAACCCGAAGAACCAATTTATTTAATATATTATATTAAAAAATATTATTTAATTATTATCGGTTAGACCACGGTTAGACCATTGAACCTTGAATCAGTTTCTTTATTGGTTCACTCATCTGTCCGGTTTTAAAAACATTATTAAAGATTTTTTACATTGTCAATCAATTATAATTTGCTATATCATTTAAAATGTTTGATTTTTATCTTAACTACGTTAAAAATCACTCATATCATGATTAATTATGACAAAATGTTTAACTTTTATTCTAACTATCATAAAAGTCACTCAGGGGGTGTTTGTTTCAAGTTATATATGTTTATTCCTAGGAATAGAAGGTCGGAAATAATATATTACTGTGTTTGTTACAAGTTTTTTTTTTTTTTGATATTATGTATGTTACAAGTTTTAAATTAATATTCCTGGATATAAAATATTTGAAGCTAAATTGTATTCCCACATGGATTTTCATTCCCATGAAAGAGGCTGAGAATAAAACATACCCACGTCCCTTCCTACCAAAATATCAAAACTATCCCTAGTACTAACCTTCTCTCAGCTTCACGTAGTCACGTTCTTGCTATTGCTGGTCATTGATAGTTAATTGATTTTTTTTAAGTCTTCAATTTGTACAAAAAAAATTCTGGTTATCATATTAATGCCTACTACTCCGGTCCTTATTATAAACAAAAAAGTTTCAAAATTTTTGGTCAAATATATAAACAAATTTCAACTACTTTTATCCTATTTAATGACATTGTTCCTAAAATATACTTCATTTAATACCAATTTTATTTTTCAATAACTCAATGTGGGATACATTTAATAAAAATTGAAGTATTCTATGAAGGCTGCTTTAGGTAATACACTTAATTTTTTAATAACATTAAATGAGATTAACCAATTTCCTTAATATGTGTGTTCCATTTAAGTTTTGCTTATAATAGAGATCGGAGGGAGTATGCGCCAACATTTTTTTTATTTAACAGGAATAACAGCTTGAAATATTGTTGGAACAATATCACAAAAACTAATTTAAAAAATAATTATTTATTAAAAATTATGATTTATAAAAATATAAAATATTGAAAAAAATCACTAACAAATATAAAAATTATTTATTTTATATTATAAATATGATAATCACCTTAATTTTTAGATTTTAATTTCATTTTTTATCAATTGCATTCAAAAATTAATATTTAAAGATGTTATATAGCAGGGGTATTTTGATAATTACAACATCTATTCCAAAAAAGATTACCGAGAGTTTTAATTGCTAACCAAACATGTTTTACAAAATGCCCAGCAATGTCATTCCTTGAAATAGCATTCTCGAGTATAAGATTCACAGGAATGTAATTCTAAACCTTGATACAAACACCCCCCCTAAGATTTAGGAATATAGCTGTTTGGATTTGCATTTTGTAATTTCCCTTTCTGTTATATTCTGTTATTTTGTTATCAATGCATGTTAAGTAGCCTACGTATCAATGAAATGAGCAGCATAAAATATTCAGTCGAATGCCTTCTTCCCCTATTCTAGGAGGCCTTCCTATCCTCGAATTCAGAAAATACCTTATCCCCTAACAAGAAATCACGAAGTGAGTGATTGCCTTAATGATAGTCTTACATTCTCTCTCTCTCTCTCTCTCTCTCTCTCTCTCTCTATATATATATATATATATATATATATATATATAACTATTAATTTATTTAAATATTTAAAATGTATACACATGTTTTTTAAACGAAAATTTTATATTTTAAAATAGAATCATTCAAATCCTTTACAATATCTACATTATACATTTAGAATTATAATAATTTAATTTTATACTAAATAGTATATTTAACATTAGCAATTTAAATTTAATATTGTAACTCATGACATTATTTTAACTAATATTGTAAAAGATTCAGTCAATATGTAATGCCTATATAAATATCTTTTGAATTGATTACAAATCACAATTTGTTACATCATCATATTTTTATACTATTATCCTCACCAACGAGAAAATCATCTAAATTATGATTTTTTTTTTTTTTGGGAAATGCTAATTGGTGCAAAAGCAAATTCGTCACATAGCTAGGAATGATGTGCCATGGGTTTTTTTAATTACATTATTTAATTAAATATAAACCAGAAAATTATATTATTTAATTAAAAAAATAAACCATAAAAAGAAAATGCAAAATAGGACTCTTCTCTGTTGCTCCTTCATCCGTCGTCGGGTCTCCGATCGAGCTTCGTCTTCCTCCTCCGTTGGAAGTGGGTTGTCACCTTCCTGCCTTTTCCTCCCTTGCCGTTGTTTGCTCCTTCACTAGCCACTTGGTGCAGTAGAGGAGGGAGAGGAACCGAGATCGAGAAAGCCTTGAGCAAAGGACCACTAGGGGAGGAGTAAACAACGGCAAGGGAGGATGAGACAGAGAGGTGGCAACCCACTTCCGACGGAGGAGGAAGACGAAGCTCGATCGGAGACTCGACGGCGGATGAAGGAGCGTAAGAGAAGAATCTTGTTTTACATTTTCTTTGTTTGGTTTATTTTTTAATTAAATAATATAATTTTATGGTTTAAATTTTAATTAAATAATGTAATTAAAAAACCCATGCCACGTCATTCGTAACTATGTGACGAATTTGCCTTCGCACCAAATAGGGGTGCTGTATTTTTTTTGATTGATATTGTAAAAAATTATAATTGCAATGAATAACAATGAAACTCTATTAAAAATATATATTTAAAATTGTCATCTTTTTTTTTTAACAAAATAAAAATGTCATCTTTAAAAATTAGATCATACGCATTTTGTATAATATCTATATTATATATTTAAAATTATAAAATTTAATATTATATATTATATAGTATAGATTTAACATTATCCATGCATTTACAATTTAATATTCGAACTCATTACATGATTTTAACTAATTTTGAAAAGATTTAGTTGGTTTGAATTGCCTGTATAAATATCTCTTTAATTGATTATGAATCACAAATTGTTACATCATTATATTTTTTAATGGTAAATTCTTTGGTATCCAAAAAATGAAAGGGTAAAAGTTACTCTACCTAATCAGAATGTATCACCTCAATTAAATGAATCAAGTTAGTGGGTTATGTCAAATGGTTCTTACCATCTAATTGGACTATCTAAACAGGACAAAATTTTACCCTTTAATTTTCGAAGTACCAAAGAATTCAACTATCCTAACTATAAAAAAAAGTCATCTATCATGATGTAATGTTGCATGATATTATAAAAATTTAAAAATCGCAATACATTTTTTTTGAAGCAAACAATCGCACTACATATTCATTAAAAACTAAGGAAAATATATGTTTAAAATATGTGTTAACAAATTTTATCTTACAAATTTAAAGAAAAAAACTTATTCTTGAACTTTGAACTGTATTTTTATACAATTATTCGTATATATATATATATATATATATATATATATATATATATAATATAAAATAAAATAAAATATATTGAAGGGATAGAATTTCATGCAGTGGTAAAATCATATATAGTAATTGATTTGACAAATTATGGAAGATAACATCAAGTTAATTGGTTCTAATATAATTTGATATATCAATTATTTTGAGTCTAAATCCATTTTTTTACATTAAATAGATAAAATTAAAATAACATAAATAAATTACATTAGCTCATAAAATAAAAATCTGGAAAAAATATTAACATCAACTCACTCAATAAAAAATTAAATAAAACAAGAAATGAAATCCTAAGAAAATAAATATGTTAAAGGAAAAAAAAAACATTTGCTAATTAATTAAAATTATAATAAAATGTTTAGATTCAATCAATTAAAAATACATATAACCTGGAAAGTTAAGAAATGAAATTTTGAGAAAATAATCAAATTGGTGGAGGATAAAGAAATTCCGAGTTTGGGAATAATTCATGGACTCTTCCATCTTCCAGGTTGAAAACAGCAGCATCATGGCCACCAACAATTTGATTAAAATGAGCTTCAACTTCATTATTGGAGAAATATATGCAATTTCTTATCCATTTTCCTTTACCATCGTAAAAAGGCAACACGCAAACAGAGGAATTGAATCCAACCACTAAAACATAATTTCCCAAACTAAACATTCTTGTCTATTGTTTTGCACTTTCGTCTAATTTATATACGTCAAATGTGGTAGTCTTGTAACAAGTGTCAACATTTTTCAAATGTCATACTACCATTAACAAATTACCTTCAACACTGCATATCAAATACTTGATACTCGTGTTACAAAGAATGTAAAGATCACCTGGCTTTGGCACTTAACTAATACTTCACATTGACGTTCTCACATCAAATTCAAAAAGCTAAACATCCCAATTTATACCATAGATTTTTCCTTCGAAAAAGATTGCATCTTCAAGACCGCAACTAATTATTCCCAGAGTAGAAAATTCTGTCCATTTAGTGTCTGCAAACTTACGAAAAGCCAATCGATCATATTCACCATATATAGTTATAAGTTATAACCATGAAATCTTGCTTTCATTGTCAGGAGAGGAAGATATTATTTTTTGAATATGAATCTTTTGTACATGAACTTTGTCACAATCATGGGTTGAGCAGCGAAAATGTCTAACGAAATATTTCGTGCCTTCCATATCAGGCTGATAATCAACTATGTCTGGAATGGTTGACATTGGTGGAAGATCAAAGTGAACATTGGTAAATGGATTCGACATTCTTAATATTCCATCAATCCCCATGCTAATCAACCATAAAAAATAAGACCCATGTAACATGGTGTTTCGCATCTTGAGAAATCTCAAGTAGAAATCCTTCTCATCTATGTTAATTAGAGTCTTATCATCATTGAAAGGTAACACCAGCCATGGACCTCTTATATGATTTGGTGTCTTTGGAATGTCCATATCCATGATTTACATACGACACGAAATCTAACATAGTCTTTAGAGGAATGAAGATGCTTCACAATCTCGTGCAATAAATCGGAAGGAAGCTCTACCCACCGATCAAAGATGGTAATTTCTTGACTCATGCTGGTTCTGGTTGAAAAGTGCAAGCACAGGTGTGGAAGAGAAATATCAAGGATGAATAGAAAAAATAAGCGTAGTAGAGAAATATCTATGATGAATAAAAAAACAAGTCCTTAATTCTATAAAAATTCACCCAAAGTTCATCTGCTATGCCATATCAATGACACGTTAAATAAGTTTTTGCTTCTTAGAAAGTTCATCAATTTTGATTTTATATTTTTCGTTGGATTTCATCCCTGCAATTTCAAAACCTCTAAAAATAGTCCCTACTGTTAAGGGTCCTCTGTTATCTTCTGATATGGCAACCGGACGCTACGTCAGCTATGCCACATCAATGATATGTCACTGCCACGAAGAAAGTGCATATTTTTATAATCCACATGTAATTTAAAAATCTTTTAAAATTATCATACAACTTTAGTTTCATCTAATGCCAACCAGTCCCCTGAAAGAAATTACATGTGTGCTTCATCTGTCAAATAATTAGGGCTAATCAAATTGGAATAATTTGAGAGAAACTGATTAAAAATAAGGGAAAACACATACATTTACCTCCCTATAATAAAAAAAAATATTATTTGATAATATTAAATTTTTAAATTAAAAATATTTTTAAATTACTCGTGGATTATAAAAATATGCATTTTCCTAGGTGGCAGTGACGTGTCATTGATGTGGCGTAACTGACGTGACGTCCATTTGCCACGTCAGCAGATAACAGATGGCGGACTATTTTAAGAGGTTTTGAAATAGGAGGGATGAAATCCTAAGAAAAAATTTATAGGAACTAAAACCAAAACGGGTGAACTCTACTGGGACCAAAAACCCATTTAAACCATAAAAATATGCATTTTCCTACGTGGTAGTGACGTGACGTTCATTTGCCACGTCAGCAGATAACGGAGGGGCCTTGACAATAGGAACTACTTTTAGAAATTTTGAAATTGTAGAGACAAAATCCTAAGAAAAATATTTATAGGGACTAAAATCAAAACTAATAAAGTTTCAAGGAGGCAAAAACTTATTTAAACCAAAGAGTAATGATGTCTTCACCTCAAAGTCTCCACATCAATCTTATTATTTTTCTTTAGAAAATAACACAAGTAACAGGTTCCAATATTTTTTTACTCAAACAAGTAAAGTGAAATGCTCTGGTACCCCAGGATAACTTTTACCTTGCCTAGGTGGTCTAATAAGATGGTGATAATCATTTTACATGACCCACTGACATGATTTATTTATTTGAGGTGGCGCATTCTGATTGGGCAGATTAACTTTTACTTTATGTTTACTGAGTACCCGAGAATTCACAAGTGAGAATGATGTACTGAATCTAATGTGCAAATATCATCACTCTTAAAAGATTACTTCACATGCATGCTTAAATGTATCCTATGCCAATTCGAAAATTGTACCTTAGGCCTAAGCAAACATCAGGCTTCGCCCATTCAAAAAAACACACATGTCTTTTCCTTAATTCAAAATCAAATCATTACCAAAAACGTGCATACAAGCTAGAAGTCCATTATTGATTCGTCAATTCCAATGGAATGGTTGTTCTTAACATTGATTCCCACGATAGTAATAAATTTCCAAATCCCACAAACTTCAAAATTATATCTCTTTTTCTTTATTTCATCCCCTTTGCCTTAAAAGTCGACGATGACTTTACCCTTCTTCACCCGCAAACACCATCGCAACACCAAAACTCATCTTCTAAATCCAACTCTCACAAAAAACGACGTCGTCGAAGCCAGCTTCCATGGCCCATCGTTCATCGACACCGTATTCAACCTTTCTACCACCTTCGTTGGTGTCGGAATCATGGCTCTTCCGGCCGTCGTCAAACAATTGGGGCTAATTCCCAGTTTAGCCATGATTTTTTTTGGCGCAATGTTAACCGAATCTTCCATTAGCATACTCCTAAGGTTCACACATGTGTCCAAGTCCTCCACCTATTTTGGGGTTGTCTACGATTCGTTTGGTGACCTTGGTCGTGTCGTTTTGGTCCTATGCATTGTCGTCAACAACATAGGAATGCTCATTGTCTACATGGTCATTATTGGTACGTATGTTATCATATATTTTAAGAAAGGCAATTCAAATTCATGTTCGGATTTCATGTCATAAGTTGTTTGAAATTTATTTGTTTCTTTTTGAAAAATTAGGCATTAAAGTTGGAGTCTTCTTTTTGTGAAAAATTTGACCGTTTTGACTTTGATGAACATTTAACGGCTTCACAAGTAATAACGGTCTGTTACCAAACAAATATGGAAATTGTCATAGAAGTTTTCTAAATTCCATATTTTGGGTCAATAAATCCTTTTTTTTTTTTTATAGTTTGGGCTTGGTTAGGTCCAGTACTTACCTGATCTTCACTTGTGTTAAGTGTTTCTAAAACTTGCTGAAGATTTTTTTTTTATAACTTTTTTTGGTTATGAAAGACATGATTAAGTTACACACTACACTATGGGTTGGAAATTGAAGAAATGCATGGTTGGGATTTTGGTCTGTGTTTAGATTTAAGTTTGCAAACTAGATTTTCAATAAATTTGATTTTGTAAACAAGTTTGCTAAATGTGAATTATATTTGGAAATCTTTACATGAAAAATGATTTTGGAAAAATTGTTATTGTTGGAATAAATAGTGATGTAAATTACCTTTAAATATGTAATTATTAAATATTAAAATTGAAATTATATTTTTTAATGGTTTAATTTTTTTTGTAATTTTGAAAAATCATAATTTAAATATTATTATTATTATTAGTATTTAAAAATCATAATGTAAACCCCTCAAGGATTCGTTGTTGGTACCTATGATAATGGAGAAACCCTATATAGCGAAGCAAAAATTGGTTCGAAAGGAGAAAAACAACTTAATGATGTTTGGATAATGGATTCATAAGAACCATGGCACATGGCTCTATGACGAGACTAATTTTTCACTTACAAACCTATCTTGAAAGGATTTGTGTTCATGGGAATTGATCATGCCTTAGAAATTGTTGGAATCGATATTGTCAAGTTGAAAATGTAAGATAATACAATTTGCACAATTCAAGTGGTACAACATGAATTGGCGAAGTTTTAGGCCAAGAATGAACGGTAATATGGCATCACAGGTTAGGCCACATGTCAAAACATGGTTTGAAGATTCTTGTGGAACAAGGTCTTCTTCTAAGACTCAAACTAGTAAACTTACTTTTTGAAGTATTGTGTTACAAACAAGCAACATAGATTAAAGTTTGGTAGATCAATTACTAGAAGTAAGCACATACTAGACTTGATTCATTATGATGTGTGGGAGTCACTAGATATGTTTAGGAAATTATGTGTACCTAATGAAGAAGAAGTCAGATGTGTTTTTAGTATTCAAGGACTTCAAAGCAAGAGTAGAACTTGAATTCGGAAAGAAAATCAAGTGCTTGAGGACAGACAATGGAGCATAATATACAAATGGCAATTTTATCGCATTTTGCAAACAAGAGGGTATTCAAAGGCAATTTACAGTTGCACGTATAATCCAAACTTAAATCTACAAATCCACTTTCAATCAAAACTAAATTTACAAAATCCATTTCATCAAAACTTCGCAAAACATGTTCTCAACCACACCCTTAGTTGTGCAAAATGCTTGAAGCAAATGTTGTAACTAAAAAGGTGGATTCAACACTCATCAGCTAGTGAAAACTGTGCAACTTAGCATTATTGTAACATAACTTAATGTTGTTTGTGATTGTTGTGATAGGAGACGTGTTCTTAGGAACTTGGTCGGAAGGAGTCCACTATTTAGGAGTTCTGGAGGAATTGTTTGGTCAACATTGGTTGTCTACACGTCCCGTCTTACTACTGTTCACGATGCTTCTGGTCTTCATGCCTCTCGCGTCATTTAGGTGTGTTGGTACGTTTATGATGCAAAATATTTGGTACTTTTGTATGCTCCCTAGGATATCATTTTCTAATTTCTAGCCACTAGCTGAATTGGTATTTCAACTTACAATTTTACTTGTTGAAGTAATAGAGCATTCAAGTAACATTTATCTTTTACTACTATGAAATATCACAAATGCTATTGAGTATTGAGCCATTGTTTCTTTTATTAGAGTTAGTGAAGTATCTTTTTGTTTTGATAAGTTTATGCACCGATTTTGCCTTTGTTTTTTTTTTTTTTTTTATAAAAGAAATTTATCATAAGGTTGGAGCTTTGGAGGATATGAAATCCTCAACAAAGATAATACAAGAAGTGGAAAAAATAGATATATCAAGTTCATGCACCGATTTTGTTAAATGTTTCACACCCTATATAACTAATTTCTTGAACAAACTTATTTTGTTTCTGGACTTTCTTCTCTGACTTTTTAACTTAAAATAATTTGTTCTAAGACTGAACTAGCAAACTTTTTCTAGCATTGCAATGTATCCACCAAATAACAATTACATGTATGAAATAATTATTAATTTGCCTTTCTCTTACCCTCACTGTACCGGATTCACCGAGATACACACTAGCATTGTTAGTGGGGTTGGCTGTTGTTTTTGTGGTGATAACAGGTGGAGTAGCAATTGTTAAGTTTGTTGATGGAAGCATTGAGATGCCACGCTTAATGCCAAAATTCGCTAGCCAGGAATCCTTTTGGAAGCTTTTCACATCTATCCCTATATTAGTCACAACTTACAATTGTCATCATAATGGTAAGTACTCAGTACGGTGATAGATTCTTAATTTTGATGTCGTCTATTCATTAAATGGTTATCAATCATTGCATTGCAAGTACAAATTAAAAGTACCTATTGATTTGTAGGGTTTAAGGTGCCAACCCGATTGGGATCTCGCTCTCTATTATGATGCATTTGCATGTCATTTTTGTTAAAAAAAAAAAGTACCTATTGATCCAGTTTTTCCATATTTGAATTGCTTGATTTGTCATAAACTCGTGATTACTATTGCCAATGAGGTATTGTGCGCTTTTTATTAATGAGGGAATTTCATTTCGTTATTTCTAATTTTCTAAGGCATAATGGTTGTTTGCCATCAAACTACAATTTAGCCTGATGTACAATACTAACTTAATCTATATCATACTACTTGCTCATGTAAACTGGAAACTTGGACTAGTTAAAAGCTAATTGAAGGTCTTAGTTTATGGTCTGATCTGAAGCGGAATGTAGTTAGTGCAGTAGATGATTATGTGGCATTTGCTGTTCTAGTATCCTAATGTATGATGTGATTCAATTGCATAACTTTTACAATAACCTTAGAGCTTTAGTTGTTCTAATTTTATTTCAGTTCATCCTATAGAGAATGAACTAAAAGACCCTACCCATATGAAGTCAATAGTTTGAAGATCACTCTTGTTATGCTCATCAGTGTACGTAGTAGCAACCACCATTTTTGGATTTTTCTTATTTGGGGAAAAAACAATGGATGATGTGCTTGCCAACTTTGATGGTGATCTTGTAGTTCCATATGGTTCGTTTCTGAAAGATGTAGTTAGAGTGAGCTATGGTGTTCACCTTATCCTTGTGTTCCCAATTGTGTTTTACTCCCTTCGCTTTAACATAGATGATCTTCTGTTTCCGCATGCCATTCCTACTGCCTTTGACAACCGGAGATTCTATTTGGTGACCATAGTTCTCTGGTTTTCATTTTTGTTGGAGCCAATTTTGTTCCCAGCATCTGGGATGCCTTCCAGTTCACAGGTGCCACAACTGTTGTTTCAGCTGGATACATTTTTCCTGCTGCCATTGCTCTTAGGTAAGTTACCAGTGACTAAATGAGTATGTTGTGAAATTGATAACATGACATTTCTGAGATCGTCACCACAGTACTCATACATATTATCATATAATCATATTTGATTTTGTTATAACCCTTTAACAGGGACACTCATGGGTTTGCAACCAAGAAAGACAAGTTGTTATCTTGGTTAATGAAACAGCAGCAGCTGGAACCTGATATTATCATGGTTACTCTGATAGATGATAGTCGCATCAAAATATCCTTGACTAGATTATGGGATATATATATATATATCGAGCAAGAAGGTGGAGATGCCAGAAAATGAGAAAACAATGCTTCAGTACCGAAATTGATTACCCTATGCTGTGAAAGCATGTAGAGTTGGTTGTTAGTCCTTCACTATAATCTTACTAACAGATTGAGGATGATCAACTGTCAACGTAATTCACTCATACTTAGCAGGGTCACCATGGTATGGATCTTCCATTGTTTAGTTTGACATCAAGTTCTCACCTTGTATAAAACGCACATGTTCTTTTGCAAATGTGAAACGAAAAGAATGAAAAGTAAAGTGTGTCATGAACCAACTATAGCACAAGCAAAGCCTAAGTTGTTAGGTAACAACACATAATAATTTTTTGAATATATCTCTAATATTGTCTCCTAACGTAAGAGCCTTTTGTGTTTCAAGTGTAGATAATACACAATCCTATATTGTGCTTGCGACAAGGATTAAACTCCTAACCACTTAGTCATGGATGTTCTGATATTATGTTAAGTGTTCTAAAAGCTTAAGGCTATATTGAGGAACTCGTTTGCAAAATTGAGTTTTGATAAACTTGATTTTGCAAACTTGATTTTGATTAAAGGTGAGTTTGTAATAACTCAATTATGTTCATATACTTTATTGTTAAAAGTAGGTTTGGTATAATGAATATTATTTGGACAATGTTAATCAAAATTACTCTTATATGTCTAATTACCAAATTGAAGTTGAAAAAGTCTAATTTCTTTATTACTCTTATTTGCAAGGATATTGTGATCATAATAGTAGTTGAATAACCCAAACTGGATTTTGATGAACAAAGAAGTGAATCTTTTTTTTTTTTTTTTTTTACTTTTTTCTTGAAGTGAGGTTTGGGTTCTAAAATCGGTTATAGATAAACTAAGAAGGAAAGATGTCAAACATGTTTAGAAAACTCCAAAGTGAATTTTGAGGCCTCCCAATAGGTTGCCAAACACACTCTAAGTTATTACACTTGAATAGTTTTGTAATTTTAATAATGTGAAAATTTTAAATATAAGTTATGTAGGATTACACAATTGATATAATTTTTAATTATATAATTTTATTTCACAAAATTTATGTTTGGTTCCATGGTTCCAACATCAATAAGGCCCAACAAAAAAGGCGATCTCTACGCCTCAAAAGAGATTAGTCTCCGACTATCGGTTGGAGAATACCCATGTGCACACCAAGAAAAATAGTGGTTCCAACAAGGATAATAAACATCCAAAAGCCAAGGAGATTAAACCATGTCTGATGTTATAACCATAGCCCCACCATAAGGGCGATTCATGATGTCTAAATTCATGACAATCAGTCAATAATTACGAAATTAAGATAACCATTCACCATCATTATACATGTCATAATCATAAACATTCACATGGTCAGTGCTTCAATCATCTCAACCTATATATACATATTAGCCATTACATATATCCAATGATCATCATCACTTTATATCATAAGATAATGGGCATTAAGCATGGACTTAACCAATTCAAGCCATTGTATAGTCATAACATACAATTTAAATCATATAACCTCACAACATAATCCATGTATGCCCAATTGAGTCACATAATACCCAACATCATCATTACAATTTCAAATATCACATATCAACATCATCATTCTTCATCCTCATTATTCATCCCAAAACCTAAGAATCTAATTCATAATCGCGATCGTTCATCACATCAATATATACATCTAATTTAAGTTAAAACCTATAATATCTCGACAAGAATAACCAACCTTCTGTATTCAAGAACCGTGACCTTCAAATGTGCACCGTTTATAAACACCTTAACAACGATTCAACCATAGAGGAAATCAATATTACATATTCAAGAGTAATAAGCCAACACACAATGTTATCATCATGGCTAATTCATAAAGAGAATCAATACTTTCTCAAACAAGCTTAATCAACATCCCGCATTCAAGCGCATTTGCCACATCTCATTTTCCCATAATAGTCACAATCCATAATAAGTTGCATAAGATATTTCCAATAAGGCATCAAAATATCATATTTTCTCATTACAACCCATATTTAACGTAGGATTCATCATAGCATGCATAATCACCAAGCATGGACCTCAAAACATAAAAAAGGTCTTGTTTTAGATGTATAGCGGGCGTCGCGGATCAAAACTTCCACCAACGCATCAGCACTTGTTGTTGTTGTTTCCACGGGAAGCAGATGTTCCCTTTTTTCCCATACTCGATCCAATTTCATCCATAACCAGACCCACACAGTAGCATAATAAAACATATCATATATATATATATATATATATATATATATATATATATATAACAATATTGGAATAACTCTTGATTCATTTGAATAGGTCTAGCTTTTGTAGGAATTTGCCTATCAGTGAAACCTTGTTCGTAAGGCAGATCAACTACATGTTTCTTTCTGTCCGAAAATGCATTTGGCAAAAAGAGATAAATGATCTCTTACAAAAGGGTTTAATTAGACCAAGCAAATCCCCATGGTCTTGCGCAGCTTTTTATGTTAATAAAAATGCTGAAATTGAGCGTGGAACTCCTCGCTTAGTTCAAAATTACAAACCTCTCAATCAAGCGCTTAAGTGGATTAGGTATCCAATTCCAAATAAAAAGGATTTACTTAGCCGCTTACACAATGCAAAAATATTTTCAAAATTTGACATGAAATCTGGTTATTACCAAATTGAAATCAAAGAAAGTGATCGCTACAAGACAGCTTTCACTGTACCTTTTGGGCAATACGAATGGAATGTAATGCCCTTTGGACTTAAAAATGCTCCTTCAGAATTTCAAAAAATTATGAATGACATTTTTAATCCTTATTCAAACTTTACCATAGTCTACATTGACGATGTTTTAGTTTTTTCTCAATCCATTGACCAGCATTTCAAACATCTTAGGATTTTTATAGGAATCATTAAGAGAAATGGATTAGCTGTGTCCAAACCTAAAATTAAATTATTTCAAACAAGTGTTAGGTTTCTTGGTCATACAATTTATCAAGGGACAATCACTCCTATCCATAGAGCTATAGAGTTTGCGGATAATTTTTCCAATCAAATAATTGATAAAACCCAATTACAGAGATTCTTAGGATGTCTCAACTATGTAAAGGATTTTATCCCCAATCTAAGTACTCTTATTAAGCCTTTACATGATAGGCTTAAGAAAACTCGTCCTCCTTGGACAGATAAACATACTCATGTTGTCCAAACAATCAAAGCTCGGGTAAAGGATCTTCCATGCCTTTATCTTCCCAATCCTTCCGCCTTCAAAATTGTGGAAACTGATGCCTCAGACATTGGTTATGGTGGGATTTTAAAGCAAAGAATTTCAGAAAAAGAGCATATCATTGCATATACTTCGAAACACTGGAATTCTGCACAATTAAACTATTCCACTGTCAAAAAAGAAATTTTAGCAATTGTTTTGTGCATTTCAAAATTCCAATCCGATTTACTTAATCAAAGATTTTTGGTTAGAGTAGATTGCAAAGCTGCAAAAGATATTTTGCAAAAAGATGTTAAAAATCTTGCATCAAAACAAATTTTTGCTAGATGGCAAGCAATTTTAAGTGCTTTTGATTTTGACATTGAATTTATCAAAGGCTCTTCCAATTCCCTACCTGACTACCTTACTCGTGAATATTTACAGGGAAAGTAGCCAGCTGAGAGAGGCAGAAATGCCAGACACCTCCTCTTCCTCTGCAAAGGGGAAGGCCCCAAAGGCCTCCAAGGCCACAACATCCAAAAAGGCCAAAGGCCCATTAGTCCTTGCTGGACTAACAAAGCAAAAACGCCAAGTTGCGTCAAAGTCATCTGGGTCATCCACCCAATCTGGGTCATCCACCCAGCAAACTACCAAAGTTGGGTCATCCACCCAACAACCAACCAAAGCCCAAGTGGCCCAATCTGTTCAAACAGCCAAACAATCCAAAGCAGACTATGCTATACCAATCCAAACACTTCAGGCTTTCCAAGATCAAGGCCTAACCCATCTCCCAAAAGGAACATACAAAACCAAACTTGAAGGTGGCCCTGACTTTCAAGAAACCCATCTTGCCACAATAATCCATAAAATGGCCAATACTCCAATCCCAATCCAAACGGTAAAACCTGATAAAACCTTATCAGTAAAAACCACCCAAAAGGCAACACCTCATTATGTTGCTAAAAATCAATTCAAAATTGTTTTACAAATGGAACCTAGTTATTGGGACAACAACCCTAATAACGTTCCTTCAAAAGTTTTTCCATATGGCTTTCATTATAAGCCCAACAATATTTTGAAAACAAGACAATTTTATGAGTTTATTTTAGTTGATTCTGATTCTGTCGCGATAAAACATTATCGTGATAAGAAGGATCAAGAAAAATACACTCATTCAACTTTCCAGATTCTGAAGGTCATGACACCTGAACAATTTGGAAAGAACCCAAATATTGTCAAAAAGTTTTCCCAGCCTTTTGAACCTTGTGGTTACACTTACTGGGACTACGAAGAAGCTTGGACCAACACGTTTTGGTACCAAAACAGTCAAAATAAACACTCTTGGTTAATCTATTTTAAAAGAAACACCAAGTATAATTTTCCAAATTGGTTCGTTCATTGGTGGCAATATTTCGGACCAAGCAAAACAATATTACCCCCAGATGTTGCTGAGGGTTTTGCAACATTTAAAGAATATTATGAGCGATCAGTTAGCACATTCAATGCTAGCTTAATATTCTTTTCAAACTTTGCATTATCATGGATCTTTAGTTGGCAATACAAATACCAACAACAAGAAAGCTTCCCTGATAATCATCCAATCTTATCCAAAGCATCTTATGTGAAGTGGTGGGCAGAATTTGACTACTCTGCTGCAACTTCAGAAAATGTCAAATTATGGTTACAGCAACACCCAAAATGGATGAAAGCTGCTAACCCAGAGACTTGTGAATTCTTGAATCAAAAGGCAAAAGCCATTGCCGCCCTTGCTGCATCAACCAGCAGAGACAGTTTCACAAAGAATTTACAAGTTATTGCCAAATTGGCAAGAGAAGAAACCAAAGCTCAAGAAGCTCAAAGTTCTTCTTCAAAGCAAGATCTCCCTCTTTCCAAAGAAGAAGATGAAGATCAATCCCAAGAGTCAGATCCATTCTATCAGAACGAGGATGACTGCTTTGGCATAGACACTACTGTTCATCTGTCTGATGATTAGTAGTACTGTTCAATCGTCTGAAGACTATTCATCCGTCTGAAGACCCAATCACTGTTGGCCCATAACTGTTCACACGTCTGAACACTGTTCTGCCGACACTACAGTTCCAGTCAAGATACCGGCACTGTGCACTAATTATTGTAATAGTACAGGTCATGTTACCGGTACTGTTGTAATAGTGATTTTTCAATTCTATTTAAGAGAGGCTGCGTCCCTCATTCAATTCATTAGTTGTTTTAGAGAGTCTTAGAGAGAAACTAGAGAGAGACGCTCTGAGAAGTGAGCCTCCTCCCTCTTCCATCTCCTCCCTTCTCTTCTACTTCAATTTTCAATCTTGTAACGTTTGTTTCATATCAATAAAACTTCAATCTTTCTCCACTTGCATGCATTAATTACATTTTCTATTCTCCCTCCACCAGTCCCGGTGAGGCTTGCCTCCGCTCTGGTTTCTTTTTCTCTTTTCTGACTATGTCATTAAGACAGTAGAGAAAAATATTCCAATCAACCCAGAGAGTGAAGAATTTCATCTTCTCTCTATGGACACAATCAAAAATCACAAAAACAAATATAGATACCTACACATAGGATGTGTTCAGGTAGCTGTTAAACCCTTAATCCGAGAAGGATTAAACGCTTCAATCTTAATGTGCTTAAGAGATATTAGGCATAACAAATTTGAGGATTCGCTCTTAGGAACAGTAGAAACTAGCCTAAGTCATGGTCCGATTTATTTCAATTGTTATCCAAATAGAACTTTAAGTTTACAAGATAGAAATATTTTGGATTCTTTGTTCTTAAACATCAAAATTTGTGGGTTAGACATGAAACATGGATCTATCCCAGCGGCTTTACTGTATAGGATTCAATACAAAGTAATGAATTCGTGTAACTCTAAAGTCCTCAAAACAAAGACAACTGGAGAAACAACTTTGTTTCTCACTGATATTACAAAGGCCAATATCATTGTGCCTAAAACAATCCTCTGGAAAGACGTAGTCTTACCAGAAAGATGGATTCTGGATAAAGCTACACTAGCTTTGCCCAGAGAATCATCAAACTTTAACCAAATTGTACAATCTCAATCAGGACAAGTAGAATTAGTCTTTGATAGGCGAAATTCTTTTAGTTCTTTTAGATCACCAAGTATTAGATCTGAAGCTTTTAGATCTGTACCATCAAGGCAATCCTTTTCTGCCTTATCATCAAATCAATCCATAAACTTACAGGGCCTAGATACATCATCTAGTATCCCTAGACCAATTTACCAGGCTGAAGATGACGATGGAAAATCAATTCAGTCTCCAACATACTCCTCCCTTAATGCGTCTTATCGTGATGAATTATGAGACCCATTTTGATAAGGAATCCCTAAGAAAGAGCTTTTACTCTGAGGAATGGAAACCTCAACGCGAGTGGTTCTTTGAACATTATAAGGGAATACAAAGAAAAAATATTCAAGATGAATATTATACCTTTCTTAACAATGTTAAGAAAAATATCCACTTCTTTGACTGGTTTCATGTTTATCTGGTCAAACATAATATTGATTATCCTTGGAAAATCACCTTGACTGAGGATAAGTCAACAAATGTCATTACTGTTTGGCATTTGCAAAATGGTGGGTTAGTTAAAGCGGAACTACCCCCGAATACATCTTTCCAACTCCCAGGGATCAAGGATCCTAAGGATGCTACAATACCAATAATGGCTTCACCCTTCAAAACAAAGGATGTCACTGAACCAGTTTCACCGCATGACATCAAGAAATTAATGGAACAAGCCAATTATACCAATAAGTATCTTCAAGTTTTAGGTGCTAGGGTTAAATCTGATGTTTCTACTTTACCATCCTCTTCGGGAACCAACACTGAAGTAGCAAACCAACCCTTGGATAAACCCATATTCAAACCCTTCAAGGTTACTAGGAAGTTTAAACAAAGTCTCAAACTTCTTCGTGAGCCAGAAGTCAAACATGAACCCAAAATAGACCCTATCAAAAAGGTTGATCAGGGACTCCAAAATATTGTGGTACCAGATTCTCCACAAGATTCTGGTCAACAGACCCAAAACCAATATGGACTAAGAAGCAAAGGTCCAACTGGTCCAACTATTAATGTAATTGATGAACTTAGCTCAGATCGGGAATCTGTGGCTTCTTCATCTAAAACAAAAGAAGAACCCCCTTTCAATACCCCTTTCAATATCAATCCAGTTTTTTCAAAACCTTGGAAAAAATCCACAAAGTTGTATTACCCTAGAGCAACTCCCCCAGACTTGCTCTTAGAAGAAAAACCTCCAACCTTCAAAAGCTTCAATGCTAATAACATCTATGAATGGAACATAGATGGTTTACCAGAATACCAAATCATGACCACATTGCAACATATGACAATGATGGCCACAGCTTATCAAGCTGCCAATGATGCTTCTGAGGAAGTAATCTGTAATATCCTCGTAGCAGGATTTACTGGCCAATTGAAAGGATGGTGGGATCATTCTTTCACTGATGAGCAGAAAGAAGAAGTCTTTACTGCCATCAAAACTGAAGCTGATGGCACACCAATCACAAGTGATGGTGAACCAATACCTGATGCGGTTAATACCTTAATCTTTTCCATTGCTGAACATTTTATTGGAAACACCTCAGCATGGAAAAACAAAACTGCTGATCTTTTAGCCAATCTTAAGTGTAGATCCTTATCAGATTTTAGGTGGTATAGAGATACCTTCCTAACTAGGGTTTACACCAGAGAAGATTGTCAGGATCGTCTCTGGAAAGAAAAATTTGTAACAGGTCTTCCTACTGCTTTAGGAGACATTGTTAGGGATGAGCTTGCAGCTCATGCCCCTGAGGGTAAAATTCCTTATGACAAATTAACCTATGGGCAACTGATTGCAGTTATCCAAAAAATTGGTACACGGCTTTGTCAAGAAGATAGAGTCCGTAATCAATTCCAAAAAGAAAAGGCAGCAAAGAAGGATTTAGGATCATTCTGCCAACAATTTGGGATGCCTCCTTGTCCAAAAGACAAGCCAAAATCCTCCCACAAACACCATCAAACCAACAAGTCCCATAAACCAAAGTATACCAAGTATACTAAATACAAAAGGAATACTCCTCCAAGAAAACTCAAACAAGAGTTTAAATCAAAACCTGCAATTGACATTGCAATCCCAAAGAAATCAACCATTTGCTATAGTTGTGGTAAGCCAGGACATATTAGCAAATATTGTAGGCTTAAGAAGAAAATTAAAGCCTTAAATCATGAACCAACAGTTGAGGAACAACTGAACAATTTGCTTATAGAATCTGATGATTCAGATGGATCAAATGGTGATTCTTCTGAAAATCTCAATCAAATTTTAGAAGATGATGTCGGGAGCCAAGCTTCTGAATCTTCTAATGAAATTAATGTCGTCTTAACTAAGGATCAAGATCTCCTTTTTGAAGTCATTAATGCCATTCCTGACCAAGATGAAAGGAAACGATACTTTGAAAGGTTCTCTGCTTCTATGAGGCCCGAACCTAAGGCTAAAGGAAAAGCCATCATCAAAGATCAATTTGATTTCAAACAAATTCTCAAACGTTTGGATTCCAAACAACAAAAACCTGTCACACTCCAAGATCTCCAGGAAGAGATCAAAAATCTCAAACATGAAATCAAAGAGATAAAACAAGAACAAGCTGTCCATAAGCTTATTTTATCTCAACTTGACAATCAATCATCTGCACCTCCTTCAGATGATGAACAACCTCCACCAAATCACGATAAGAGTGTTAGTTGTCATTTGGAAAATGAAGACTTGAACACTGACAAAGATCAAGAGTTTTTGAATCTGATTAATCAATTGAGAATTCAAAAATTCTACATTAAGATAAAAATTATCATAGAAGATTTTATTCTTAATACTACAGCGCTATTTGATACTGGTGCTGATTCAAACTGTATTTTAGAAGGATTAATTCCTACTAAATACTTTGAGAAAACATCCGAGAGGCTGAGCACAGCTAATGGCTCAAAACTTAGGATCAATTACAAATTATCCAAAGCCATAATAGAAAATCATGGTCTTAAAGTAGAAACCCCGTTTTTACTTGTAAAAGATCTCAAAAACGAAGTGATTTTAGGAACACCGTTCATAAGATCACTTTTTCCTCTAACAATCACCAATGAAGGAATTTCCACCCAACATCTGGGTAGAAAAATAGTCTTCTCCTTCATACAGAAACCTTTGGTGAGAAACCTCAATTTTCTTCACCATAAACAAAATCAAGTCAATTTCTTAAATGGAGAAGTTTCTTTTAAAAGCATTGACATAAAACTCAATCAACCAGAAACCAAAAAGAGGATCCAAGATCTTCTTGCAGAAATTCACAATTCAATCTGTTCTGATGTGCCAAATGCATTTTGGGACAGAAAGAAACATGTAGTTGATCTGCCTTACGAACAAGGTTTCACTGATAGGCAAATTCCTACAAAAGCTAGACCTATTCAAATGAATCAAGAGTTACTCCAATATTGCCAAAAAGAGATAAATGATCTCTTACAAAAGGGTTTAATTAGACCAAGCAAATCCCCATGGTCTTGCGCAGCTTTTTATGTTAATAAAAATGCTGAAATTGAGCGTGGAACTCCTCGCTTAGTTCAAAATTACAAACCTCTCAATCGAGCGCTTAAGTGGATTAGGTATCCAATTCCAAATAAAAAGGATTTACTTAGCCGCTTACACAATGCAAAAATATTTTCAAAATTTGACATGAAATCTGGTTATTACCAAATTGAAATCAAAGAAAGTGATCGCTACAAGACAACTTTCACTGTACCTTTTGGGCAATACGAATGGAATGTAATGCCCTTTGGACTTAAAAATGCTCCTTCAGAATTTCAAAAAATTATGAATGACATTTTTAATCCTTAGTCAAACTTTACCATAGTCTACATTGACGATGTTTTAGTTTTTTCTCAATCCATTGACCAGCATTTCAAACATCTTAGGATTTTTATAGGAATCATTAAGAGAAATGGATTAGCTGTGTCCAAACCTAAAATTAAATTATTTCAAACAAGTGTTAGGTTTCTTGGTCATACAATTTATCAAGGGACAATCACTCCTATCCATAGAGCTATAGAGTTTGCGAATAATTTTCCCAATCAAATAATTGATAAAACCCAATTACAGAGATTCTTAGGATGTCTCAACTATGTAAAGGATTTTATCCCCAATCTAAGTACTCTTATTAAGCCTTTACATGATAGGCTTAAGAAAACTCCTCCTCCTTGGACAGATAAACATACTCATGTTGTCCAAACAATCAAAGCTCGGGTAAAGGATCTTCCATGCCTTTATCTTCCCAATCCTTCCGCCTTCAAAATTGTGGAAACTGATGCCTCAGACATTGGTTATGGTGGGATTTTAAAGCAAAGAATTTCAGAAAAAGAGCATATCATTGCATATACTTCAAAACACTGGAATTCTGCACAATTAAACTATTCCACTGTCAAAAAAGAAATTTTAGCAATTGTTTTGTGCATTTCAAAATTCCAATCCGATTTACTTAATCAAAGATTTTTGGTTAGAGTAGATTGCAAAGCTGCAAAAGATATTTTGCCAAAAGATGTTAAAAATCTTGCATCAAAACAAATTTTTGCTAGATGGCAAGCAATTTTAAGTGCTTTTGATTTTGACATTGAATTTATCAAAGGCTCTTCCAATTCCCTACCTGACTACCTTACTCGTGAATATTTACAGGGAAAGTAGCCAGCTGAGAGAGGCAGAAATGCCAGACACCTCCTCTTCCTCTGCAAAGGGGAAGGCCCCAAAGGCCTCCAAGGCCACAACATCCAAAAAGGCCAAAGGCCCATTAGTCCTTGCTGGACTAACAAAGCAAAAACGCCAAGTTGCGTCAAAGTCATCTGGGTCATCCACCCAATCTGGGTCATCCACCCAGCAAACTACCAAAGTTGGGTCATCCACCCAACAACCAACCAAAGCCCAAGTGGCCCAATCTGTTCAAACAGCCAAACAATCCAAAGCAGACTATGCTATACCAATCCAAACACTTCAGGCTTTCCAAGATCAAGGCCTCACCCATCTCCCAAAAGGAACATACAAAACCAAACTTGAAGGTGGCCCTGACTTTCAAGAAACCCATCTTGCCACAATAATCCATAAAATGGCAAATACTCCAATCCCAATCCAAACGGTAAAACCTGATAAAACCTTATCAGTAAAAACCACCCAAAAGGCAACACCTCATTATGTTGCTAAAAATCAATTCAAAATTGTTTTACAAATGGAACCTAGTTATTGGGACAACAACCCTAATAACGTTCCTTCAAAAGTTTTTCCATATGGCTTTCATTATAAGCCCAACAATATTTTGAAAACAAGACAATTTTATGAGTTTATTTTAGTTGATTCTGATTCTGTCGCGATAAAACATTATCGTGATAAGAAGGATCAAGAAAAATACACTCATTCAACTTTCCAGATTCTTAAGGTCATGACACCTGAACAATTTGGAAAGAACCCAAATATTGTCAAAAAGTTTTCCCAGCCTTTTGAACCTTGTGGTTACACTTACTGGGACTACGAAGGAGCTTGGACCAACACGTTTTGGTACCAAAACAGTCAAAATAAACACTCTTGGTTAATCTATTTTAAAAGAAACACCAAGTATAATTTTCCAAATTGGTTCGTTCATTGGTGGCAATATTTCGGACCAAGCAAAACAATATTACCCCCAGATGTTGCTGAGGGTTTTGCAACATTTAAAGAATATTATGAGCCATCAGTTAGCACATTCAATGCTAGCTTAATATTCTTTTCAAACTTTGCATTATCATGGATCTTTAGTTGGCAATACAAATACCAACAACAAGAAAGCTTCCCTGATAATCATCCAATCTTATCCAAAGCATCTTATGTGAAGTGGTGGGCAGAATTCGACTACTCTGCTGCAACTTCAGAAAATGTCAAATTATGGTTACAGCAACACCCAAAATGGATGAAAGCTGCTAACCCAGAGACTTGTGAATTCTTGAATCAAAAGGCAAAAGCCATTGCCGCCCTTGCTGCATCAACCAGCAGAGACAGTTTCACAAAGAATTTACAAGTTATTGCCAAATTGGCAAGAGAAGAAACCAAAGCTCAAGAAGCTCAAAGTTCTTCTTCAAAGCAAAATCTCCCTCTTTCCGAAGAAGAAGATGAAGATCAATCCCAAGAGTCAGATCCATTCTATCAGAACGAGGATGACTGCTTTGGCATAGACACTACTGTTCATCTGTCTGATGATTAGTAGTACTGTTCAATCGTCTGAAGACTATTCATACGTCTAAAGACCCAATTACCTGTCTGAAGACTGTTCATCCGTCTGAAGACCCAATCACTGTTGGCCCATAACTGTTCACACGTCTGAACACTGTTCTGCCGACACTACAGTTCCAGTCAAGATACCGGCACTGTGCACTAATTATTGTAATAGTATAGGTCATGTTACCGGTACTGTTGTAATAGTGATTTTTCAATTCTATTTAAGAGAGGCTGCGTCCCTCATTCAATTCATTAGTTGTTTTAGAGAGTCTTAGAGAGAGAAACTAGAGAGAGACGCTCTGAGAAGTGAGCCTCCTCCCTCTTCCATCTCCTCCCTTCTCTTCTACTTCAATTTTCAATCTTGTAACGTTTGTTTCATATCAATAAAACTTCAATCTTTCTCCACTTGCATGCATTAATTACATTTTCTATTCTCCCTCCACCAGTCCCGGTGAGGCTTGCCTCCGCTCTGGTTTCTTTTTCTCTTTTCTTTTGCATGTTTTAAAAACCTTTGTTTAAACTTTGTTTTAATCTTTTCATAGATGATTTTATTCTTAATACTACAGCGCTATTTGATACTGGTGCTGATTCAAACTGTATTTTAGAAGGATTAATTCCTACTAAATACTTTGAGAAAACATCCGAGAGGCTGAGCACAGCTAATGGCTCAAAACTTAGGATCAATTACAAATTATCCAAAGCCATAATAGAAAATCATGGTCTTAAAGTAGAAACCCCGTTTTTACTTGTAAAAGATCTCAAAAACGAAGTGATTTTAGGAACACCGTTCATAAGATCACTTTTTCCTCTAACAATCACCAATGAAGGAATTTCCACCTAATATCTGGGTAGAAAAATAGTCTTCTCCTTCATACAGAAACCTTTGGTGAGAAACCTCAATTTTCTTCACCATAAACAAAATCAAGTCAATTTCTTAAAAGAAGAAGTTTCTTTTAAAAGCATTGACATAAAACTCAATCAACCAGAAACCAAAAAGAGGATCCAAGATCTTCTTGCAGAAATTCACAATTCAATCTGTTCTGATGTGCCAAATGCATTTTGGGACAGAAAGAAACATGTAGTTAATCTGCCTTACGAACAAGGTTTCACTGATAGGCAAATTCCTACAAATCAAACAAATTCTCAAACGTTTGGATTCCAAACAACAAAAACCTGTCACACTCCAAGATCTCCAGGAAGAGATCAAAAATCTCAAACATGAAATCAAAGAGATAAAACAAGAACAAGCTGTCCATAAGCTTATTTTATCTCAACTTGACAATCAATCATCTGCACCTCCTTCAGATGATGAACAACCTCCACCAAATCACGATAAGAGTGTTAGTTGTCATTTGGAAAATGAAGACTTGAACACTGACAAAGATCAAGAGTTTTTGAATCTGATTAATCAATTGAGAATTCAAAAATTCTACATTAAGATAAAAATTATCATAGATGATTTTATTCTTAATACTACAGCGCTATTTGATACTGGTGCTGATTTTGCTTTTGGTTAAGTATAAGGTATAGCCTTGGTTAAGAATAATGAGTTCATATGCTTTTGTATATGTTTGTATATTTCTACGGGAAAATATTCAGAAGGATTTGATTTGGATCTATACTATTAGTTCTATGGAACCAAAGGAAGGCAAAGATACCAGAAACATGAAAATTATGTTGTCTCGTTCTTTTTCAAAGCTTTCTTTCCGCTCCTCCCAACCCTCTTCTCCCTCTCCCCTTTTAATTAATTTGCCTTCGCCATAATCTGGTATCAGAGCCCGATGGGGAAGTAGGAATAGTAATGTAGATCTAGGATCAGATCTTTCTGAATAAAAAAAAAAAAAAAAAACAAAAAAAGAGTTAAATGGAAGGCTCTGCCTCCTACCTACTCTTCTATGGTTGGCTATGCCACCTATTTATTTATTGAGCTTATGATTATTAACTGGTTGGTATACCTCTTAACTGGGTAAGAACCATTTTGCATATATTTGATTTATCTTGTTTGAGCTGTAGCTGTAAGTCCTCGTTATGGTTGAAAGAGGCAGTAAGTCTAATTTGCCCATGCTGAAACAAGATAAATAAAATATGATGCCCAAGTTGCTTTTGGTTAAGTATAAGGTATAGCCTTGGTTAAGAATAATGAGTTCATATGCTTTTGTATATGTTTGTATATTTCTATGGGAAAATATTCAGAAGGATTTGATTTGGATCTATACTATTAGTTCTATGGAACCAAAGGAAGGCAAAGATACCAGAAACATGAAAATTATGTTGTCTCGTTCAATCTTGTAACGTTTGTTTCATATCAATAAAACTTCAATCTTTCTCCACTTGCATGCATTAATTACATTTTCTATTCTCCCTCCACTAGTCCCGGTGAGGCTTGCCTCCGCTCTGGTTTCTTTTTCTCTTTTCTTTTGCATGTTTTAAAAACCTTTGTTTAAACTTTGTTTTAATCTTTTCTTTTAATATGTAAAACGTTTTCCCTACTTTCCATTTATCCTGCTCTTCTCCCTCTCCCCTTTTAATTAATTTGCCTTCGCCATAATCTGGTATCAGAGCCCGATGGGGAAGTAGGAATAGTAATGTAGATCTCGGATCAGATCTTTCTGAATAAAAAAAAAAAAAAAAAAAACAAAAAAAGAGTTAAATGGAAGGCTCTGCCTCCTACCTACTCTTCTATGGTTGGCTATGCCACCTATTTATTTATTGAGCTTATGATTATTAACTGGTTGGTATACCTCTTAACTGGGTAAGAACCATTTTGCATATATTTGATTTATCTTGTTTGAGCTGTAGCTGTAAGTCCTCGTTATGGTTGAAAGAGGCAGTAAGTCTAATTTGCCCATGCTGAAACAAGATAAATAAAATATGATGCCCATGTTGCTTTTGGTTAAGTATAAGGTATAGCCTTGGTTAAGAATAATGAGTTCATATGCTTTTGTATATGTTTGTATATTTCTATGGGAAAAATATTCAGAAGGATTTGATTTGGATCTATACTATTAGTTCTATGGAACCAAAGGAAGGCAAAGATACCAGAAACATGAAAATTATGTTGTCTCGTTCTTTTTCAAAGCTTTCTTTCCGCTCCTCCCAACCCTCTTCTTCATCTCTCCAGGAATCTGAGATTCCTACCAATCCTAGTAGCAGTATCTTCAACGAAGAGATCTGCTTCGAAAACATCAATCAAGATATTGATAATTGGGAAATCCCAAAGATTCCCACAAAAGAACTCTACAAGCCAGATGGAAGATTTTTCCTCCATTCTGACTATGTCATTAAGACAGTAGAGAAAAATATTCCAATCAACCCAGAGAGTGAAGAATTTCATCTTCTCTCTATGGACACAATCAAAAATCACAAAAACAAATATAGATACCTACACATAGGATGTGTTCAGGTAGCTGTTAAACCCTTAATCCGAGAAGGATTAAACGCTTCAATCTTAATGTGCTTAAGAGATATTAGGCATAACAAATTTGAGGATTCGCTCTTAGGAACAGTAGAAACTAGCCTAAGTCATGGTCCGATTTATTTCAATTGTTATCCAAATAGAACTTTAAGTTTACAAGATAGAAATATTTTGGATTCTTTGTTCTTAAACATCAAAATTTGTGGGTTAGACATGAAACATGGATCTATCCCAGCGGCTTTACTGTATAGGATTCAATACAAAGTAATGAATTCGTGTAACTCTAAAGTCCTCAAAACAAAGACAACTGGAGAAACAACTTTGTTTCTCACTGATATTACAAAGGCCAATATCGTTGTGCCTAAAACAATCCTCTGGAAAGACGTAGTCTTACCAGAAAGATGGATTCTGGATAAAGCTACACCAGCTTTGCCCAGAGAATCATCAAACTTTAACCAAATTGTACAATCTCAATCAGGACAAGTAGAATTAGTCTTTGATAGGCGAAATTCTTTTAGTTCTGTTAGATCACCAAGTATTAGATCTGAAGCTTTTAGATCTGTACCATCAAGGCAATCCTTTTCTGCCTTATCATCAAATCAATCCATAAACTTACAGGGCCTAGATACATCATCTAGTATCCCTAGACCAATTTACCAGGCTGAAGATGACGATGGAAAATCAATTCAGTCTCCAACATACTCCTCCCTTGCAGCTCATGCCCCTGAGGGTAAAATTCCTTATGACAAATTAACCTATGGGCAACTGATTGCAGTTATCCAAAAAATTGGTACACGACTTTGTCAAGAAGATAGAGTCCGTAATCAATTCCAAAAAGAAAAGGCAGCAAAGAAGGATTTAGGATCATTCTGCCAACAATTCGGGATGCCTCCTTGTCCAAAAGACAAACCAAAATCCTCACACAAACACCATCAAACCAACAAGTCCCATAAACCAAAGTATACCAAGTATACTAAATACAAAAGGAATACTCCTCCAAGAAAACTCAAACAAGAGTTTAAATCAAAACCTGCAATTGACATTGCAATCCCAAAGAAATCAACCATTTGCTATAGTTGTGGTAAGCCAGGACATATTAGCAAATATTGTAGGCTTAAGAAGAAAATTAAAGCCTTAAATCTTGAACCAACAGTTGAGGAACAACTGAACAATTTGCTTATAGAATCTGATGATTCAGATGGATCAAATGGTGATTCTTCTGAAAATCTCAATCAAATTTTAGAAGATGATGTCGGGAGCCAAGCTTCTGAATCTTCTAACGAAATTGATGTCTTAACTAAGGATCAAGATCTCCTTTTTGAAGTCATTAATGCCATTCCTGACCAAGATGAAAGGAAACGATACTTTGAAAGGTTCTCTACTTCTATGAGGCCCGAACCTAAGGCTAAAGGAAAAGCCATCATCAAAGATCAATTTGATTTCAAACAAATTCTCAAACGTTTGGATTCCAAACAACAAAAACCTGTCACACTCTAAGATCTCCAGGAAGAGATCAAAAATCTCAAACATGAAATCAAAGAGATAAAACAAGAACAAGCTGTCCATAAGCTTATTTTATCTCAACTTGACAATCAATCATCTGCACCTCCTTCAGATGATGAACAACCTCCACCAAATCACGATAAGAGTGTTAGTTGTCATTTGGAAAATGAAGACTTGAACACTGACAAAGATCAAGAGTTTTTGAATCTGATTAATCAATTGAGAATTCAAAAATTCTACATTAAGATAAAAATTATCATAGATGATTTTATACTTAATACTACAGCGCTATTTGATACTGGTGCTGATTCAAACTGTATTTTAGAAGGATTAATTCCTACTAAATACTTTGAGAAAACATCCGAGAGGCTGAGCACAGCTAATGGCTCAAAACTTAGGATCAATTACAAATTATCCAAAGCCATAATAGAAAATCATGGTCTTAAAGTAGAAGCCCCGTTTTTACTTGTAAAAGATCTCAAAAACGAAGTGATTTTAGGAACACCGTTCATAAGATCACTTTTTCCTCTAACAATCACCAATGAAGGAATTTCTACCCAACATCTGGGTAGAAAAATAGTCTTCTCCTTCATACAGAAACCTTTGGTGAGAAACCTCAATTTTCTTCACCATAAACAAAATCAAGTCAATTTCTTAAAAGAAGAAGTTTCTTTTAAAAGCATTGACATAAAACTCAATCAACCAGAAACCAAAAAGAGGATCCAAGATCTTCTTGCAGAAATTCACAATTCAATCTGTTCTGATGTGCCAAATGCATTTTGGGACAGAAAGAAACATGTAGTTGATCTGCCTTACGAACAAGGTTTCACTGATAGGCAAATTCCTACAAAAGCTAGACCTATTCAAATGAATCAAGAGTTACTCCAATATTGCCAAAAAGAGATAAATGATCTCTTACAAAAGGGTTTAATTAGACCAAGCAAATCCCCATGGTCTTGCGCAGCTTTTTATGTTAATAAAAATGCTGAAATTGAGCGTGGAACTCCTCGCTTAGTTCAAAATTACAAACCTCTCAATCGAGCGCTTAAGTGGATTAGGTATCCAATTCCAAATAAAAAGGATTTACTTAGCCGCTTACACAATGCAAAAATATTTTCAAAATTTGACATGAAATCTGGTTATTACCAAATTGAAATCAAAGAAAGTGATCGCTACAAGACAACTTTCACTGTACCTTTTGGGCAATACGAATGGAATGTAATGCCCTTTGGACTTAAAAATGCTCCTTCAGAATTTCAAAAAATTATGAATGACATTTTTAATCCTTAGTCAAACTTTACCATAGTCTACATTGACGATGTTTTAGTTTTTTCTCAATCCATTGACCAGCATTTCAAACATCTTAGGATTTTTATAGGAATCATTAAGAGAAATGGATTAGCTGTGTCCAAACCTAAAATTAAATTATTTCAAACAAGTGTTAGGTTTCTTAGTCATACAATTTATCAAGGGACAATCACTCCTATCCATAGAGCTATAGAGTTTGCGAATAATTTTCCCAATCAAATAATTGATAAAACCCAATTACAGAGATTCTTAGGATGTCTCAACTATGCAAAGGATTTTATCCCCAATCTAAGTACTCTTATTAAGCCTTTACATGATAGGCTTAAGAAAACTCCTCCTCCTTGGACAGATAAACATACTCATGTTGTCCAAACAATCAAAGCTCGGGTAAAGGATCTTCCATGCCTTTATCTTCCCAATCCTTCCGCCTTCAAAATTGTGGAAACTGATGCCTCAGACATTGGTTATGGTGGGATTTTAAAGCAAAGAATTTCAGAAAAAGAGCATATCATTGCATATACTTCGAAACACTGGAATTCTGCACAATTAAACTATTCCACTGTCAAAAAAGAAATTTTAGCAATTGTTTTGTGCATTTCAAAATTCCAATCCGATTTACTTAATCAAAGATTTTTGGTTAGAGTAGATTGCAAAGCTGCAAAAGATATTTTGCAAAAAGATGTTAAAAATCTTGCATCAAAACAAATTTTTGCTAGATGGCAAGCAATTTTAAGTGCTTTTGATTTTGACATTGAATTTATCAAAGGCTCTTCCAATTCCCTACCTGACTACCTTACTCGTGAATATTTACAGGGAAAGTAGCCAGCTGAGAGAGGCAGAAATGCCAGACACCTCCTCTTCCTCTGCAAAAGGGAAGGCCCCAAAGGCCTCCAAGGCCACAACATCCAAAAAGGCCAAAGGCCCATTAGTCCTTGCTGGACTAACAAAGCAAAAACGCCAAGTTGCGTCAAAGTCATCTGGGTCATCCACCCAATCTGGGTCATCCACCCAGCAAACTACCAAAGTTGGGTCATCCACCCAACAACCAACCAAAGCCCAAGTGGCCCAATCTGTTCAAACAGCCAAACAATCCAAAGCAGACTATGCTATACCAATCCAAACACTTCAGGCTTTCCAAGATCAAGGCCTAACCCATCTCCCAAAAGGAACATACAAAACCAAACTTGAAGGTGGCCCTGACTTTCAAGAAACCCATCTTGCCACAATAATCCATAAAATGGCAAATACTCCAATCCCAATCCAAACGGTAAAACCTGATAAAACCTTATCAGTAAAAACCACCCAAAAGGCAACACCTCATTATGTTGCTAAAAATCAATTCAAAATTGTTTTACAAATGGAACCTAGTTATTGGGACAACAACCCTAATAACGTTCCTTCAAAAGTTTTTCCATATGGCTTTCATTATAAGCCCAACAATATTTTGAAAACAAGACAATTTTATGAGTTTATTTTAGTTGATTCTGATTCTGTCGCGATAAAACATTATCGTGATAAGAAGGATCAAGAAAAATACACTCATTCAACTTTCCAGATTCTTAAGGTCATGACACCTGAACAATTTGGAAAGAACCCAAATATTGTCAAAAAGTTTTCCCAGCCTTTTGAACCTTGTGGTTACACTTACTGGGACTACGAAGAAGCTTGGACCAACACGTTTTGGTACCAAAACAGTCAAAATAAACACTCTTGGTTAATCTATTTTAAAAGAAACACCAAGTATAATTTTCCAAATTGGTTCGTTCATTGGTGGCAATATTTCGGACCAAGCAAAACAATATTACCCCCAGATGTTGCTGAGGGTTTTGCAACATTTAAAGAATATTATGAGCCATCAGTTAGCACATTCAATGCTAGCTTAATATTCTTTTCAAACTTTGCATTATCATGGATCTTTAGTTGGCAATACAAATACCAACAACAAGAAAGCTTCCCTGATAATCATCCAATCTTATCCAAAGCATCTTATGTGAAGTGGTGGGCAGAATTCGACTACTCTGCTGCAACTTCAGAAAATGTCAAATTATGGTTACAGCAACACCCAAAATGGATGAAAGCTGCTAACCCAGAGACTTGTGAATTCTTGAATCAAAAGGCAAAAGCCATTGCCGCCCTTGCTGCATCAACCAGCAGAGACAGTTTCACAAAGAATTTACAAGTTATTGCCAAATTGGCAAGAGAAGAAACCAAAGCTCAAGAAGCTCAAAGTTCTTCTTCAAAGCAAAATCTCCCTCTTTCCGAAGAAGAAGATGAAGATCAATCCCAAGAGTCAGATCCATTCTATCAGAACGAGGATGACTGCTTTGGCATAGACACTACTGTTCATCTGTCTGATGATTAGTAGTACTGTTCAATCGTCTGAAGACTATTCATACGTCTAAAGACCCAATTACCTGTCTGAAGACTGTTCATCCGTCTGAAGACCCAATCACTGTTGGCCCATAACTGTTCACACGTCTGAACACTGTTCTGCCGACACTACAGTTCCAGTCAAGATACCGGCACTGTGCACTAATTATTGTAATAGTATAGGTCATGTTACCGGTACTGTTGTAATAGTGATTTTTCAATTCTATTTAAGAGAGGCTGCGTCCCTCATTCAATTCATTAGTTGTTTCAGAGAGTCTTAGAGAGAGAAACTAGAGAGAGACGCTCTGAGAAGTGAGCCTCCTCCCTCTTCCATCTCCTCCCTTCTCTTCTACTTCAATTTTCAATCTTGTAACGTTTGTTTCATATCAATAAAACTTCAATCTTTCTCCACTTGCATGCATTAATTACATTTTCTATTCTCCCTCCACCAGTCCCGGTGCCTCACCGCTCTGGTTTCTTTTTCTCTTTTCTTTTGCATGTTTTAAAACCTTTCTCTTTTCTTTTGCATGTTTTAAAACCTTTGTTTAAACTTTGTTTTAATCTTTTCTTTTAATATGTAAAACGTTTGCCCTACTTTCCATTTATCCTGCTCTTCTCCCTCTCCCCTTTTAATTAATTTGCCTTCGCCATAATCTGGTATCTTCTTTTAAAAGCATTGACATAAAACTCAATCAACCAGAAACCAAAAAGAGGATCCAAGATCTTCTTGCAGAAATTCACAATTCAATCTGTTCTGATGTGCCAAATGCATTTTGGGACAGAAAGAAACATGTAGTTGATCTGCCTTACGAACAAGGTTTCACTGATAGGCAAATTCCTACAAAAGCTAGACCTATTCAAATGAATCAAGAGTTACTCCAATATTGCCAAAAAGAGATAAATGATCTCTTACAAAAGGGTTTAATTAGACCAAGCAAATCCCCATGGTCTTGCGCAGCTTTTTATGTTAATAAAAATGCTGAAATTGAGCGTGGAACTCCTCGCTTAGTTCAAAATTACAAACCTCTCAATCGAGCGCTTAAGTGGATTAGGTATCCAATTCCAAATAAAAAGGATTTACTTAGCCGCTTACACAATGCAAAAATATTTTCAAAATTTGACATGAAATCTGGTTATTACCAAATTGAAATCAAAGAAAGTGATCGCTACAAGACAGCTTTCACTGTACCTTTTGGGCAATACGAATGGAATGTAATGTCCTTTGGACTTAAAAATGCTCCTTCAGAATTTCAAAAAATTATGAATGACATTTTTAATCCTTATTCAAACTTTACCATAGTCTACATTGACGATGTTTTAGTTTTTTCTCAATCCATTGACCAGCATTTCAAACATCTTAGGATTTTTATAGGAATCATTAAGAGAAATGGATTAGCTGTGTCCAAACCTAAAATTAAAATATTTCAAACAAGTGTTAGGTTTCTTGGTCATACAATTTATCAAGGGACAATCACTCCTATCCATAGAGCTATAGAGTTTGCGGATAATTTTCCCAATCAAATAATTGATAAAACCCAATTACAGAGATTCTTAGGATGTCTCAGCTATGTAAAGGATTTTATCCCCAATCTAAGTACTCTTATTAAGCCTTTACATGATAGGCTTAAGAAAACTCCTCCTCCTTGGACAGATAAACATACTCATGTTGTCCAAACAATCAAAGCTCGGGTAAAGGATCTTCCATGCCTTTATCTTCCCAATCCTTCCGCCTTCAAAATTGTGGAAACTGATGCCTCAGACATTGGTTATGGTGGGATTTTAAAGCAAAGAATTTCAGAAAAAGAGCATATCATTGCATATACTTCGAAACACTGGAATTCTGCACAATTAAACTATTCCACTGTCAAAAAAGAAATTTTAGCAATTGTTTTGTGCATTTCAAAATTCCAATCTGATTTACTTAATCAAAGATTTTTGGTTAGAGTAGATTGCAAAGCTGCAAAAGATATTTTGCAAAAAGATGTTAAAAATCTTGCATCAAAACAAATTTTTGCTAGATGGCAAGCAATTTTAAGTGCTTTTGATTTTGACATTGAATTTATCAAAGGCTCTTCCAATTCCCTACCTGACTACCTTACTCGTGAATATTTACAGGGAAAGTAGCCAGCTGAGAGAGGCAGAAATGCCAGACACCTCCTCTTCCTCTGCAAAAGGGAAGGCCCCAAAGGCCTCCAAGGCCACAACATCCAAAAAGGCCAAAGGCCCATTAGTCCTTGCTGGACTAACAAAGCAAAAACGCCAAGTTGCGTCAAAGTCATCTGGGTCATCCACCCAATCTGGGTCATCCACCCAGCAAACTACCAAAGTTGGGTCATCCACCCAACAACCAACCAAAGCCCAAGTGGCCCAATCTGTTCAAACAGCCAAACAATCCAAAGCAGACTATGCTATACCAATCCAAACACTTCAGGCTTTCCAAGATCAAGGCCTAACCCATCTCCCAAAAGGAACATACAAAACCAAACTTGAAGGTGGCCCTGACTTTCAAGAAACCCATCTTGCCACAATAATCCATAAAATGGCCAATACTCCAATCCCAATCCAAACGGTAAAACCTGATAAAACCTTATCAGTAAAAACCACCCAAAAGGCAACACCTCATTATGTTGCTAAAAATCAATTCAAAATTGTTTTACAAATGGAACCTAGTTATTGGGACAACAACCCTAATAACGTTCCTTCAAAAGTTTTTCCATATGGCTTTCATTATAAGCCCAACAATATTTTGAAAACAAGACAATTTTATGAGTTTATTTTAGTTGATTCTGATTCTGTCGCGATAAAACATTATCGTGATAAGAAGGATCAAGAAAAATACACTCATTCAACTTTCCAGATTCTTAAGGTCATGACACCTGAACAATTTGGAAAGAATCCAAATATTGTCAAAAAGTTTTCCCAGCCTTTTGAACCTTTTGGTTACACTTACTGGGACTACGAAGAAGCTTGGACCAACACGTTTTGGTACCAAAACAGTCAAAATAAGCACTCTTGGTTAATCTCTTTTAAAAGAAACACCAAGTATAATTTTCCAAATTGGTTCGTTCATTGGTGGCAATATTTCGCAGATATATATATTTATCTGTGTGTGTATATATATATATATATATATATATATATATATATATATATATATACACACAGATAAATACAGATGAAGTAAAAGCAGATAAAGTCAATTATCTGTATTTATCTGTGTGTATATATATATACACACAGATAAATACAGATAATTGACTTTATCTGCTTTTACTTCATCTGCCCCATCTTTACCAACTAAAAAAAGTCTGGAGAAACCAATAATAACTCCAACTAAATTATCAGATTTCGATATAACAAAAATAAAACTCAGAAGCGAAAAAGATGAAATTCTTGATGAAATAAATAAAAAATTAACTGATTTAAAAATAACACCTAAAACAATTAATGTCATCAATCAAGAAGAAATAAAGAAAATGGAAAATCAATTTATAGATCAACCCCTTGACCAAGTCAACAAAATTAGAGGAGTCAGCTCTTCGAAAAATAGAAGTTATCCCACGACAAAAAATTGGTATCCTCGACCTTCTTAACGGCCACTGCGAATCATCTCAAAATTAAAACCAAAATCAGAGTAATTTAAAATAATTGAAGATCAAATAATTGAAGATAAAATCAGAGTAATTTAAAATAACTAAAGATAAAATAATTTGAAAATTTTAAATTACTTGCAACCTTTTATTGCAGTACTTATAATAACTTACAAAGGGGAAGCTTTATCAGTTGAAGCTTCAAAGAAATTACAAGATTTGAAAACTGAAAACTAAATTACAAATGTAAACAAAGTTCCCTGAGCCTTAGAGACTAGAGAGACTAGTTACGCTCTAAGAGGAGCTAGGTTACATTCTGGGTAAAATGAGAAATCTAAAGCCTATAAATAGAAGAGTGAGGCTTCGGACTTCAGAGAATGTTGAATCCACGGACTTGAATTGTGTTGAAATCCGGAATTATTGCTTTGATCACGGGCTTCACTATTTTGTCTTTATCTGCTTTTACTTTATTGAAAGAAGATGTTGAATCCATTATTAGTCAAAAGGTTCCAAAACCTTTTGCTTTATCTTTAAACTTGTCTGCCATTCGTGTTTGCCACTTTGCATTATTTCTTGAAGATGCCAAAAGTGGGGTCCTTGAAAATTTATTCGAAATCAAAGGGTATCATTTCCAAATTATTCTGATTATCAAAATCTCCATCAAAGCCTGGAAGCATATCTTCATTTTCTTCATAGAGATTGTTTGAAGCTGAAGAAAAATCATCTTGTTCTTCAGTTTCATCTATACTTGAAAGAGCTTCTTTTAATTTTAACTTGTACTCAACAGGATTGCTTGCTGAAATATTGAGTTGAAAAGGTGACTGACTGGAGCTAGAAGCTTCTGGCTCTTTGATAACCTTTTTCTGTGCTGAGGTTACTTGAGGGTTATTTTTCCTGATGCTTGCCTTCCATTTGGCATAACGGGTTTCCACAACAGCGCTATTGAATTTGCGCCACCATGAAATTTTAAATTCTGAACAAATATAAGGAGGAAAAGGTGCAGCAAGATGCTGATGCAGGGCAGTTGTAAATTTAAGTAGCCATGCAATGCCAAATTGTGCACAGAATTTTAATAATTTGCAATGAGGGGGAATTGTAGGAGTTAATTTTTTGTACCCCTCATATAAGATAAATAATGAATTGGGGAGAACATCTTCCATAAGACCAAACTCCCAAAACCATTCAATAAACCATATTTGATAACGATCTTGTGGTTTGGTAATGTTGAAATACCATGAATGTTTGGGATTTACTTCAAAGAGGACCATCTTCCAAGCTGACATTTAGGATTTCCTGGATGTTGACTCCAATCAGTTATTGTAAGGACTTTATTTATTTTCATTTTTGAATAAGCAATGACGTCAGGTGCACCCTCATTTGTTTCTTGGGTTATTTCTGCTGACCCTATATCAATGAGAATGAATTGATAAAATCGTAGGGTTTTCTTCACTTCCGAGGTAATCCAGCCACAGTTGTGAGGAAACAAGGAAGAAAGAATCTCCCAAGGGGCGGATCCATATTTTTTGAATTCGGGTTCTATGGCTACATGCCTAGTATAGGAGGATTTTTCTTTAGTAAATTGTTGTTCTCGGGTTGAGGACAATTTGGGAAATTTTGTGGGTTTAGTGGTGAGAAATCTTGGGCTTTTTGTGGGGTTTTTGGAGGTTGGGTTATTTGGGCTTTACTTGTTGGAGCAAAAGAATCTAAGGTTAATGGTCTTGAGGATGGGTAGGCCCTAGTTCCAAAACTACCACCTCGCCCTCGCGAGGAGTTGCTCATGGTGAACCCTGTAAAAATTCACGAGTTAAAAAATTAGGGATAAAATTATTTTCACCTTTGAGATGTTCTATTTCAAAATCGAAACAACTTAATAAACTTTGCCATCCGGCAAAAATCTGTTTTGAAACCAAGTTTTTGACATCTTTTTGCAAAACATCTTTTGCAGCTTTGCAATCAATTCGAAGTAAAAATGTTTTGTTTATCAAATCATCTTCAAACTTTGTGATACATAGCACTATAGATAAAATTTCTTTCTTTATAGTACTATACTTTAATTGAGATTCAATCCATACTCTAGAATGATATCAGACAAGTTGTTCTGAACTGGAATTTGGAAGAATTTGAATGAGAATACCACCATACCCTAAATCTGAAGCATTGGTTTGGACAATAAGTTTGGCTTCCGGATGAGGGATACCAAGACATGGAAGAGACTTGACTTGACCCTTAATTTTTTGGACCAATTGACTTAACTCAGGAGACCAAGGTTTAGGATTCGAAGTCTTCCTAAGACGACTGAATAATGGTTTGCAAGTGATTCTTAAGTTGGGAATGAAATCTGACACATAATTAAGATATCCTAAGAACCTTTGCAATTGCTTTTTGTCTGTTAGTTCATTGGGGAATTTATCTGCAAAAGCTATACTTCTGCTAATGGGAGTGATAGTTCCTTGGTGAATGTCATGACCTAAGAACCTTATTTTTGTTTGAAACAATTTTATCTTCTTGGCTGAAGCAACCATGCCATTTCTTTTAATTGTTTCTTTAAATGTTCTTAAATGTTTAAAATGCTGATCGATTGAGTTGGAAAAAATTAATACATCGTCAATATAGACAATAGCAAAATCTGAATAGGGATTAATTATATTATTCATGATATTTTGGAATTCTGATGGAGCATTTTTCAATCCCATGGGCATTACATTCCATTCGTAATGTCCAAATGGTACTGTGAATGCTATTTTGTATTTATCTTCTTCAGCAAGTTTGATTTGATAAAATCCTGACTTCATGTCGAATTTTGAAAATATGACTGCATCATATAATCTTTTCATTAAATCTATTTTATTTAGGATTGGATATCTGATCCATTTTAAAGCTTTATTGAGGGGTTTGTAATTAATAACCATGCGAGGTTCTCTTCGCTCAATTTCAGCATTCTGCTGAACATAGAAGGTTGCGCAACTCCAAGGGGATTTGCTTGGCCTAATTAATTTTTTATTTAACAGATCCTGGATATCTTCAATTATTTTAAAATTACTCTGATTTTGGTTTTAATTTTGAGATGATCCGCAGTGGCCGTTATGGTATCAAAGCCTAGTGCTCTGGTATCTCCAGAGTTCCTGTTCACCTGCCAACGCCGTTGGTCAGCAGTGTAAGTGGTCCCGGTAGTAAAGCCCAGGAGGGGTAGTAAATCCGCTGGTCAGCCAGTCCGGTGGTCCAGTCGTCCGGTGAGTCAATAGTGAATTCCTGTAGATATCAGATAAACTAGGTGATTTACATGCCATGTCTAAGTTACTTAGGATGGTCTCTAGAAAAGGTAAAGAAAAACTAGAAGTAGAAGAAGGCTCTACCTCTAGGGAAGAACTAGATAACTCATTGATAAATGAACATCAAATAACCATTCCTGATATTGAACAAAAATTAAATAATTGGAACATTCCAGAACTAAATGTTTCAAAAATTTATCGAACAAATTCTATGGATAAATTTGTCTCTGATTACATTATTAAAACATCAGAACATACTATTAATGTTGATAAAACCCAGGATAGCATAGATCTTTTGGATATATCTATGTTAAAAGAACATAAACAAAGGTTTAAGTTCTTGCATATTGGGTTAATACAAGTTGCTATCGAACCCTTACATCGTTTAGGGATTGATACACCTATTTATGTGTGTCTAAGAGACACAAGACCATTTAAATTTAAAGATCAGATTTTATCAATAATTGAATCAAATCATCATGATGGTCCCATGTATTTTAATAATTTTCCGAACTACACCATATCCCTGGAAAGTTTAGGAAAAAATAAATATAATCTAAAATTAGATATTAAAATTTTGGAAGGAACTTGGAACCCCAATTCCTTTTCTCTAGCTGTAATATATCGAATATATTACAAAGCTATGAAATCATATATTTCTCCAAAGGCATTATATGCCTCCCCTAAAGGAGAAACATTGCTTTTACAAGTAAACTTTGGTAAAACAAATGCTGTAACTCCACAAAGGCTACGGCATGATGAAATCTCTAAAAACCTTAATTGGGAATTAAAAGAGATTTTACCCTCAGAGGACCAGAACCCTCTACCCTAGAAAAAGTTATTGAATATAAATCTGGTAATATTTCAATAAATTTTGCTCCACTTTCTAGAAGTGCATCTTCTATAATGCATTCTTCTTTGCGATTCTCTGAAGAATTGCCAAGAATCGAGCGTCCTAGAAGCTCGGTGGAATCCGTTCTACCTCCGCTTCATACGCTACGATTTACAAGGGTCCAGGAACATCCAATTGTACCTTGACCTGAATATCAAGTTGAGGTTCCTCCTTCAACTCAAAATAATGAGCAAACCTCCCCAACCAGATCAGAAGCTGCACAAGCTTTTGAAAACTCCCAACTCTTTGTTATTAAAAAATATGAACCCAATAAAGAATTCCTAAGAAAGGAGTTTCTTAGTGAAACTAACAAACTAAAGAGAGATTGGTTTTTCTCTCATTTCTCAAAGGAACAAACAGTAAAGTTCAGAGAAAAATGATACCTGTACCTGGAAAAGAAAGAAAAGGACACCCCTTTCTTTCAATGGTTTGAAAAACATTGTTTCAAAAAACTGGAAATAACAACTCTAAATTCAGCTAAAAAGATTTGGAAAACCGCCAAAGGAAAAGAAATTGTTTCAATAATCCCTCCTTTGGAAGAAGTCAGTTTCCCAAATACAGAAAATATAGAAGTCATTGCGTCCCCATTTAAAATGACAAGAGTAGTTTCAAATGAAATACCATCAAGTAAAAATAACATTAAAAATGTTCATCACCAATTAAACTACACTAATCAGCTACTCCACCAAGTAACTATTAGTTTGGATAAAACTGAAGATAGACCTTCGTCTTCTTCATCTGCCCCATCTATACCAACTAAGAAAAGTCTGGAGAAACCAATAATAACTCCAACTAAATTATTAGATTCCGAGATAACAAAAATAAAACTCAGAAGCGAAAAAGATGAAATTCTTGATGAAATAAATAAAAAATTAACTGATTTAAAAATAACACCTAAAACAATTAATGTCATCAATCAAGAAGAAATACAGAAAATGGAAAATCAATTTACAGATCAACCCCTTGACCAAGTCAACAAAATTAGAGGAGTCAGCTCTTCGAAAAATAGAAGTTATCCCACGACAAAAAATTGGTATCCTCGACCTTCTCTCGTGGATGTCCAGTATGAAGAAAAAGAATTAGAAACATCAGCTAGTTATTCTGGTGATGCTATCTATGAATGGAACATAGATGGCTTGGTTGATCATCAATATATATATATCAACAACATTAATTCCAAATAATTTTCATGAAAGGTGTAACACCCCGATTTTCTTATTCTTTCTAATTAATCAGTATTTATGTAATTGTATTTTAATGGAGGGTATAGAAAATGAAATAAATTAATCCGAGACCATGGTCACACTCTATGCTATCATAGGAAGCTATGGTTAAATTTTGGTCGAAAACTCAGACGGAGCCCGGTCTACGTTTTTACACTGACAGTATGATTTTACTGCTAAGGCGACCTAATTTTGATCGTGAACGAAACAATTAGGTTTTAAATATAATTGCAAACAATATCGGCGATTTTGAAAATTTTCAAAATATATAAGTTCTCACGACTTTCTTGAGTGAAATAATAAATCACGTAAGTAACGGAGCTAAAAACGGATGAACATAAAGTCACCTCGTCTAGGAAGGCATGCCTGTGACTCACTACTGTCATCATTGCTTTTCCGAAAATATCTAAATATTTATGACGTTAGAAAATATCTGGACGCGAATAGACCAAAATGCTCCTGGTCTTTTTCCTAAAGGACATGTATGTCCCTAAAATATCCAAAAAGTTGGATAACTAACACCCACCTCGGAAGCCCTCTCCCTCTTTCTCCCCTCCAACTTCTTCTTCTTCTTCCTTCTTTCTCTCCATTTCTCTTTTCCTCCATTTTCCTTCCTACTTCACCTCCATTTTCACTCAAATTCCACAAGGATTTTCAAGCAAGTTTGTGAAGCAAAGTTGATCCTCTCATCCTCCTCTATCACCTAAGAGGTATAGATTTCACTCTTGAGCTCTCAATCTTCATTTTCTCCATTAAAATTCATGAATTCAAGTTTTAAGATCCAAACTTCAAAAATCTCTAGAAAATTGTAGAAAAATCCTTTTAATGTCAAACCAATTTCTATGATCTAGTTTCATCCCCTAATATCATAATGTAAGAGCATGAAATCAAATAAGCTCTCTAGCCTATTTATATTTAAGGGGCCGAACCTATGTTTCTTTTTGGGGGAAAATGGGTTTTTGTTCAATTTGTGTGAAATGATTCTTGATTTCACCTATTTCATTCCTTAATCATGTTATCCAAGTGATTAGGAAGCCAAATCAAACACTCACCTATTTTTAGAGGTGATGGCCGAAACCCTACTTTGTTGGTTTAAGGGGTTTCGGTTCAAATCTTTGATAATTGATCATGGATTATGTCTTCGGTATGCTTAAGGATCATTGATCCAAGAGTTGGTAGAATTTCAACATCCCTAGCCTATTTAATTAAATAGGGGCAGTAGCTAATCCTAAGGATTTGGGGGTTTGTCATTTAACTGTATTAATTTCTGGTTGTGTTTTGTGGTATAGAATCGGACAGGACTCGAACGTTCGACCGCACACTCGATTAATAGTTGCAGAGTTGGAGTCGGAATCTCTCGGGAACATCACTAAGGTGGGGGAAAGAACCACAATATCGTTGGAGAGGCAAGATTTAAAATAATATATATTGATATGCATAGGGCGACCCAAACCCTACTTGAGGTCGTTTGACCGATAGGATGATTTTACTGTATATCGAGGTTGTTTGCGCTATGATTGGATATTTAATATGATATATGTGATATATGTTATGCTTATGATTGATTAAATATGATTTATCTGTAAGTTGATTTTATTGTTGAATCTGTTGCTGGTTGTTATTTATGTACTGTTGTGACTGCTGATGTCTGAGTAGAGCTAGGCAGTGATTTCTGATGAGTTGGGAGATGAATGTGTGATGAGAAAGTCGAGGATATATATATATATATATATATATATATATATATATATATATATATATATATATGTCGTAGTGCTAAACCTAGAGTTATAGTAGATTTGTTGATATTGTGATGTAAGTTGATACCCGGTTAAGCCGGATGAAAGTTGGTCGTGATTATTCATAAGTCGTGGTTGAGACACTGAGTGTTGATCCTGAGATGAGTCGGTGAGATTCATGTTGCATAGTTGTTGTTCATCACTGTGTTGGCATACGAGCAATTCCGATCTTTCCTGCGGGGAGATGATCGTACCGATTAGTTTGGCGTAAGGACGATTCCGATCTTACCTACTGGGAGATGATCGTACCCATTAATCGAATTGTAGACGGACGGACGAATGTCTCGACCTAGCCTGCGGGCAGGGGGATATGTCGTTACCGAAAGTTGAGTTGTTAACGGACGGGCGAATGCTCCAACCTAGCCTGAGGGAGGGGGAACATGTCGTTACCGTAAGTTGCGTTGTTGACGGCCAAATATTTTGGCCTGCGGGCGGGGGAATATGTCGTACCCATGAGACGAGTTGAGCCTGCGGACTTTTGACCGAACCCTACCTAATGGGGGTGGCATAGTGAGGAATGGGACACCTTGATCTGTTGGGGATGTCGCGTCGTGATCGCGTCCATATAGTCATTAGTTGCATGAGTGTGAGAGACAGTATTTAAGGAAGAATTATCTGGGAGTTGTTTGGTTATGACTGTTGTGCTGTTGAGTGTGTTATCTATATAAATTATTTTATATAGCTATTTTCCCGTATATGATGAATTGATGTTTCTTATCCCCTCTATTTTCTATGTCGTATTTTATTATTCTCGACTGTACGAGAAGATCCTGTTGAGGATTTGGCAGAGGAGATTGACGGCATACCTGTAGAACCAGATGCTGGCGGGAGAGCCCTGGATCCTGATGCTGGAGGACTTTAGATATTTGGGGTTAGTAGTTGTAGTTATTATGGCCAGTATATAGGTTGAGTGAGATGTATTTTTGGGGCTAGGGGAGGAAGTCGTTTGTATCTTTATTTCCGCTGCTATGCTTTCAGGTTTTTATTTGTTGCATACTCTGAAGTCTTTTATAATTGGTATCAGTTGTTGTAGGCTCTACTGATGGAGCCGGTATTATTATGTCTGTATAAATCATTTTGGTATCAGTGTGTTGTATATTTTAAATAGTTACGCATATTTATACCGCTACGCTACGCTGTAACGCTAAGAATACGAGTTAGGGTTACCAATGGAACCTCCGAGGAATGGGTTGTCTCAAAAGGTATGAATTAAAGCACCACCGAGGTATTTCTCTTAGAAATTTCATGCATTTTCCACCATTAGGGTTACCCACATCAAAACCCACGACATTCATCAAACAAGCACACAAATTCCTCACAAATCACTACAAAAAAGAGCCATATCAAGACCGAATTTAGAGACCAATTTTGGTCCGATTGGTCCCTAAAACGACTATGCGACTAACTAAAAGACCGATATGACCAAAATCGGTCTGTAAATGACTTTTTTTTAGTGAATCTTTAGCATAATAAGGATGGAACTTGTATTAACAAGGTTAGAGCTCTTACCTCTATGTTGTTCAAAACCCTAGATTTTGAGGGAGGGAAAGTTTTCCAATATTCTCACTTTCTTCTCCATCTCCTATCAAAAATAAGAAATGAACATGAAGGTGCAGATGAGTCAAGAAGGAGAGTGAGGAAGAGATGATGACTTACGGAGCCTCCACCACCAAAAACCCTAACTTTTCTTGGACTCCTCTTGTTTCTCTTGTTCCCCTCTTATTTCACCCATTTCTCTTTTCTCCCCTTCTTTGTGTCTTGATCATAGGAAAATGAGGGAGAGAAGCCCCCTCCCCTTTCTCCTTTTATTTCTTTAAGTTAAGGTGCAAAAATTGCCCTTTCGTCCTCTAACAAAATGGTATTTCCTCCTAAAATAACAATTGTCTAGCCCTTAGACTTCGCAAAAGTTATTATTTTCCCCATCTAGCTATTTCATTTCTCTTTTTATTTAAACTTATCATGGGCAAGATAAGTTAATTCCTATTATCCTAATTAATAGGGACGAGATTCAGAATTGCCCCCTCACCCTTTTATATAAGTGTGTGTGTGTGTGTTCCTGGCCGGAGTTGATGTGGTTTATTGAATCTAGGGGTTGTTGGATAACAGTTTGTAGGTGGGTGATAATCGGGGTTCATCATGGGTTGAGCACGATGGTCGGTTGTGGTCCTAGTGATGGGTTGTCCTTGCCAACAAAGATGGTCGGTTCATAGGGCTCGGTTGGTGCTTCAGTAGTGAGATTTGGCTGGTGTTTGGATGGTAAGGTTCGGTTACAGTTATCATTCACTTTCACGGCAATAAATTACTACTGGATTATTCAAAAATTAATCCAAGACGTCAAACAAAAGGCTTATATACTGTCCTGAATTGATACCAAATAATACTTCTTATGTCCCTTCATATCTGTCGTTTAATATTTTTTTTACAATGATTAAGGATATTATTAAGTAACCTTAATTATAGAGAAATATACTTTTTTTTACTGAAACATGCTTATGGCATATCATTAATAATCAAAGAAGTAATACAAATCGAAGTATAATGAAAATCATGGAAACAAGGATAAGATAGAGCTACCTTAACTAAACTATCAGCGACCCTATTAAATTGTCTCCTAACAAACTCAATTTTGAAATAAGGAAAAGTAGAAATATTAGAGAAATATACTTAACATGACTAACTTATCCTTTCTTATAAAATATAAAAGTCAATTATTTTATATTATGTGTAGTTTCGACTATTGATTTAGTTGACATAATAAAGAATGAGGGTAAAGTTCAAAAAAGTTAATTAACGCCTTCTTAAATATGTCAAATGACAAATAGTTTGGGATAAAATAATTTTTTTTTTCAAAATACAAATATAAAAAGATGAAATGAGCATTTCTTGAGAAAAAAAATCCTAACTCAGGGGGTTGATAGATAATTATGTTCCTTAAGTATGTTGTCGGAGGTTATAATATTGTCGTGTGTATGGAAAATGGATATGGATGCTCTAACTTTTGGGCGGGAAAGTCATCTACCTTTCTTTCTATCTTTCTCTTTATTCATTTTTTCTCTCATCTTTATCTCTCATTTCTAATCACTCTTCTCTCCCTTCTATAGACACAAAGTCACCGTAACTTTTCCGTCCTAAAGTTAGAGAATCTGGATCCATGGAAAATGTTTTGTTTGGAGAGGCAAAATTCACTTCGATAATCTCTACACCTTCAAAGAGATTAATTTCTGACGATTGGTTTGAGGATACCATTGTGCACACATACAAAAATATATGCAACATTATAAAAATAGTGTGAAATGACGTGATCTATATGATTAGAATAACTTTACAAATAAAAGAACCGTAATTAACACAAATTGTATGCTGGCTCTGATATTGAAAATAGGGCAAAACTTGTACAATTTTTTAATTTTTAATTTTTAAAATAATTACTCAAATAATTTCATGCGAATACTAAAATAATGGCTTGTAGATTAATATTAGAAAAAGATGAATGTTTGGTAGAAGAGTTTAATTTTTATATATCAACGGTGTAAAACTTTTTTACACAAACATCCAATTATAAATTGTCATGTTAGCACATTTTTTTGACTCTTATCCTAATTATCTTAAAAGTCATCCGTATCATGATTGGTGATTGGTTGACAGTATAAAAAACTTTATATTATCAATGTATAAAAATTAAACTCTTGGTAGAAACCGCCTTAATTGCATTGTACCAAATAAGTATTTCTAATCATATATATTTTTATTTTTATTATATTATATTTATATAATTGTTACTGTATAATTTTATATTTGGTCCTATATATGTTTTACATACTTCTATTTTATTTTAACATATAATAAATACGAGATATAATCGCTGAACTTTTTTCGTTGCAAATGCATGTGCTGAAGTGGTGATTGGAGGACCTGGTTTTTGCGTTGGACCGCCACATAACATGGGCATTGATTTAGTAGCTGACACGGTGACACAGAATCAATAGCTCCGGTGAATATTCGGGTTTATTTCAATTTTTTTTGTACATATTCCAAATTCAATTTATGAATACTCCAAAGTCCAGAAAATATTTAACAATTTAATGATTAGAAGAATTATTGGTTAGAAAAATTGTGTTGAAAAACAACGGACAACAGAAGTCCCCAAAAGTTGGATCCGTTTTAGCTTTTGCAAGTTGCGAAGTAGAAAATTATGCATAAATATTCCAAAGCATGTATGTTCTCGTATTGGCATATTGTTGAACTGTAAAGATGTTACAAATTATTTGACCGATTCCGGCTCTATTTTTCGTTTTTGCGGTTGAAGTTAAAGAACCTCATTTTTCTCTTATGTAAATTATTTTTTTGAAGTTTTTATATATTAGTATTATTATTATTATTTAGTTCTGTTGAAAGTGTTAAAATTGATGATACAATTACCCCGAAAGATAATCAGAGTACTTGCAAAATTTCCACTTGCACACTATTATTTGGACACATGCTTCATGGTTTCATCTTTTGGTAAAAATTCAAATAGTTAAAAACCAAGCCAACAAAAATTTAGGCTAGCATTTTTGTGAAAAGTTACTAGTAATAATTAAAAGCACAAAAGGATGTTAGAAACTATATTTTTTTTTTTTTTTGACTGGATTTTAGAAACTATATTGTATAATTAAAAGTAAGACGGATGAATTTCCTCACCTATAAACCTTCCAAAAATATTAGAGTATAAGGGTATATTTTTTAGTTTTTCTTTGACCATATATCCCATAAACCTTGTAATGCGTATGCCTATAGTAAAGGCATTTTTAGTGAATATTTGACTTAAGTAATCATATAGGAAATTTTGCTCTGCCTTCACAGCGGAACGACAAAGAAGAGTAAACAAAAAAACAAAACGATAATCGTACAAATAAGTATTCTCCAATTTATAAATTACTAATAGTTTATACTACAATAATAAAAACTTTTTTCCATCATATATATAGGCTGTATGGATTGACATGCACCATACGAGGTTGTCATAAACTTAGTTTTTAGATAAAGTCATTTAGAGTTAAATCCTTTTTTTTTTTTTCTCACTTTAAAGTTTTCTTCAAGTTTTAGGTACTTCAGGTTTTTCTTCGTCTTTTTCTACTTCTAACTATTAGATTATCCACCGTAAGATATATTATTTTCACCATCTTCGATTGTTTCTACTTCTCACATACTTAAACCAAATCTTTTTAAGCAAGATTTTTCTTCATCCATTCATAATATTTATCTCTTCTAGAGGTGTTAAAATGGATCTGTCCAAACCTGATAAAAAAACAATGGATCGGTCCAAATACGGGTTAAGTTTTAAAAATTCAAAATGATACTATATTGACCTAAGCCCTCCCACCCAAAAAATTAGCTAACTAACAATGCGTTGCGTCATGGCCTCCACCTTTGAAGGAGACAGTACAACAAATATGTGTCTCTTTTGTTCTTAAAAAAAAGTCCCTAAATCAATAGTTGGAGGCAAGTTTATAAGAAACGAACCGAATCGGTCAGTTCAACTGGTTGAATCGGGAATCGGCTATGTATACAGTTTCGTTACCTCTTGAGAATTGGAAGAGCTAGTTTGGCACGTCCATTTTGCGAGTTTATAGCGGATGAAAAAATAACCCGGTTTGATAAGTTCCTCTGTCACGAGCTTATAGCATTTTTTCACGAGCCTATAGCGTTTTTTTCTAGACGCTACTTCAAGTAGCATTTGAGCTTATAGCTTATAGCGTTTCATTTTTTTCACTCTTTTATCCTCATTATCTTATGTTAATTCCAACTCTACCCTTTTAATATAATATTAATTAATAAAAGATATAATCTTTCATGTAATTGAAACAATCTTACATTTTTATTTTAATCATTATACTATTTTCACTCTTTTGGATTATTTTTTATTATCAACAAGAGTTTAATTGCTATACACTGTCAGTGTAAAGTTTTTTACACTGACAACCAATTAAAAATCATGGTGTGTGAGACTTTTAAGGTAGTTAAGATAAGAGTCAAACATTTTAGCTTATGTGACAATTTCTGATTGGTTGTCTGTGTAAAAAATCTTTACACTGACAGTGTATACCAATTAAATCCTATCAATAATATTGGTGATTTATTATTTTTACTCTTTTTATATATTTAACCTTTTTTATAATAATTCTTTCAACACTTATTTGATAATATATTATATATATAATAATATATTTTTATATGATAATATTACATGGTAAGATTATCATTTATATAATTTTATTTATTTATTTATATAATAATGTATCAACATTTATAATATTAATGTATATATAATTTTTTTAATATATAAACACTATTTATATAAAACGGTATAAACACGTATTCTTTTATGTCATTTTATATTTTTCAACTAGTTCAACCGTTAATTTTATCAATTACTTTCACATAAAATAATCCAACTTATCCGATATCCGCTATCAGTTACCTTATTCGCTATAAACTATCTGTTATCAGCTAACTTATTTGCTAACAGCTAATTTTATCAAAGAGACTCGAAGGTCTTATTGAACTATCAATAAACTGTTGAAATCGGATGAAACCTTCCTATTTCTGTTACAAGGCCAAGGGAGATGATCTAGATCATATTTGTATTTGTCTTAATTATTTTATAATTAATTTATTTATTCATTAGTTATTCGGTTAAACTTGTTAAATCGATTGAACAATATCTCGAAGGTTTCACCCATTTGATCTTTGTTTTAGTTCTTAAAACATTGGTCGGAGGTAAATTTAATGTGCATGAATTTGGAGTGCGCATTGTAAACGCTGTCAAGTATTATATCATTGTTTATTGTTTATAAGTAAATATTTAGTAGGAGCACATCTCATTTGACTACTTTTATTTTTCAAACTTTATTTTAAATATTTTAAATAAGCTAGAGGGTGTCGGTACTAGGTGGCATTCAGCAAACTGCCACGGACGGGCCAAAATTCTACCAAAAATAGAATCACAATTAGTTTAATGGAGTGATAATATAATATCTAATACGTGCTATATTATGAATAACTAGCAGGTCTACCGTCTACCTGGTTCTTTGAAGAGCATTATGCATCTTACAATACAAAAATCGGGTAATATAGAATACATCTTGTACGGGTATAATGTTTATAAAGCACAAGTAATCAAATATTCATTAATCATTAAAGTTATAATTTAAAAACTAAAAAGCAACAAAATATTTACTATAAACATTTTAAAATTTTAATTGATCGTGTCTAATATATTCATAAAAAATAAACACTTTTTTTTTGACAAAAAAAAAATAAACACTTACTCATACAATAATTACGGGTAATATATTATATAATACTAGTATTCAGTACGGATCTTAGCCAACTCTGTAATTACACCAAATCACTTTCATGATTGGGCAATAAAAGGCGGAATGGAGCACAGGGTCCTACAAAGTGTCATCGTTTTTACTATATAATAAAAAAAGAAAAAAAATTCTTATTTATTTTGCTCTTTGGTAATTATAACAGTATTGCACAAAGAACTTCTACAATTATCTACGTTCTATTGGATGAAGGAAAAGTCAAAAGGAAAATTAAAAGTAATCATTAGAAAGAGCTGTCATCCATTGAAAACCACGTAGCTTCTTATTAGTTTTTTTAATTGCTGAGTAAACCATTTTACTAGAAAATTGATGCTAGCAGGAATTATATGTATGTACCTACAGTGTGTTTTTTTAACAAAAGATGTGTTTCATCCGATACTCAAAGACTAATTTCTTTCGGGACGAAAAGAACATAAAAATAGATATAATTTCTTTCAATAAAAAAAAATTCATGTCCACAACATAAATCAAACCTCTGATAATATGTTTCAGAAACTAAATTATCGATCAACTATATTAGACTTTATTTGTAAGGTACCTATTGTTAGAATTGAGTGGGTTATTTCCAAAAAAAAATAAATGCAATATTAGATTATTTCACGTGAATTAATTTAAGTCAATATCATGTTTTATAAATTAGTTAGATGTCAAAATATTTAAAGCATGTTGTCTTAGCCCAATCATAGTTGTAACACACTAAATTTTCACGCTTTTTAAAATTAATAAATTATATAAATAAGTTTATATTTTTTTTTGGGTTTTAGAAAATGATTTTGAAAAAATTAAAAAATCATATTCATGCTCCAAATAATCGTAAAAGCCTGCGGTTAAATTTTGGGCCGAAAACTCAAAGGGAGCTTGGTCTATGTTTCACGGATGATAGTATTTTACTACTATAAAAACCTCTTTTTGACTAATGGTCGAACCATTAGTCTTATAATTCGATCTTCTATCTTTTTGCTAAAATGTGTCCTGACGTCCAAAAATATAAATAATACTTTATATTCGAGCCGATAATCGATCGGGGAGACGATTCGAGCCGTGTTTGGGTTTTTCGAGAACCTTGTGCCGATAATTTTCATACCAGGGCTATGTTAAATCATTTGGGGACTCCTATCAATGTCGTGAGGATTTTCAAAATGTCGGGACGTGATTTGACCAAATTGCCCTTGATTAATTTTTACTAATTACCTATTTACCATTTTTTTTTACCTTGACTTAGTTACTAAGCAAGTTAATAAATATGTACACTCACAAAATCCTCACCCACTCATTTTACTCGGCCAAAAAAGCCCCAACACACTCATCTTCTTCCTTTCTCTTCTTTCTCATTTTCTCTCCATTAAAAACTCCATTTTTGGAGAGTAAAAGCTTGATTTCTTGAAGCATCTCCATTATTTTTTGAAGGAGATCATCCTAGAAGGTAGCTAGTCTCCTCTATCTCTCTCAATCTCTCCTTTCTCTCCTCTAAAAATTTCATTTTCATGGAGTTAGGGTTTTTTGTCCCTAAATCTTCAAAAATCCATGAAAAATCATAGAAAAATCATTTTAATATCAAACCAATTTCTATGGCCTAGGTTCATGATATACTTGCATGATCCAAGATATTAGAGCCAAGAAATCTCCCTAGCTATATTTTCAAAGGAGAGGCGGAAACCCCCCTATGTGTGTAGGGTAGGGTTTTGGTTTGTTTTTGATGTTTTGAGTTGATATCTAGGGTTATCACACTTAGTTAGGGTGTTATCCAAGAAATGAGAATTTTCGGAGCTCCCTAGCTAATTTTAGTTTAATAGGGCCGAACCCTAGGGGTGGTGCAATAGGAGAAATCTTTGTGTTTTTAAGTTAATGCCTTTATGGATTGTGTGTATGTAGTGATCGGTAGCTAGCTGAGCCAGTTGTCAGATTTATCGGATGTCAACAGCTTACCTTGGGACTATAAGAGGTAAGGGGATAAATCTGAGGAATTCCAATTCTGACGGCTATATGCTACATTGGTGTGTTTGTAATGTAAATAAATGTCTGTATCTGATTATTGGTTGATTGTTTTATTTACTGTTGTTGATTTGACTATGCATGACATAACTGTTGATGTATGTGGATACATGCTATAATTGTTGAATAATTGTATGGATGTATCGTGTGCCCTGCAGTGGGATTTAAGGCGTTTAAGGACCTAATATCAATTAGGATCCGACATCGTGTAACGTAAAAGATTTAAAAGCTTAAAACGTGGAATTGAGAAAAATAAATATGTTTTATTGTTTCTCAAATTAATTTAAGAGAAAATAAATAATTATCGCTTTTGGAATAAAATAATAAATAGCTGCTTTTAAGAAAAGTTAACTTAAAAGAGCAAAGTTGTGAAAATGTGTCTTTATAATGAAAAACGATGTTTTAAGATAAATAGTGTTTTTGGAAACCTTTATTAGTTTTTAAATTAATAAATCTAACCGCTTGAGCAAAAGCGTTTTAAGAAACGTGATTTCCAAATAAATTGGTTTTATCCAAGAAAAAGGGTTTTTACAAGCTTTGTTTTAAGGTTTGTGTTTTACCTAAAAACGGCGAAAGAAAAAGGAAATGGTCTTTAGACCAAGTTTTGTCTTATGGAAAACCGATCCCGAGGACTTTGTGTAAGTTTCGGAGATTTGGGTTTTTGGTTCCTTTGAGTTTTGAGAAAAAGTGATTTTTAACTTAGAGACTAGAAACCGAGACGTCGGGGTTCTGAGGTTCTGCAGAAACATGTGGATCAAGGATCCGTGTTAGTTGTTGGTCCTGTCGGCTTAGGGACGATCTTTGTGATCCTGTAAGCTTGAGGATGTTTTTACGCTCTTGAATCCAAAATCCTAAACTGGTGCATCGGTTAGGGATGTTTGGGTTTGAGCTGTTTTGGACTAAATGTCCTATTTTGAGAAAAATGTTGTTAAGGCTTAAAGAGTCTAAGACATTATAGTGGTTGTTAGCGTTGATGCTACAATGAGGAAATATTGTCACGGCAAAGATAAACCGACGGAAACTAAGTAGTTTTCTCATGCATTTGTGCGGGGCAGACGTGCCGTGAAATGGGGGACCTTGATGATAGGAAAACCGTGATGACTGTAAGTCATTATGTGTCATTGTACCTTGATGGACAATGGATAAAATCCATATAATGTAAAGCATTTATACAGTGTGATATGATAAATAAGTCCATGTAATGGAAAGCGTTATGCCTGGATTGGACAACGTGACATGGTAAATAAATCCATGCAATGGAAAGCGTTATGCCTGGATTGGACAACGTGGTGTGGTAATGAAATCCATATAAGGAAAAGCATTGTATCCTGTGTTGGTCAGTGTGATATAGTAAATAGGGTGCGCCTTGATTGGCCATCGAGTCTGATCAACTCATTCTTTTGGTGATGGGATTCCCGGAAATCTAGAATTGAATATTAGTTAAGATATATGGAAGTGTCCATGCATACGTTTAGAGAATAATGTTGATTGTGGGGTACGAAACCCATGTCTTTTACTGTTAGTACATGGATATATATGTTGTACTATGTGATGCATGATGATAATTGGTTAGATATATTTGTATAAATCTGCTGGTTGTGTTTGGGCATGTAGTTGTCGTTTTTGGATTCATATATTGGTTTCTCACCCTTGCCTGTACGTGTTGGACGCCCTGTTATGTTTTTGGATACACGTACAGATATTTTGTTAACAGTTCTCTGATCGTTCTAGCTTGAGAGCTGGAAGTTGACAACGAAGAGGTGTGGATTGGTGACGACGTGACCCTGTCTTTTTGGTACGACTGATGTCGGGATAGTACACTTTGTTATCTGTAGAATTCTTCTGTCAGACCAGCTTAGGTTTATTTTGTGGTAGCGACTTTTAGGGTAGTCTATTATCGGCTTCTGATGGTCGTGGGGTAGACTGATGGATTTTAATGGATGATGTTTACTTATATATATATATGAGTATATATATGTATAATTGTGAGTATATGTTCTTTAATATAATAAGAAGAAAAAAAATTCTATCACGATTTTCATAATAAGTAAGTTATGAATAAAGAAAATCTTTTTCGAAACCGAAGCAACAAATCTTTTCCTACTTTATAGTGTTAGGGTTACGAAAGTGACACCCGAGATGGAGGGGTGTTACAATAGTGGTTAATATTGTTATTCAATATTGTTTTTACATGGGCCGAGAGCTTCTCAGCCCAATTACCCAGTTGCCGTCTTGTCACATAACACCAAGATCTGCATGCATTCAGGTCAACCAGGTTAGAAGCCTGACCCAAAGAAAGACTCACAACCTTGGCCAAGGAGGACTTGAGTAGTTCTCAGGATTTCTACATCCGTGGCAGCTAATCAGATTTTGTAACGTTGGAGCATTCAATATCTTGTGTGTTAGTTATAAATAAAGAGAGAATCTCGCTCAGGCAATGAAGGTTCATAAACGACAATGGTTATAAGAGCGACCTATATATAGAAATGCTTAACGGACAAAATGGCAGATAACTTTTGATATACATTGCACACAGGTCTCGAGAAGCCTACTAAGATTACTAGGGACAATTAACTCTTGTATGAACAAGTATATTTTTGTTAAGCATTGCTCATTAATGGGTATGTTACTAGATATTTTGCATGATTTTATCATGATAGATAAATTCAGTTCACTTTGCTATCTAGATAAACGTGATAGTCTTGTATTCATAACCACTTTAATATGTGCAACCATCCCATTGATGCCGACACATGAACAAATTACTATAGGATAACTTGTCTCCCACAGCATATTTTCCTCACTCGAATGATTAAGGATTTAGTTATGGATGTCTCATACTCGTCTTACCAATTACCGTACAAAAAAAAAGGTATTTTAGCGACCGAATTTAATTGGTCGCTAAATATGAAAATTTGATCGCTAAATGGTTTAGCGACCGATTTAGCGACCATCGAACGGTTTAGCGACTAGGCATTCTGCGACCACCAAATTCATTTAGCAACCGAATTTGCATATTTAGCGATCGAATTTGGTGGTCGCTAAAAACCTCTTTTTTTGAAGTAAATTCTATTGCATAATTTTTACTTATTGTGTATTTCATAACTTAAGATTAGATTGAATAAGAAACCACCTCTTTGTTGAAACTCAAGAGTATGTTAGCTAAGGAGTGGGATATCCAGGTTGTGCATGCCTTCCGTGAGGCAAACACGTGTTTGATTTCCTTGTTAAGAGCGAAGCTACGAGGGTGAATATATTAGAAGTGTTGTTGATGCCTGCAGCTGTTATGGATCACCTCCTCTTTGCTCATTCTGTGGAAACTTTTTTCGTCAGAGGCTAGTTTTTGTTTTTTGCATACCATATGTACCAAAAGAAAAAGAATGATTAATTAGGGAATTTCAGATTATTGATTTTTGAACCAAAATTTCCACCAAATAGTATCGAAGGCAATTTAATCCTAACTGTGGCTGCTAAATTGCATGTTTTTTTATATTCGAATAATTTTGTTGAATGAGGTTTTTATTTGATCAATTTTGTTGTCATTATTATGCATTCATAAAATCATTGGTTTCCTCTCTAAAATTTCAGAGAGCTTTTAGGACTCATCTGTTGGTGAGGATAGGATAAGAAATCTGGATAAGGGTAGGATAGGATATGAACATGATAAGTTCTTATACTATCTTGTGTTTGATCGAGAGTTGGATCGTGCAACTAGTCCTGAACAAACATAGATTGAAGCATGTTTGTTATTACTCCAGTCATGGGCATTAGATCACATCCCAATCATTGCACCTCTTATATATCACATATCTGATAACAAAGTGCTAGATGGACTAACACTTCCTCTTGCACGAAGGTATAACCATTACATTTTTCGCTTTTCTATTCAAAATTTATTTTTGTATGCTTAAAATACTATCTAATAGTATATTATATGTGTGTTTCAGGTGGTCACATCCTTTTATTGCAACCAACACTCTTAGCCACTCAACCGATTTTATAGGTTTAACTTTGGATAAGTTAAATACAAGATTCATATTATTTTTTATTGAAAATTAAAATAATTCTTATATGACTAATTAATTACCACCCTATAAACAAATTTTATATTTCCTTTATGACTTAGTTTGCTTGGACGCCTTACAACACACCTAAAGTAAGGTGATTAAATATTTCTAATGTCCCTGAGGTTGCTCTTGCATTAGTGTCATTGCTTTGTTATGCTATTGTGGAGTGGCGCCCGATTGATAGGATGATTAGACAATTTGGAATGCATCAAGGTATTCCACAAACACTACACAATTTCGACAAACTTCATAGAGTAGTTAACACGCAAGGGAAAACAAAGGTATATTGGCATGATCGTCACTGTCAATGGAATGATATGTGGGAAGAAAGACATAATTGAATAGTGAAGGATGACTTTTATAGTGGCCTCTGGAATGAAAACTTCATTTACATGCAATGGTATATACGTCACACTCGGCGCTACATATCACGCGAAGGAGCATGCATTGCTGGAACGCTAATATTACTCTGCCATTTGCAAATTACAATTGAATTGATATTCTTGTTATGTTAGTTTTACTGAGTGCTAACATGATCACAGATGTTTTTCAGTATTCACTCGTGCATTCAATGAGGAATTACACTCTATCTCCCACCGCCATTCAGAATTTGAGGACACACTTAATCAAAAAACTTGGCTTGTACTAACATGTTGAGTGCCTTAGATGAGATCCATTCATCACCTATTTCAATGCATCACGAAGAAGTTGAGGCTACTCAACATGTTACAATACCTGATGAACCACCTTTGCTACAAACACAACAACACATGGAGGCCGCATCACTTAATTGAACACCTTTGCAGCATATGATGTGATGGCGTTAGAACAAGAGGTGGTGGTGTTAAGAACAAAAGGTGGTGGCGTTAGAACAAGAGGTGATCAAGTACAACGAGAAGAGCAAACTCTAAGAGTTCAACCACAACGCGCTAGACAAAGGCCTCATTGTGGGACATCATCCAATTAAAATATTTTTGCATTTATTTATATTAATATTTTTATAATTATTTTTAAATAAAATAAAAGTCCTAAAGCAAGTCGTATACCAATTCAAAAATAAAAAATAAAACAAGTCGTATATTAAGTATATGACTTGCATTAGGTTTTAAAAAAATAAAATGGAAACAAGTCATATACTTGGTATAGGGCTTCTGTTTTTTTTAAAAATACATTACATGCAAGTCGTATATTGAATTAATGAGTTTAGTTAAATATTTAAAAAAAATTAAAAATTGAAGTCGCATGTTAAATGTTAGACTTCACCATAAATATTTAAAAAATAAAATAAAAAGGTTGAGGTCGTATATTGCATGTACAACTTTAAAAATAATAATAATTAGCATATGGAGTTCACGACTTAAGTTTAGAAGTCTCCAATCTTATTTATGACTTACACCAATATGATAAATACTTTTCAACCTATACTAATTTGATAAATTTGAAAGCAAATTACTATATTTTGATAAATAAAAAAAACCCATTATGTATAACTGAATTATGTAATAGACGAATGCTAGGGGAGTAAGCACCTTAATAAGTTAATATTGAATAATAATCATTTAGGCGAGCTTATCTTTCGGGATTAGTGTAATCTATCATTCTAATTTTTTTTGTTCACCAATCACTTAATGTTATTCAATAACCCTTTTATTATTTATTATCATTATTGTGACAAGTTTTTAATGAAAATAAAAGCAATATCGTTTTTTTTTTAACCAAAAAACTCATTTCTTTTAAGGAAAAAAAACATATCGCTGAATTGACGAAATAGCGATGATTGCGCCCAGATAAGTGGCGGTGGCGGCAGTTGCTCGACAGGCCCAGCCGGTCGTGGTGACTTGCCAAATGCCACCATATTTTGAATCCTTAACAAGTTTTTTTTATCAAGTCACCATATTTGAAGTCAACACAAGAATTTTGCTTAATGTTACTTCATAATCTTATTTGGGAAATGTCCAAGTTTTTATATTGGAATCGGTTTTTCTTAACCAGAATTTGACATATTTATTCTTTTTCGAAATTTGTTTTTAAATGTTTTTGTGGTGTGATAATATACCAATTAAAGTTGTTTTATCTAGCTAATCATTCATAATACCATTCTTTTTTATTTCAAAATAGCTGAGGATTTCCAAAAGTTTTGTGCGTATATATTGGCAAGGATTGAAATGTCAACCCCTCAATTTCTTCTAGTTCCTAGCGGTGTTAAATGGGAAGTGAATTGGATAGAATATGATCTTGACGTTTGGATAAGCAATGATGGGAAGAAATTTGCAGATTTTTATTTTTTGTATCAAGGGAATTCACAGTTTCAAAGTAAAAGGATTAGATGCAGACATTGATAATGCAAAGCCAAATATATGGAGGTGGAACAGAAACATCTATGGCAATAGGATTATGGCTGAGTTACGACTGAGAAGAATGTTGATATGTTGTGGGGGTTATAACTTGTAAGTTGAAAGCCATGTGATCATACATTTCAATGCATATGTATGAAGAGGTATGACACTCCTCATATAGCCCAAAGGCAAACTTAATCTAAGGAGATGATATAATTGTTGTTATTCTCAAGTTTATCTTGTGGTAAATTTAAAATAATGGATGGTAGACTTTGGAGCTATCAAGAATATTTGTGCAAATAAAGATGTTTTTACCTCTTACATTTTTTGTAAGGGATGAACTATGATATCCAATTGTGGATGTTTCATTGTATTGTAAAGATACAATGATGATAACTGAAACTCAGGTTATGTGTTCACCTTTGTGGTGGTGTAATTACTTAGAGATCAGCCAAACTAATTTTATTGTTAAATATACAATAGGGTCAGAGTTAATTACTCTGAAATTGGCTGATAATGAGGCTAAGTGGTTGAAAAACTTCTTAGCAAATATTTTATTGTGAATTAAATTAACTCATTATGTGTTTATATATTGTGATTGCCAAGTGGCAAATTGAATATATTTTAGAGACATGCGTATGTGTTACAATTCTGGAAAGTAGCTACAAAATGATGGGACCTAATTTTTGAGAGCTCAAAAATGAATTTGACAGATTTTCTCACAAAGCAAAAAGCTATTGAGTAAAACATCGAGGGGAATGAGACTTGAGCCAATGTGAAATTAACGGTGATGGTAACCCAACCTTTGTGATTGGAGATCCCATGAAGAAGGTTCATATGGGTAAAAACAAGTCACTTGTTAGTTCTACTAACACCAATAATTGTGTCCCTTCCTATAGTATGAGAAGTGCTAGACTGCATTTATTGAATGATAAGCGGAAAGTTTTTAATGAATTTCATATTCCTTATGAGTGGTGTATGAAGTGCAGCATACTTGATGAAATCACCTATATGAGTGTCAAGTGGGGCCGCTTGTATGAGATTGTGGCATAATATCTCTAGAGCACTCATGAATTATCAGGCACGCTCATGGCCTATTAGCACAAAACAGCGTAAAAGCAAGAATTGTGGGGGTGTAATGTGATTGGTAGACATCTAACATACACCAAAATGTTTGGTTCATAGAAGTTTACTTCACCGACTCACTTGTATGGTACGTCTATTAGTCTAGGTCTGGTTCATAGTCCAAAAGATACCAGATTCGAAGCATTAACATCCGTGTGATCAACTCTAAATTTTATTAATTATTTTAACAAATTATTTTGAAATATGTGGGGGATTGTTGGAATTTTACTTCAAAAATAATTTGTTTTGATATTTAAATTTAGAAGATTTTAAATTCTCTCTTTATTAAAATAAATTTTCTCATGTTAATATTTTTATTCCATTTTATTATCATTCAATGTTTTTGTGCGGTTTGTTTTCAATATTAAAAACATAGAAACGTGCATTTCATTTATTTTAGCTTTGAAGTGTTTGTAATAATTTTAATCTCATGATTATTTGTCTCCAAAGAGTAACCACGTAATATGCATTGAAATAGAGAAATCAATGTTAATTTGGTAGATTGGAATTTCATACTCTAAGCTGTAAAGTATTGGAGGATATAAAGTTGGCTTTGAGTGAGGAAAAGAGTAGAGAAAAAAAAGAAATTTCTTTTGATTTTATGCTGTTGATGGTGATGGGCATTTTAGAATATTTTATCTTCTATTTTATTTTATCTTTGTGTAAGAGTTGATATAAATCTTGCTATTTTGTATATTCAGATTATTCTGAAAGAGTCTATTAAATTCTGGGGATATTCAAATTATTATTATGATTGTAGCAAAATAATCCTTAAGGACAGTATGATTCCATACGTCTCAGATTATAAACAATTTATCGATATTTTTCATATATTTATCTAATATATTTATCTATTTATTTTATTTATCTATTTATTTATTATTTTTACAACAATCACAAGTGTCTCTTTACCTCACTGATTGTGATCACACACAAACACAATACTACAATACAACAAACTGTTTCCCATGGCCGAATGCTGATTTATATGATGTTTCTTATCTAAGCACACTGCACACTTTGTCTTCTAGTTATTACAGTCTTTACTCCTAAGTCCCACCCACCACCACCACACGTGTTATTATAAACATTAAGCCCCAAAATCTTGCAGGTAATGTTAACCACCACAATATTATCACTATTCTGTTCAGTAGCCGAATTGGGCATCGGCGAAATTTCCATTTTGCCCTTTAAATGTTACCGCTCTGAAATTCCGTTTGAAATTTGAAACGGCGCCTCAGCCACAATTTCCGATTGAGTTTGATCACGCGACTAATGACCAAACTTACATCATCTCCATCAACATTCAACATCTTGACTCGAGTCTTGACCCACAAGGATTTGGCACAGTGTTTATATATAGTTATATAATAACTTGGATCGAAGTTATTCTAGTGAGAATACTATTTTAACATGTAAGTGGTTTAGTCATACAAGGAGTGCTAGCAACATATTCTCTAACATTTTCTTTCCAATACACACATTTATATTCCTATTAATTAAAATTCATATGGGTCCCACTAATTCATGTGGATCCCATTTGAATTTTGTAGGACCTACATGAATTTCTACCAAAAAGAGAGTGTGTGTTAGAAAGAAAGTGTTAAAAAGTATATTACTAATATTTTTCTAACCACGAATTAAGCAATTAATTAAACTAAAAAATCTAGACAAAATAAACCATTATATACACACAAAAAAAGAGAACTTCTTGATGTTGAAGTATGTTAGAAGGAGTATGTTAACAAATTATAACTAAAAATATATTAAATACATTCGAAGATATAACTTGCTAACATACTCATTTTAAAAAACAAGTGTGTGTATCTCAGGAAATCCATAGGATTGGATTTGCTAACATATACATACTCATTTTTTAAAAGAAGTACCTTATCAAGTTATAACTAAAAAAATTGACAATACACCCGAAGCCCAAAGGTGTAACTTCTAAAGAACAAGTGAATGTAAGTTAGCAAATATATATATATATATATATATATATATATATATATATATATATATATATATATATATATATATATATGTTGCTGCAGATAAAGAACACGAACAAAATCAACTGGCTGAGTTGCGGATTATGTCGCTCTCTTTAAGACGTTTCGTGGCTCTGCCTAGAATGTGCAGCAGTGTACAGCCTCGTCGTTCCCAGGATAAAACAGCCTCACCAAAAAATATGGTTCTCCCTGCACAGAAGAGAACCACCAACACACACCCTCATACACAATATTGCTCGGAAACTAAGTAAAAAGGGGATTCTCATAATATTTGGAAGAAAACTCTGAAGTGTGCAAAAACTTATATATCAAAACCTTTTCCAAAGCTCCATTATATAGCCAAAACACCAGGAACTCGTTGCCCCAAAATTCCATAGGAAGCGGCCTCACTTCCACATTCACATAGGTGAGTCTATCAAGAGTACTCATGTAGCTAGGTACCCTACTCCATATAGAGTATAGAACTCATTAAAAATCAAACATTGATTCAACCTTTTAACACTACAGGATGTCATACTCTAAATATATGAATGAGACTTTAAACTTTTTATCATAGCATGATTCTCACATCTCCTTATAAGTTGTTATTACCCTTTGAACCTATTTCTTGGGATCTCCAGTCTATAGGTTGGGTTACCCTTATAAGAGACAATTTAATTTATGGGCATTAGTCTCATTCCTTTAGAGGTTTTAAAAACCTTTTCTCTTGCTAATCCTTTCGTCAAAAGATCAGCCAAATTTTCTTCAAACCTCACATGATCCAATCTCACAGCTCCTGTAGAGAGAAACTCTCTAAGTGTGCTATGTTTGCGACGTATTTGTCGCCTCTTACCGTGATAATAACGGTTCTGAATCTTTGCAATAGCCGCGGTACTATCACAATGGATCAATAAGGTTGGAATCAGTTTATCACACATAGGGATATCTGACAACAGGTTTCTCAACCATGCTGCTTCCTCACTAGCAGCTACCAGTGTAATCATCTCTGACTCCATGATAGATGGTGCTAATATGGTCTGTTTCTTAGATTTCCAAGAAACGGCCCCCTTAGCTAAGCTAAAAATATAGCCATTGGTGCCTTGGCGTCATCTGAAAGAGTATTCCAATCAGTATCGTTGTATCCTTCTAGGACAGCGGGAAACCTTTGATAATGTAATCCTAGGTTCATGCTCCTCTTAAGGTACCTCATGACCCTCTCAATCGCACACCAGTGCTCATTACTAGTATTGCTAGTAAACCTACATAGTAATCCCACAGCATAAGCTATATAAGGCCTAGTGCAATCAACAGCATGTCGTAGGCTACCAATGATGCTCGCATACTCAGATTGTTTAACACTGTCACCAGTGTTCTTGAACAACTTGACACTAGGATCATAAGGGGTACATCCTCGTTTACAATCAAAGTAATTATATTTTTTTAAAACTTTCTCAATATAATGGGACTGATCTAAAGAAATTCCCTTTTAAGTTCTAGTAATTTTTATTCCAAAAATTACATTTACATCACCAAGGTCTTTCATGTCATAATTTTCACAAAACATATTTTTGATATTTTTCATAACGTGAAAATTAGAACCAAAGATAAGCAAGTCATCCACATATAAACAAATAATAGTGCAAAAATTATTTTCTGATTTATAATATATGCACTTATCACTTTCATTAATTTTAAAACCATGTGAGATAACTAGATTATCAAATTTCTCATGCCACTACTTTGGTGCTTGTTTCAAACCATACAAGGATTTATTTAATTTACAAACTTTATTTTCATGGCCAGAAACAGCAAAACCATCAGGTTGATCCATATAAATTTCTTCTTCTAAATCACCATTTAGAAAAACAGTTTTTACATCTATTTGATGTACAACCATATCATGCACAGCCGCAAGAGACAATAAAGCATGAATAGACGTAAGTCTAGATACTGGTGAAAACGTGTCAAAGAAATCTATGTTTTCTCTTTGCCTATATCCTTTGGCTACTACTCTAGCGTTAAACTTATCTATCGTTCCATCGGGCTTTAATTTCATTTTGAGAATCCATTTACATCCTATAGCCTTGCACCCAAGAGGTAAATCTACTATTTCCCAAGTTCCATTAGATTCAAGAGCGTCCATTTCGTCATTTATAGCTTCTTGCCAAAAATTAGCATCAATAGAGGACAAAGCCTCCTAAATAGAGGAAGGATCCTCATCAACATTATAGGTATAAAAATCAAGACCAAAGACTTAGCCACATATGCCTTTTTACTTCTTTTGGGTTCATCTAGAAATTCATTATTAGAATACTTATTCTAATAGGTGCATTATTAGAAGTTGGGCCCCCACTATTTTTCAATTTAAACGGAAAACGATCTTCGTAAAAATCAGCGTCATTACATTCTATAACAACCTTTTCATTTAAATCAAAAAAACCTTTAGGCTTTGCTATTAACTGCGTAGCCTATAAAAACACATTCATATGCTCTACTTGCTAATTTCTTTCTTTTAGGACCAGGAATCCTAACATAAGCCAAACAACCTCATGTTCTAATATAGGATAAATTTGGTTTCTTATTTTTAAACATTTCATAAGGAGAAATTTTACTATTTGATTTAAGTATTCTATTAAGCACATAACATACATTTAGCAAAATTTCACCCCACCAAAAAGATGCAGCACCGGAATGAAGCAAAATAGCAACAACAGATTCAACAAAAGTTCTATTTTTTCTTTCAGCTTTCCCATTCATTTCAGGAGAATAAGGTCCAGTTTTCTCAAACATATTTCGTTCCTCTATCACTTCGAAATCTTTTTATTTTCTTATTTAGTTGATTTTCAACTTCAGAAACAAATGATTTAAACATTTCAAAAGCACCACTCTTATTTTTCATAAGGTATATATATGTGAAATTAGAGCTATCATCAATAAAAGTGATAAAATATCTTTTTCCATTTCTAGTTAACACTCCATCAAATTCACATATATCAGAATGTATTAAATCAAAAGTTTTAGTTTCTCTAATTACTGACTTATGAGGAGTCTTAGTAATTTTAGTTTGGATACAAAATTCGCATTTTTCAAAATCATTTATAGAGTTTAAGAATTAATTCCAAATCGCTCATATTTTTAACAATGCGTTTATTAACACGATAAAGTCTAGAATGCCAAATATTAAAATAACACAGCATATAAGAAGAAATAATTTTATTCATCTCAATGTTCAATTTAAACATGTCATCAGTATTATAACCATTTCCTACAAAGACATTGTTCTTTGTAAGAGTATATAAATCAGTCCCAATGGACTGAGTAAACCCAGCCTTGTAAAGGAGATAACCCGAAACCAAATTCTTTCTCATCTCTGGAGTATGCATAACATCCTTAAGAACCACAGTCTTTCCAGAGGTAAACTTTAATTCCACATCTGCTGTCCCAGCAACAACAGCGGTGTATGAATCACCCAACAACACTTTCTGGTTTTCAGCAGCAGAATAGGACGTAAACAGAGGCCTATCATAGTAGACATGGCGCGTTGCACCGGTGTCTACCCACCACCCCTCGGATCCACCAACAGAATTGATTTCAGAAATCATTGCAATGAGTTGGTCCTCAATAAGGTTCGCCTGCGAGGCAGGACGTCGACCCTTAGGGTGTGTTTGGTTCAAATGAAGGGAATGGAAGGGAGGGATTTTAATGGAGGGGAAGGGAGGGGAAAGATTTTAATTAGCTATTGTGTTTGGTTAAGTGGAGGGGAGGGGATGGGATGGGAGGGATTTTAAAACTTACTTTTATATCCTTAAAGTAGGGTTATTTTAGTCATTCCATTCAAAATGTTTTAAAACCCCTCCCCTCCCCACCAAATTCCCCCACATTTTGGAGGAGAGCCAAAATTGGGTGAGGAGGGATTTTACTCCCCTCCATTCCCCTCCTTTCCCCTCCTAAAAAATGAACCAAACAACAAATGTTTAAAAAAAATCTCTCCTCCCCTCCCCTCCATTCCCCTCGAACCAAACACTGTGTTAAGGTAGCCATTCCTAGCCAAATGACCAGGCTTACCACAATTATAACAGCTAAACTGTCCTGAGGGGGTTTTCTTTCCTATTCTGATTATGACTACCATTTTTATTGTTGTGCTTATGAAATTTAAATTTCATAGTTTTACCTTTCGGTTTCAGGGCAACAGAAATGGATTTGACCACAGCAAGAACCTCTTCTTTATGGTCTTGTTTCCGGGCTTCCCCCGCTATATGCAACCGGGTTATCAAGCTCTCCAATGAGAACTTTTTGGTTTGATGCATGATGATGTTCTTAAAATCTTTCCAACTAGGTGGCAGTTTATCAATTATTACAGCTACTGTGAAATTGGTCATTTAAAGTCATACCATCAGAGACGATTTCATGTGCAATCTTCTAGAGTTCATGGGATTGAGCTTCTACAGATTTGTTGTCAGTCATCTGATACTTCAGGTAGCGGCTGGCATCATACTTCTTGGTTCCAGCCTCTTCAGTGTCATACTTCTTCTGTAGCGCCTCCCAAACCTCCTTGGCAGTGGTATTATTACTCTAAATATCATAAAGATCATCAGACAATCCATTTAAAATAAAATTCTTACACAAAAAGTCATTCTCATCCCAATTCTCCAGGTCCTTCCGTTGTGCTTCTGACGGGTTCTCTGGCAGAACTGGCTTGTCAGTGTTGAGCATTAAGGCTACTTTGCGCACAGTCAAGAAGAACAACATCTTCTGCTTCCATCTTTTGTAGTGAGCACCTTAAAATCGAAAGGGCTTGTTGAGATCAGCAGGAACAATGTCGTATTCAGAAGACATGACAAATGAACGTCTTAAAATTGTTGCTGCAGATAAAGAACACGAACAAAATCAACAGGTTGAGTTGCGGACTAGGTCGCTCTCTTTAAGATGTTTCGCGGCTCTGCCTAGAATGTGCAGCAGTATACAGCCTCGTCGTCCCCAGAATAAAACAGCCTCACCAAAAAATATGGTTCTCCTTACACAGAAGAGACAACCAACACAACCCTCACACACAATATTGCTTGGAAACTAAGTAAAAATCAGATTCTCAGAGTATTTGGAAGAAAACTCTAAAGTGTGCAATAACTTATATATCAAAACCTTTTCCAAAGCTCCATTATATAACCAAAAACACTCGAAACCCGTTGGAGATGAAAAAGAAACGTTATCAGAGATTTAATCAAGGTTTAATGAGCTAAAACGGCTCAAAAAAGGGCAGAAAATGAAATTTTCCACGGGTACATCGATGTATTTAAATGTTTTTCATCTAAAACGCGTTTTGAAACCTGTACATCGATGTACTAATTTATTTTTGGCTAACATGTGTTATTACATCGATGTACTTGCAAGATACATCGATGAATTCGAAAACAAATCAAATACATCGATTTAATTACTTTGTACATCGATGTATTATGTTGTTTAACGATATATATATATATATATATATATATATATATATATATATATATATATATATATATGAGGAGGGATCCACTTACTCCAAGAGTAACTTTAAGAGAGTTACTCTCAATCTCATCCATCCGTTTATTCTAATCTAACAAATGTTATGTGGCTTCTTTAATGAATTAATATAGATCCATTTGATTAGAATAAATGGATGGATGGGATTGGGAGTAACTCTCTTATAGTTACTCTTGGAGTAACTTGATCCTCTCTCTCTCTCTCTCTCTCTCTTTTATATATATATATATATATATATATATATATATATATATATATTGTTTTTATTGATTACATGATCACTTAACAAGTTAATGCTTATTTATCTTTAAATCTTGACCATATAACCATATATGGATGATCAAGATTAAAAGTTGTTTAGTGGTCACAGTATCACTTAAAAAAGTAAGGTGTATTTATATTTTAATATTGATCATTCAAAAACTATAAAGACCAAAATCAGAAATCAAAAATTCATTGTTGTCATTTCTTTGAACGGAACCAACAATGATTTGCGGCTTAATTGACATATGTGTGTGTTTCGATAAACATTTGACAAACGTGATTTTAAATGGAATTGATTTTGTAGACTTGATTTCAATATAATTAAGTTTGAAGGAAAGTGATTGTGAGTTGAACAATAAATTTGAGGCTAAAAATCACATTTTGATGACAAAAGCTTCAAATCCTAGCTTTAAGTTAGAATTCATTCTAGTGGTAAAATCAATTCTTCTCGAGAACATCCAAATATATCACAATCAATGTGTGAGGAATCACTTTTGTCTCTCATAAAAGTGAATCCAAACATGCAGTTTAATATAATCTTATCTTACGGCTAAAATGATAAATGATCTATTCCTCACGCTCTTGAGTAGGGCATATGTAAAAGACTCAATTTGGTAACAAAAACAAGCTGATTAATTCGGAGCTTGGAATTAGGGGCACTCCCTTTTACAGTGGAATGGGTCTGGGAAAACTACGGATTCCTTAAGGACAGCCTCATATCATGTCCTCAAATGGATTTCTCAAGGTCCCACTCTCCCTTTCGCTTTCTCCTTCGACAAAAAAATATTCTCTAAAATGAATCAGACAATGCATCCTCAAACGAAAACCTAATTCAAATTTAAAATTTTGTTAAATAAAAAATGAAGAGTTTAATTACTTTATACGGTCAATGTAAAGTTTTTTTATACTGTCAATCAGGTAGAAATCATAATATAAGTGATTTTTAAGATAATTTAACTTGTATGACACATTTTGATTGATTGATAACACTAACAATGTACATCAATTAAATCCATAAACAAAACCAAAGACACCTTTGGGTGGTTGGCGGTTCATTGGTTGGGTTGTGGCCATTAATCATAGATTGTCACACACTTCCTTTGAACTTTTTGGACTTGTGCTTTTGGGTTTGATTACATTGGGTTTAGAAGGTTAAAAACATAAAATAATTTTACTTTTTAGTTGAAATTTGTGTTTTTATATTATTAAAATTTAAGGAATGATTTGATTTCATTTCATTTTAAATACATAGATTATTCTATTTTTACTAACTACCTCGTCTAAGAATAAAAATATAAAATAATGCAATAAAATTAAAACATTCCCATATCAATGAGTTTTAAATATGAGTTTAATTATTATGTATTATCAGTGTAAAACTTTTTATACTGTCGATCAATTAGAAATCATGGTATTGGTGACTTTTAAGATAATTTGGATAAGAGTCAAACATTATAGCTGATGTGATAATTTATATTTTATAATTAGTTGACAGTATAAAAAATCTTTACACTGTCAATGGATATTAATTAAACACTTTAAATATAAAATTTGATTTTATGACTAGATCAAATCTTACTTTTATAATATTTTTAAAAAAAAATTAATTTTTAAATTAAATCAAGTTAAATTGAAATATTTTTTATTTTAATTGATTACTGTTTTTTGAAAAGAAAGGAGATAAAGAACCCAACGATTATGCGAATTTCTTGTGTGTTATTACTTTAATGTTGAAAATAAATAAAAGATCTTGTTAACGAATATCTATTTATCCATCAAAATTTGTGTTTTTTTTAATTCTTTAACCAGTGCCCTAAGGGTGTTGGTTACATTTCCTATATATAAATTTAGAGTGATAGAATTTTAAGAAGGATTTAATTGTATGCACTGTCAGTAGTGTAAAGTTTTTTTATACTGTCAACCAATCATAAATTATCACATCAATAAAATTTTTTGACTTTTATCCTAAGCATCTTAATTAAAGTCACACATATCATGATTTATGTTTAGTTGATAATGTAAAAATCTTTAAAGTGACAATATCCCACAATCAAACTCTTTTAATAAACCCAAATTCCTTTAATAAAAGATGGGGAAAAAATTATAGGTAACTTCCTATGAGTATCTCATTTATTTTCATGAATCTTTATTTTTAGGGTCTATTAAAATAGAGCTTTGAGGACATTAGTTAAATAATCAAGAAATAACAAATTTTACAGGAAAACTCAAAACTTTAGTTCTTGATGTATTGACTATAATATTTCCCATAAAAATTTACCTTTTTAATTCCTTAACCCATATCGTTAAACATTTCCCTGGTTTTTACCATAATTAAAGCCATGAAAACAATTGAACAAAGCTGACCTTTTCATTAGATAATATTCCTTCCCGTCCTTAATATAAGAGACAAAATGGTTTTTTTTCTTCCAATATATAAGAAAAAGTGATCAATTTTTATGTTAAATTTCATTTCTACCCTTACTTTTTATAAAATTTATATTAAAGAGACTCATAGATTTCTCATGCAAGTGCTTTACTCATTGGTCAGATAGCATGGTGTTTGGATTTAGGAATAAATAAATTAGTTGAATTAGTAGTAATTAAATAGGGGTATTTGTGGAATAAAATTGAAAATGAATTGATTTCAATAATTTTCCTTGGTCTTGATGAATTAGGATTTTGTCTCTTATATTGAGGACCGGAGAGAGTACGAAATAAGTAAAGGGTCTTGCTAACGAGTTTCCTAAGGGCAATGGTTAAGGAATCAACAAAAAAAAAAAATTTGTATTGGGAAGATAAGTGTAAAATTTTTCTATATATTAAATACACCATTTTCTCATACAAAATTTCTTTTTTTTATTCCTTAACTAGTGCCCTTAGAGCACTTATCAGCATTCTCCATAAGTAAATGATCTAAATTCTCTACTTCTATGCCTTTTTGTTTTCTTTCTATGGTACTGAGGGCGTTTTTAGGTAAACAGTTTAACTAAGTATTTATTCAATAAGTTTTTTTCTTCAAATACGCTAAAAATAATTTACTTTCATAGGTTTCTTTGACAAACTTATTGAACTAAGCTAAAAAGAGCTTATAGAAATATCAGAAACTATTTTCATAAGTTATTTATATAAGTTTATTCTCATAAACTCAAATAAGCTCTTACAAACGCATCCTAAATAAAATTAACGTAAGTATCAATCTTTATAGATTAAAGCTTTGTTTAGAAAAAATGGTTGATAAGCTAGCTTATGGCTGATAAGCATATTTTTACCTGAAAGCTTATAATTGATAATTGATAGCTGAAAATTTAACTGATTGAAATTTGAAATGTTTGGTAAAATTAGCTGTTGAACTAGCTTATAAATGTAAAATGTCATAAAATGACATATTTATGACAATCATAGTAGAGTGAGAATTTCGTTAAATGAATGAGGGTCAAAATGAGAAGAAGGTTAATTATCTATAAGTTATAAGCCATAAGCTAAATAAAATAGCTTATGAATAAAAGCTATAAGCTAATGAGATAAGCTTGTTTACCAAACACCTCTATTTTTGTCAAATAAGCTTATAAGCTAGTCAAATAAGATATAAGCTAGCTTTCTGGACTTGCCAAACAGAGCCTAAATATAAATATTTATTTTTCAAGCAAGATACTCTTCTTAATTATTTTCCTTTTCATTACGTCACGTGACTTCACATATGTCAAGAATATTGTTTAATTTATTTATATTTTTTTTTTTTCAAATTTGATAATTAATTATAATAATCATTTTAATATTATTTTAATCTAACATAATCCATAACCTGACAATTGCATTATTTTTTTTTATATTATATCAATTTAGTGTATTCCAACATCATGTATTCCTATACCGAGTTTGTCTAATTCTTTTTTTTTTTTTCTCTCTCTATGAGAAGGTTTAGGATTTTCTCTCCAAAACTTTGAGAGGCTATCTTTTCCATCGCTTTTCTTCCTTTCTTCTGGTGAGTGGTGGCATGGCAGGCATTGAGAATTTGAATCTTAGCGATGATAAGGAGGTGGTTCTAGATTTTTCGGGGGCAAGCAAACCAAGAAGCAAGGGCAGATGTGAACTTATTATGTCTTGTTGGTAGATTCCTCACCTCAAAATAAGAACCCATATGATAAAGGAGAGGATGGCTACCATATGGGAACCGGTCAGAGGGGTGTCTATCCGTGAAGTGGAGCCAGGAGTTTTTGTTTTCCAGTTTTTTCACAAACTGGATATGCAAAAGGTTGTTAATGGTGGACCATGGGCCTTCGATTATCATATGCCGTTGCTAAGGCAGATAGGGCCTGTTGAAATCCCAGTGCAGGTTCCTCTCTTCCACGTTGACTTCTGGATCCAAGTGCAAGAATTGCCAATAGGTCTCATGTCTATGGAGATAGGTAAGGGGTTGGGGAACTATATTGGTGAGTTTATTGAATTGATGTGAGGAATGACTCAACCTTCTGGCGGACGTATATGAGGATCCAATTGCGCATAGATGTCCGTAAACCTTTGAAGAAAGGGAAGAAGATAAGGAAGGATGGAGGGGAGGTGAAGATGGTTAGGTTCAAATACGAAAGGCTGGGAATATTTTGTATCTATTGTGGAGTTTTGGGACATGCAGACACTTCATGCGAGCTGTTGTTCCAAAAGGAGGAAGACAAAGGGGTGCGTGGTTGGGGACCGAAGATTAAGGTTTAAAGGAGGAGGTAGGGTGGAACAGGGCGCTGCCGTTGGCTGCGTGAGGAAGGGTCGGTGGAGGATCCTCTGATGAGTCAACCGCATGGAGAAAATCTAAAATCATCAACTGTCAATAATGATATGGGCCCACAAAATCAATCTTCTAATTAAAGAGAGAATATTCCCATATCAGAAGTTGTTACAAATTCGGTTACCTTATTTTCCTCCAATTCTCTTGCTACTGAAGATATGGGGAATAATTACGCTACAAGTGTTGCATCAGTTAGTCAACCATGAGACAAGGCAGTGGTCACGTCCATAGATGATGATGACCAGGGTGAGAGGAAAAGAAAACGTGGGACTATTGGCCATGCACATGCTGGGGTTCACATTATTAACAATGGTGCTACAGATGCAAGCTTTTCTGATGGAAATACACAGTCAGATCATTTTTTAGCGGCATGGCCTGGTGTCCAGGCCTGCCGGGAGTCATGATTGTTCTAAGTTGGAACTGTAGAGGGCTGGGGTAAACTCCATGCGGTACCTACACTAAAGGATCTTACCCGCTCTCATAAACCAGATATCATTTTCCTAAGTGAGACTCTGGTGCATGAGAGGAAGATTGAGGAATAAAAATAAAGCTGGGTTTTGATGGTTGTTTTTGAGTGGATAGAGAAGGTAAGAGTGGGGGTCTTGCAATGTTATGGAAAGAGACTATTGATGTCCAGGTTGTTAGTTATTCTCGCAATTTAATCAATCTGGAGGTGAAGGGTGTGGTCCGTGGTTTGTGGAGACTCACTAGCTTCTACAGTTTTCCTGATACACCGAGAAGAAGGGATTCTTGGGCTCTTCTAAGATCATTGACGGGTTTTTCCGAGTTACCTTAGTCCATTGTGGGGGATCTTAACGATCTTTTATCCAATGATGAGAAGAGAGGTAAAGTTGAGAGGCCTCAATGGATGATAGATGGGTTCAGAAATGCAGCGCTTGATTGAAATTTGGCAGATGTCCCTTTGGATGGTTATCAATATACTTGGTCTCGGCATATGGGTACTGAAGATGCAGTGGAGGAATGCCTTGATAGAGCTCTGGTCACCCCTTTATGGCGGAGCATGTTCCCGGAGGTAAAACTTAAAAATCTTTTAGCTCCACACTCTGATCATAGCCCTATTCTTTTGATTACTGATGATGTTAGTCCTCCATGGATCTTTTACCGTGGTTTCAAATTTGAAAATCACTGGTTATGTGAGTAGGACCTTGAGGATGTTGTCACTGGAAGTTGGCGCTCTACCTATTCTTGTGACCTTCCTGAGAAGCTTGATACTTGTGCAAAAGATTTGTAGGCTTGGGGTCGCACGCTTGCTCCTAAATTCCGTGTTGAAATCGCTGATTGTAAAAAGAAGCTAGAAGCCTTGCGTTCAAGACACGACCGACCAGGTGTTAATCATTTTAATGCATTGAGAACAAGGCTTGCAAAGTTGTTAGTCAAGGAATAAGACTTCTTGCGTCAAAGGGCTAAGCTACATTGGTTGAAGGGTGGTGATTCCAACACTAAGTATTTTCATGCTTCAGCCTCTTCAAGTAGGAAAATAAACACCATAGAGTCGCTGACTTGAGATGATGGTGTGTTGGTGGATTCTCAGGATGGTTTGTGTTTACTTGCAAAAAATTATTTCTCTCACCTCTTTGCTCATCAAGGAAATGAAGTGGCTCAAGTAGTAGATAATATTCAGCCGAGACTTACAGGAGAAGATAATGCAGTTCTAATGGCCCCTTTTGATGATCTTGAATTTAAAAAAGCAACCTTTGATATGCATCCAGATAAAGCAGAGAGTCCCGATGGGTTGAATGCTGCTTTCTACCAGAGATTTTGGGATCTTTGTTGGAAGGAAGTAATTTTTGCTTGCAAAAAAAGGCTTACTGAAGGTACACTCCCTTTACATATTAATGATATTAATATTGCTTTAATCCCAAAATGTGATCTTCCAGTGTCCATGAGGGTTTTGCGGCCTATTTCACTATGTAATGTTGTGTACAAGATTTTGTCAAAAACTCTGGCAAACAGATTGGCTCACGTTATTGCAAAATGTATCTCGGAAGAACAATCTGCTTTTGTGGCTGGGCGGTCCATAATTGATAATGCTCTGATTGCAACAGAGCTTATTCATTTTCTGAAATGTAAAAGGAAAGGTTTGCTTGGTGATGCAGCTCTTAAGCTTGATGTAAGTAAGGCATATGACCGTGTTAGCTGGGATTAGCTCCGCGAGATCATGTTAAAGCTTGGTTTTGATGTTCGGTGGGTTAGTCGAAGATGATGTGTGTCTCTACAATGTAGTATTCAATTTTATTGAATAATGATAAAGCATGCGTTATTATTCCTGGCCGTGGCCTCCGCCAGGGAGATCCTATTTCACCTTACGTATATATTTTATGCACTGAGGGCTTGTCTGCGTTGATTAAAAGAGCTGAAAATAGTGGCCCAATTGATGGGATAAAAATTTGTAGGAGGGCTCCTATCATCACGCATCTACTTTTTGCTGATGATAGTTTCCTTTTCATGAGAGCCACCGAACAAGAGGTTAGAAAGGTCAAAGAAATGTTGCACACTTATGAGGTAGCATCCGGTCAAGCTATTAACTTGGAGAAATCAAAGATATTGTTTAGCTCTAATGTTTCCCCCTAGGTCCGAGCTTCTTTGTCTGATATTATGGAAGTCCAGGTGAGGATAGGTGTGGGGAAATATCTTGGCCTTCCGTCTATGATTGGTAGAAACAGAAGGGATGTTTTTCATTATATCAAGGATCGCATCTAGAAGAAAATCAGTTCTTGGAGGGGGAAGACTTTATCCATGGCAGGAAAGGAAGTCCTTATTAAATCAGTAGCTCAGGCAATTCCAGCTTACTGTATGAGTATGCACCTCATTCCTACATCACTTTCAGATGAAATTCAACGAATGCTAAATTCGTTTTGGTGGGGATCAAATAACCGTGAAGCCAAAGGAATTAAATGACTCTCTTGGGAAAAGTTGTCTATGCCTAAGAGAGATGGAGGTTTGGGCTTTAGGAACATGTATGCTTTTAACTTAGCTATGCTGGCCAAGCAAGCTTGGAAGTTTGTGACTCAACCGAAAACACTTGTGACTAGAGTTTTCAAGGCCAAATATTTTTCTCAATGTGATTTTCTGGATGCTGAGTTAGGACACAATCCATCATACGCTTGGAGGAGCATTTGGATGTCCAGAGTAGTCCTCAAACAGGGACACCGTTGGCGTATTGGAGCTGGAGTTGATATTCCACTTTGTGGCACCCCTTGGTTGCACAATGGGCATTCTGTTTCCAAGCCTGCCACACTGTCTCTAGAGCTTGATACACTATGTGTTCGTGAAGCATGCAAATATGAAAATGTGGAATGCTACTTTTGTTAACTCCTTGTTCCCTCTTGATATCGCACGCCTTGTTCTTAGCACCCCAATTCACTGCATGCTCAATGAGGACAAGATCATTTGGTGTAGCTCAAATGGCTTGTTTTCGGTGAGGTTCACTTATCAACTCATCATGTCTAACTTGCTAGATTCATCTCATTTGAAAGAGGAAGGAGAGTAGTTATCCATTTGGAAGCTTAAAGTCCCACCAAGAGTGAAAATTTTATGTGGTGGGCTTGCCGAGGAGCTCTTCCCACACGATTAAAGCTGTAGGAAAAAGGTGTTGTTTGCTCGAGCTTGTGTGTTGTTTGTGGGAGTGAGATGAAGAACTTATGGCACCTAATGTTTACTTACCCTTCTAGGGTGGAGGCTTGGACTCAACAGGGACTTTGGCACCATATCTCACCTTTGTTGCTAACTGTTGAATCCTTCAAAGATGTGTTTCAGGTTGCTTTTTTCTTTATCACTGGAGGAGCGTTCAAAATTTGCATGCATTCTTTGGAGTCTTTGGCGTGGACGAAATGATGGATACTGGAATAATTTGACTACCACCCCATCCCAACATGTGCAGCATGTTAGCTCCTTCCTAGGAGATTGGGTGCAAGCCCAGCTTCATGCATCTCAAATGGTGACTATCACGAGCCCACCTAGCAGAACGGTTTGGGAGCCTCCTAGCTGAGACAACCCCTTCCTAGGAGGTCCCATTGGTGACCCCACTTATAATTATTAGCGTTATAGCGTAGTGTAGTAGTATAAAATTTGCGAAAAATATTAAAACATACAATACATACTGATACCATAATAAAGTATGTATACTGGTTCCATCAGTAGAGCCTACAACACTGATACCAAATATAAAATACTTCAGAGTACGAAATAAATAAAAACTAAAAACATAGCATCAGAACAAAATGCACTCCGACTTCCTCTCTTGGCGCTCAAGGTCCCCCAGCATTGGAATGTGAGGCTCTCCCACCGGCATCAGGCTCAACAGGTATTCCGTCAATCTCCTCTGGAAACTCCTCATCAGGGTCTTCTCGTACAGTCGAGAACTAAGAAATACAATATAGAAAAGTACAGGGGATAAGAAACAGTAATATGTCATACATGGGAAAAACAACGATATAAATAATTTATATAGACAACACACTCACAAACACGACAATTACAACCAAACGACTTCCGAATAATTTTTCCCTTAACTACTGTCCCTCACACTCATGCGACTAACGACCATATGGACGCGATCATGACGCGACATCCCCAATGGATCAAGGTGTCCCAATCATCATTATGCCACCCCTATAAAGTAGGGTTCTGTCTAAAGCCCGCAGGCCCAAATCGTCTCATGGATACGACATATTCCCCCGCCCGCAGGCCAGGTCGAAATATTCGCCCATCAATAACGCAACTTACGGTAACGACATGTTCCCCCGCCCGCAGGCTAGGTCGGAGCATTTGCCCGTTCGTTAACAACTCAACTTTCGGTAACGACATATCCCCCCGCCCGCAGGCTAGGTCGAGATATGCGTCCGTCCATCTACAATTCGACTAATGGGTACGACCACCTCCCTGCAGGTAAGATCGAAATCGCCCCTACGCCAAACTAATCGGTACGACCATCTCCTCGCAAGTAAGATCGAAATCACCCGTATGCCAACACAGTGATGAATAACAACTATGCAACATGAATCTCACCGACTCATCTCAGGATCAACACTTTGTGCCTCAACCACGACTTATATACAACCACGACCAACTTTCATCCGGCTTAACCGGGTAACAACTCACATCACAACAACAAACTGATAAACTATATCACTAGGTTGAGCATTACGACATATATATAACCTCGACTTTCTCACCACACATTCATCACCCGATTTATCAGAAATCAATGCCTAGTTCTACTCAGACATCAGCAGTCACAACAGACATCAACAACAGTCAGAATATATATTTAACAGTAAAGTCAACTTACAAATAAATAACATTTAATCAATTATAGCATATAATAGACATCATACACATATCACATATAATATATCAAATATCCAATCACAGCAGAGACAACCTCAATATGCAGTAAAATCAACTTAACGGTCAAAGAACCTCTAGTAGGGTTTGGGTCGCCCTACGCATATCAATATATATTATTTAAAGCTTGCCTCCCCGACGATATTGTGGTTCTTTCCCCCAACCTTAGTGATTTTCCCGAGAGATTCCGAATGCGGCTCCGCAACAATCAATCGAGTGTGCGATCGAGCGTTCGAGTCCTATCAGATTCTATACAGTAAAACACAACCAGAAATTAAAATAATGAAACCATAAACTACTTAATCTCTAGGATTAGCTACTGCCCTTAATTAATTAAATAGGCTAGGGATATTGAAAATCTACCAACTCTTGGATCAATGACCCTTAAGCATACCTAATGCATAATCAATGATCAATTATCAAAGATTTGAACCAAAACCCCTTAAACCCCCCTTAAGCACTATTCGTCACCTTTTTGATAAATAGGCTAGAGATTTTATTTCATTACAAGCTCTTGGATTATGATAGTAGGGGATGATACTAGCTCACAGGAATTGGTTTGGCCTCAAAATGATTTTTCTACAATTTTCTAGAGATTTTTGAAGTTTAGATCTAGAAATTGAAATTCATGAAAATAAATGGAGAAAATAAAGATTGAGAGCTCAAGGATGAAATCTATACCTTCTAGGTGATAGAGGAGGATGAGAGGAGCAACTTTGCTTCACAAACTTTCTTGAAAAAGCTTGGGGAAGCTTGAGAAAATTGAGGTTGAAAATGGAGGAAGAAGAAGGAAGAAGGAAGAAGAAAGAAGAAGAAGAAGAAGGGAGTCAGCTGCCGCAGCTGGCCAACGTGAATGAGGAGGAAAAAGGTGAATAATAGTGTATTAATAGATGACTTAAGGTTTAAGAAAGGTAAACGTAATAGTAGGTAATTAGTAAAAACTAATCAAGGATAATTTGGTCAATTCGCGTCCCGATAAATTTGAAAATCCTCACGACATTTGTAGGAGTCCCCAAATGATTTAACATAGCCCTTGTATGAAAATCGTTGGCTCAAGGTTCTCGAAAAACCCTAAGACAACTCGAATCGTCTCCTAGAACGATTATCGGTCCGAATGTAATATATATTATTTTCATTTTTGAACGTCAGGATGAACTTTTCGAAATTATAGGAAATGTGATTCTAAGACTAACTGTCTTGTTCACGAGTCCAAATTAGGTCTCGATAGTAATAAAGCACTACTGTCAAGGAAAAACGCAGACCGGGCTCCGTCTGAGTTTTCGACCCAAAACTTAACCATAGCTTCCTACGATAGCGTAGAGCGTGACTATGGCCTCGGAATAATTTATTTAATTTTATAGACCCTCAAATAAAATACAATTACTTAAATACTAGTTAAATAAAAAGATTAAGAAAATCGGGGTGTTACACTAGCCAAGGATATTACAAGTGCAATGTGGATGCTAGTTTTTTCCAACAGCAAGGCAAAACTAGTTTTGGCATGTTCATTAGAGATGAGCATGGTTCTTTTATTTTAGCGAAGACTGATTGGGTTACCTTTTGCCTCCCAATTCTTGAGGGAGAAGCTATGGGTCTTTTAAGGGCTACCCAATGGGTTCGGAGTTTAAATTGGCACCTTGTGATTTTTGAAGTTGATTATCAAGTTGTTGCACACAAGGTTAATCATCAGCAGGAGGACATCTCAAAGTTGGGCGTCATTGTCAAATCTTGTGCTGAGTTACTTTCTTTTTTTCCAAACTCTATTGTGAGTTTTGTTAGACGACAAGCGAACACTGTAGTCCATAGCTTGGCAAAGGCGACAGTGTTCTTAGCTGGTCCCAATTTATTTTATCAAACACCATCTTGTATTGTTCCTTTGATTATTAATGAAATGCAGTAAACTATTTTTCTCAAAAAAAAAAACATCACGTATTCCAATTAATTTCTTCGGGACATTTTTTTTATTGATTTGTTTTTTTAATAGAGCAAATCAGGATTATATTATAAGTTTTTAGGCTTAATTGCAGTTTTAGTTCCCCAACTTATTAAATTGTGCGATTTTGGTCCCTCAAAAATTTTAGTTTCACTTTTCATCCTTCAACTTTTTCAATTGTACGATTTTTGTTTTCAAAAAATTTAATTGCACTCTTCATCCCTCAACTTTGTGAAATTGTGCAAAATTAGTCCTTCTAGGGACTAAAATAAAGGCTTTTATTGCACAATTTAAAAATTTGAATGATAAAAAGTGTAATTAAAATTTTTGAGGGACCAAAATCACATAATTGAAAAAGTTAAGGGATTAAAAATACAATTAAAATTTTTGCAGGATCAACATCACACAATTAAAAAAATTAAGAAATAAAAAATACAATTAAAATTTTTAAACGATCAAAATTATATAATTAAAAAAATTAAGGAATGAAAAGTATAATTAAACCAACTTTTTATTACTTTTAAGTTAACAAACCTCGTTATGACAGAACTCTGACCTTCCTATTACTTTAATTCAACAAGATTCTGCTTAAGCTTTGCTTCCATCTCGAGCAGAATATGTCAATCAAGTTTTTATTACTTTTTTTTACACGTGATTTTTCTATTTCAAATTTTTATTACTTTTATTTAGCATATGCCTATTACGTCTGACAATTAACATTATAATTAATACATGAACTATTATATGCAATTTTTATATATAATTTAACTAGTATATAAATTTTATATTTTAACATAAAATGAAATATTAACAAATTAAAAATTTAAATTTGGATAATGCCAATTTGTACGAATCCTTCTCTGTTAAACGACGTATGAATCATTGCCATTGTTGGGTTTTTCTTTCAATCACCCGTGAATTTATTTATCTCAATTTACCTCCTTTGTAATTTTTGAACTATAGCGGCAGTGATACGAAATTCGTTTCGCACGTATTATTATATGGATTTAATTAGTATATATTATTAATATAAAGATTTTTTATATAATCAATCTATCAAAAATTATTATATAAGTTAAAATATTTTATTCTTGTCCTAACTATCTTAAAAGTCACTCATATCATGATTTCTGATTGATTGACAGTGTAAAAAATTTTATACTGACAACACATAATAATTAAAGTCTTATTATATATGTATAACACGTACTTGCACATATATTAAAATATTTAATTAACAAATAATAATTAGGATTTAATTGATATACACTGTCAGTATAAAGATTTTTTACATAGACAACCAATCAGAATTTGTCACATAAGGTAAAGTGTTTGACTCTTATTTTAAATACCTTAAAAGTCACACACATTATGATTTCTGGTTGGTTGTCAGTGTAAAAAAACTTTACATTAATATTACATACCAATTAAACTCTAATAATTAAGTAAATATTATTAAAATTTAAAAACACCGACTACTACTAGTTTTTTGTTTTTGACAATTAATTTTTTATCACCATCATCAATAAATAATCACCATTTTTATCGTACTAGTTTCACGCGCCAAGAAGGTGAGGTGACCCACACGAAAGAAAAAGAAGCCCATCGAGAAAATATTGCATTTTTCGAAATAAAGTGTGAAGACCCAAAGTATTTTGGTTGGGATACCCTGTAATTAATAAATTTTATGCATTCACATATTCATTCTAAACGATCAAGATCTTATATATTATATTTAGATTAATATAATTATCTTACATAAAATTTAATTAATGATTTAGATCTTTTTATCATCAAAAAGTGATTGGAAGGATCCATGTCCAAATTAGTTATCGACAAAAACAAACGGTTATATTTTAGTCTCTGATAAATGAAAAATATCTATTTGATTTTCAATAATATAAAATATTAATCAAATTAATCCTTTTTAAAATAATTTTTAAAAATATTTTAATTCATATTTTATATTATTAAAAATCAAATTAATAATTTTTCATTTTTTATCCATCAAAATGTCATCAAATTTTTTATCAATGATCAATTGGGACGTTTCCTCCCAAATAAATTATGAAGTTCAGAGTTGTTGTGAATGTTTATTGAAAATTAAAAACAGTTGGTGGTAAATAATTAAATATGGCTTGTGTCGGAAAATTTGCGTGTTATTACTTCCGATTTTGTCCATTTTCATCAATTGTCGCCTTAAGTAGCACTGTATGATTGTCATGATTGAAGGTCTTTCTATATTAAAGTGAGCAAGTTCTGAATGAGAAAACCTAGACCCGATATATATATATATATATATATATATATATATATATATATATATATATATATATATATATATATATATATAGTTATAGTATTTCCCTCGGGATCGAGGGAATACTATATATATATCGGGATCGAGGGAATACTATATATATATCGGGATCGAGGGAATATTATCTTTCTACCTTAACGAATATATATATATATATATATAGAAAAATAAAAAATAAAAAATGATAATTTTATCAAATTAATGTTATTAGTCATTGATATATTAATTATCATCATAAATGAAAAGTTCAGTATTTAAGGATACAATTGATAGAAAATATTTAATATTATATTAAAAATAGAAAATGAAATATATTTTGGGACAATTTTTTTTAAATGTGACATATATAATAGGGCAGAAAGAGTACTATCTGTTAACTTTACAGGTAAATAGTAAATAATAAATAATCTTATTCAATTATCCTAACAAATTTTTCAAAAAGAGAAAAAAAAATTATTCGGTTTCAAAAATCAAAATCAAAGAGGGTTTTTTTATTTTATCTATATTCTTGATATTTGAAAATTATATTGAACATCGATTAATTCAAGTCAAATCAAAAAGATTTATTTAAGAAGACAAAATTCTCGTAACACCTTACTTTCTTTTATTTATAAAACTGAAATCCGAAACTTTATTTAAAAAAATATTAATGATCGTGTTTAGTTGTTTCCTTTTCTGTGTTCCAACATGGAAATGAATATTTTATATATATTTTCTTATTTTATGACTATGTAAAGTTGAAAATTAATTTTAGAAGATTGTAATAAAAATTTAACAAATCTTATATTTGAATAAATTTATTTTCGTGTTTATCTCTTAATAAATATAATTGTATAAAAAAAAATAGTGTTTAGCGTAAAAAATTTAATTCTATCAACATTATTCATAACCCTATATATGATTGTCAAGGTAATTATTACAATTAGTCAAAAAAAAAGATAATTATTACAAAGTCAAAGCTTTATAATGATATCAAAATCTGTAATTAGTTTTTTTAGAATAAATTTATAATTATTAATAATATAAAAAGGATTTAAATAATATGTATCATCAATATACATTTTTTTCTTTCATATGCTCGTTTCCTATTATTTTTGTAACAAAAATATAATTTTTTGTATTAATAAATAATCATAAATTATCATATCATTATCATTAAAAATATTTAAATCTTATCATAATTATCTTCAAAGTTATATATAAGATAATTTATGATTGATTGATAATATAAAAATTTTTATATCGATTATGTATCAAAATTAATCTATTATAAAAAAATCATTTTAAATCAAATAAATATATGAAAAGATTTATCTCTATTTCCTTATCAAAAAAAAAAAAAAAAAAATCTGTATTTCAATATATCTTGCTTTACTCTCACTCTCCTTCATATTCTTATTAAGCTGAAGAGACCCTTTTTTTTCTTCCTGTAGTTGCAAGCTGTAATTGGATGGGAGCACTTTTGTACTCATCCAATAGGTCATAAAATCATAATAGTGTTCTCTCTCTCTCTCTCGCTCTGAAAAACTAGCTCACGTATAACCTTGCTCCCAATGTCACCATGGCTTTGAGACGCCTCGCTCTGCTTCCTCTTCCACGCGTCTCTCTCTCTTCTCATTTCTCCTTTACATTTCCTCTCCTCACAAACAGATCAAACATATAACCTTTTCTTCCTTCTCATTTCTCTTTTACATTTTCATTCAAGGGTGCCCAAACAAAAAAAAAAAGAAAATATAGGTTTTGTTTTATTTTATTTTATTGTTGTGAGATCAGAGCCTGAAAAATGGAATGGTGGGGGAAGAAAGAGAGTCACAGGGTTGGAACCCCTGTTGTTGTGAAAATGGAAAACCCAAACTGGTCAATGGTTGAACTTGAGGGTCCTTCTGATGAAGACTTGTTCATCACAACAACAACAACAACAAACCCATCTTCTTCTTCTTCTTCTTCTGCTCTTCCTCTTAGAGACAACAACAAAAGAAGAGGCAAAAACGCAAAACAACTAACTTGGGTTCTTCTCCTTAAAGCACATAGAGCCGCAGGTTGTTTGGCTTCTATTGCTCCTACATTGTTCAAACTAGCATCAGCTATTAAACGACGTGTAGTTTCTGGAAGAACGGATGCTGACAACGATGTTAGTGTCGTTGGAAGGGAGAACGAAAACCAAACGGTTAAAACACGGTTTTATTCGTTTATCAAAGTGTTTCTTTTTTTGTCTGTGTTGTTGTTGTGTTTTGAGGTTGTTGCTGCTTACTTTAAAGGTTGGCATTTTAGTGCCCCTAATATAAAGTTTGAGTATTTATGGGTCACACACTCTTTTGGAGTTAAGGGTGTTTTTGATTGGTTTTATTCGAGGTGGGTTTTCATTCGTGTGGAGTATCTTGCTCCACCTCTTCAGTTCTTGGCAAATGTGTGTATTTTGTTGTTCATTGTTCAGAGTTTGGATAGGCTTGTTCTTTGTTTCGGTTGTTTTTGGATCCGGTATAAGAAGATCAAACCTGTTCCTAAGGTTAATGATGATGCAGATCTTGAATCTGGGGAAAAGGGTTTTTTCCCTATGGTGTTAGTTCAGATCCCCATGTGCAATGAGAAAGAGGTAAGATATGATAATAAATAAGAACCCTTATTTGTTATTAGTTGAGTTATGTTTTTACTTAGTACAGTAAATTTAATTTTTTTATCTGAGTTTGAGTGTCTTGTTTTGTTTGTTCAGGTTTACCAGCAATCAATTGCTGCTGTTTGTAATTTGGATTGGCCAAAATCTAAGTTGTTAATTCAGGTTCTTGATGATTCGGATGACCCAACAACACAGTCGTTGATCCATGAAGAGGTACAAAAATGGCAACAAGAGGGTGCCAACATTGTGTACAGGCATAGGGTGATTAGAGAGGGTTACAAGGCTGGTAACCTGAAATCTGCCATGAATTGTAGCTATGTCAAAGACTATGAGTTTGTTGCCATCTTTGATGCTGATTTTCAACCAACCCCAGATTTCCTTAAAAGAACGGTTCCTCATTTTAAGGTGATTTATCATTCAGTCAATGTCGTTTTTTTAAACTAGAAAATTTAGTATGATTTATATTTTGTCATGTAGTTTGAATTGAATAACCATGGTAGTTGTGATGTGTCTATCGTTTGTGGCCCACTAATTCTAATTCACTTGGTGATGATGTTACACAGGATAACGAAAAATTAGGGCTTGTTCAAGCAAGGTGGTCCTTTGTGAATAAGGATGAGAACTTGCTAACAAGGTTGCAGAACATTAACTTGGCATTCCATTTCGAGGTGGAACAACAAGTGAACGGGGTTTTCATTAACTTCTTTGGGTTCAATGGAACGGCCGGAGTGTGGCGAATAAAGACTCTAGAGGATGCTGGTGGATGGTTGGAGAGGACCACTGTTGAGGACATGGATATTGCTGTTCGAGCTCACCTTCATGGCTGGAAATTTATTTTCCTCAATGATGTTGAGGTTTGCCTCACATTAATTAGTATTTTATACCCAATTGTTTAGTTTGGCATTGCTAATTCATAATCGGACTGATTGCAAATTTGTTACTACTTCCAGTGCCAGTGTGAGCTACCGGAATCTTACGAAGCTTATAGGAAACAGCAGCATAGATGGCACTCTGGGCCAATGCAATTGTTCCGCCTTTGCTTGCCTGACATCATATGCTCTAAGGTATGTCGTACTATGTATATATATCACACGACCTTGTTTTTATGGCAATAGTAATCCCAGGACATCTATTTTTGGTGCTTATATAATGTTGATACCAATTGTGCCATTATTTGATCCATGTAGCTGGCCCCACCTAGTGGGAAAAAAAGCTTGGTTGTTGTTGTTGTTGTTGTAGTAGTATATAATGTTGGTACCAATTATTTTTTTTTTTTTCTTTTTTTTTTCAGATAAGCATATGGAAGAAATTCAATATGATATTTCTGTTCTTTCTTCTTAGAAAACTGATACTACCCTTCTATTCATTTACCTTGTTCTGCATAATTCTGCCCTTGACAATGTTCGTACCAGAAGCTGAGCTTCCCGCTTGGGTTGTTTGTTATATCCCTGCCACAATGTCATTCCTTAACATCCTTCCAGCTCCAAAATCATTCCCCTTTATCGTTCCTTACCTTCTTTTCGAGAACACCATGTCAGTTACCAAATTCAACGCCATGATCTCTGGTCTATTCCAGCTTGGCAGTGCATACGAGTGGGTTGTCACCAAGAAATCCGGTCGTTCCTCTGAGGGTGATCTTGTTTCTTTGATCGAGAAAGGACCAAAGCAGCATCAAAGAGGGGTCTCAGTGCCTGATCTTGAGGAAATGAAAGAAGAAATACAAAGACAAGAAAGAAAGGCATCAAAGAAGAAGAAGCATAACAGAATATATGTGAAGGAACTTGCATTGGCTTTTCTACTCCTAACAGCTTCAGCGAGGAGTCTACTCTCGGCGCAGGGAATCCACTTCTACTTCTTGCTTTTCCAGGGCATATCATTCCTTCTAGTTGGTCTAGATTTGATTGGTGAACAGGTTGATTGATTCAGAAAGAAAAGAAATGATAGGACTCTATAATCTGTAGAGATACTTGCACGAATTATATACAAAGAAAACAAAGGTGGATAAGCCGTGCTCTATGAAACACTGAACACAGTTATGGGGACACTGCAGAGGACTAAGAGTGCTTCTTTTCTTGCTCATGCTCCTCCTTCCAGGCTCCTTATCAAGTTATGCTCAATACAAGACCTCATTGATTTGGAAATGGGTACAATAGAAGGTGTTGGTGGCTCTTCAAGGTGTAAGTTTACCATATTTTTTTTCCCACTTTGTAATCTTATGTCGATTCTTTTCTTGTTGGATTAATTCTTTTGTAAGAAAGTTTGTGGCTTACTCTTCAAGCCTCAATTGGGAAATATTTTAGTTGCAGTGAAAGTCAGGAACATTATCTTCCCTTGTCTTGTTCATAAATCCTCCACCGCTTGGTATGATGAAATGCAAATTGACTACTTAACTTCATTTTTGTCAACTTCCCCACGTAGAGAAGTAGGAATTGATTGTCATGGCCAAGGTGTCACGAATATTCCGTGATATAATAGTAAAAGTTCAATGTGGTCCTGCGCTCTTGATTTTAAATTTGTCATTGAGGTTTGTTGTTTACAGTGCTCACCCCCTTTTCAACCTTGAGCAGGATATGAATACAGGGATGCTTGATAAAGATACTTCTTAATTTTGAGTACAACAAAAGAATTGAAATTGATGTTCTTAGTACCATCTTAACTACTAGGAGGGGGAGGGGGAGTTTTGGTGCAACCATAAGGTTGCTTGGTGTCTTGTGACCTAAAGATCGCGGTTTCAAATCTTGGAGAGAGGATCCTCTCGGGTTACTGGATTTTTCCGTAGGAGAGATGACACATAATAAAATAATATTACTGGATTTTATTACGTGTATTTCTCCCTCCTACTGGAAAAATCCTGTATTGGGGAGGAGACTGTGTACATATACCTTTCTTAGGCTTGGATTTGGATTTCTTGCATTTAAAAAATCATGCATTCATGTACCGTTGGATCAATAATTGAAAGTGTTTGAGAAAACTTAGGATTAATCCAACAATATGTTAATTTGTGAATGCATGACTTTTTGAATGCGGGGAATTCAGATCCCTTAGATCATCTTCAATGCACTTCATATAAGCAATCCACTTTATTCTTTTAAGTGAGTCACATAAATTTTAAGCAACACACTCAATTTTCAGTTCAATGAGAGTTCTTATTAACAAGTTGCTTAACTCAGAAATATTCTCTCTTTAACATCTCATATTCTCTCTCTTACATATACATATACAAATGGCTAAATGTTAAGCAACCCATAAGGAAGTTTATATAAGCAACTCTCCTCAATTTTAAGCACTCCATAAACAATTCCTATCGAAGTTGCTTTTAGATTTTATCAGGTGGGAGCCTCGTGCACTGAGCCACCCTTATTAGTATTTTAGCTACTCCATCCCTCATGCAAAATGACAGAAGATAATGTACTTCCAAAAACAAAAAAACACAGCTGACAGACCATCAGTAACGTTGGTAAATTTCCATGGCCGCGTTGCTCTCAGCACATTGATTGTATGTTTTGGTTTGTGTCTCTTGGTTGCACTTTAATGTGATGGACGTAGGTACTCGAAGAAATTGGGTCATAAAAACATATCCGGTTCCGTACTTTGTGGTAGCTGGACCACCAGTGTCTTATGTGAATCCTTGAAACTAAACCAACCAACTTTCTTCGATTACCATCAATCACCTATATAGATCTTGTTTTCTTTCTGCTTTCCTTTTTCATGCCGTGTTTCAATTCCGAACGGTTACATAGTACGACAAAGAAAGGGAAACAAGTTTAATGCGAGGAAATCATAATTCACCAAACAAATTGGAGGCTGCACAATGGACAAGCTTATCTTTTGGTAAGGGTTAAATGCCAGTGGCCACGAGTCACTACAAATTTGATAAAACCAAACTACTCTATACCTTGTTTCCATTCCATGCTTGTGGGAACAGTTATAAAGGTATAACCTCATACAAATCCTCCTACTAATTTTATTAAATTGAAAAAGTTTGAATTCTAAATTCGATTCCTATTTCTTTCATAAAGACCTTACATATTGAATATGACAAGAAGAACTGAACTTGATATTGTAGTCTTTCACCTTGTCATAATTTTATTAAATCTTTGTTTGTACTATTTAAGGCTGAACTTGTTGCAAGGTCTTAGAGTAACTTTAAATATTTAAGGTTTTTAGTGCTTTTATATTTTTTTGGATTTTAGTTAATTATTTGTTTTTTTTTTAATTTTCAATTCCCCGAACTCCCTATTGGGATCCGTGGGAAATGGGGACTAAGGAGAAAAACTCCCCGTGATGGGGAACGGGGACCAGGAGAAAAATGAGGGGCGGGGACGGCAAGCGGGGGAGTACTCCCTGCCCCCGCCTTGGCCTGTTGCCATCCATACTCATCTTCCTAATATTAAATAAAAATACATTTGATATCTTGATAATATAAAAATATTTAATATTTTCTTTATTAAGTAGATGATATCTTTGTTCGGGCCAACTCAACTAGTAACTTTTCCCCCACCACACAAATATATAGCAAATACTAATTAGTGCCTTAAAAGATACTAGTTAAAGAATTAAAACAACAAATTTTAGAGAGAGAGGGAAGAGAGAGTGAGAGAGGGAGCATATCTAGTGAGAAAAGTGTAAGCTTTCCGTCCACACTCGTGGCTTAGGTTCAATTCTAATATTTTCCTTTTGATAGACGATATGTAAATTTCACTATAAATCTTCGCAGAGGTTGGTGGTCTTCCTTGTCCTTGCTAGGGTTGTATCTTCTCCTAATCTAAACTTTTGGTAACAAAAAAAAAAGGCGAGAAACAAATCTTGACCATAAAATTATACATGAATGAATAAGATTAAAAGTTACTTAATGATCAAAAGATTATTTAAAAGGTCAATGCATTTATCTTATAATCTTACGATTCAAAAAAAGATCTAATGGTGTGTATGTGTGTGTGTGTGAGTTTTTAATGGTCACAATATCACTTAAAAAGTCACATGCATTCATTTTCAAATTTTTACCATTCAAATAAGATCCAATTGTCAAGATTCACAGCACTCACCTCTCATAATAACAAAATAACAAGGTGTTCTCAAGTGAGAGGTGAGAAGAGTGAATCTTGAACATTGGATTATTTGAATGGTTAAGATTAGAAGATAAATGCATGTGCCATTTTTAAGTGGTCATGTGACTATCAAATAACTTTTAATTTTTACCACCCATATATGGTTGTATGACCAAGATCTATGATCTCACCTTCTTAAAATACAAAGTTTTCTTACTATATATGCTCAACATTTCTAATGAGAGGAGTTTTTAATGTGAGAGGATGATAAGTGAATCTTGATCGTACAATCATATATGAATGTTCATGATTAACGGTACTTAATATTTTATCACATAAAAAAATGTCACATATAATTATGTTTTAATCTTGACTATTATTGTAAGTTTCAATTGGCAAAATTCTTCTGTCTCGTCTCTTGCCATAATGACTCCTCTAGCCTAATATGGACTCTCTCTCTCTCACACACACAAGTTAGAATTTTTTTTTTTGTATCCATATTATAGGTACGAAGTATCCATCACCATTAGCAATGAATAATATCTGTCGGGAAACCTTTTGGGCACACAAAATAGGTTCTCCCTTCCCAGCCGGGTTTTCTCCATATATAAGAGTCGGGATTTGAACCCCTAATTACTTCTTAAGGTGTCAGAGTCCCTTACCACTCGGACCAACCACATGTTGGTAGGTTGGTAAAATGAGTAAGAATTTAATTATGCTTATTATGTTGATGGTTTTGCTTCTCTTTTTTATTTTTTTAACAAAAGAAGGAAGACACAATTTTACCCTCTGTCATTGATTAATCGTTTCCGTTCATCCTTGATGCACTTTCTGCTGTTGAGTTTGTAAATTTTATCGATATCAATGTGCCGATGTGCAACATGTGCAAATCGAGTAAACAAAACATCAGTTAGTTCAACAGCCTAAACTATTTTTATAGAAATTGATTTTTGCCACTTCAATTTATTGAAAGCCTTGTTGTTAAAATGAATTGAGGGCTTTCATAAAATGGAGTTTATGTCCTTTTATGAGATGCAAATTATTTTATACGCATTTTCTATTTTATGAAGTTTGCCATTTGTGATAGAGGAAACGGGATTTGGTACGCTCTCCCATTTGTCAACTTGTGCCATTTCTCCATATATGCCCAACGTGGATTCTCGTAGCTTTTCAGATATCACATAGAGTACCATTTCTGTTTGTCTTTTGTAGACATTTGGTAGTTTTAAGTCTATGCTTGAATTTCTCATTAAAGAGACGAAGCAAGCGAACCAATTCTTTCACCTTATAGAGATGTTTCTAGTTAGCTTCCAGTGGTTGCATAATATTTTTTTTAAGTTTTAATAGTTAAAACAAATGATAATAGACTTTATCCTAAAAGGAATTGAGATGACAAGGGTAAATTTGAAACGAAAAAGTAATTGTGTTTAATTAACTAAGAAGACGATGAAGAAGGAAGGTATGGAATGGAAAAGGAATTGTCTAGTTAACTAAAAAGGAAATTGTTCTGACCATACTCTGAGGACAAGCTCCTGGTTTAGTCTAATGGTGGACAGAGGCAACTCCCTCTATGCGTGACAGCTTCCTGTTGAAAAGGGGTGGTTACTTGTAAAGACACTTCGATGAACTTAATAGCGTACTCTAGTTTGAGTGTCCAAAGAGGAAGAGAGTATACCTAAAAAGTCTCCCCTTATTTATAGGGTAGTGAGTTAGGTTAGGATAGGGTGTTGATTGTTCGGTGTAGGCCTCTTATGTCAAGCCTAGGCTGAGTTCCAGTAAAAAATAGTTGCCCCCAACTTGCTGCTCTGACGTAAGGCGGAGTGTCGAGGTATTTCTTATTAAGGCTAACGTGAGTGTTAAATGCCCTAAGCAAGTGGATCTGTCATGCAGCACGTAGGCTGAGATCTGCAATGCTTTTGTCAAAATAGAAGGTTGTGATCGGGGTCCAAGGTTGAGCTCTATGATGTTTTGGTCATTACAGACCTTTTTCGAATGTCCGAGTTTATCGGGTGTTACCCTTAAGTAGTATGGATCCAACTTGGTGATATAGTTGAGGTCCACTAAGACATGAGCTTTTGTCGTTGGATTGTCACATATGTTGCTTCACCTATAACCAAAGTCGGTTCAAAGATTCTGAGATTCCTCATGTCAAGTTTGCCTTACAAGATTTTAGTGGTCGTGCTAATAAAGCCGCAATGCCCTCTACTCACATGGACTCTTCGCGACATAGCAACCAAGGTTACTCACAAAGCAGCCAGGGACGTTACATACAAGCCTCCTATTTAGGATACTTTGATCATTGTGCAACATGGACATTGCACACGGCCAAAACATCACTTCCGACTGGGAAGGGGTTTAATTTAAGTTTAAGCTTTGTTGAATTTCAATTCTCCATTAGTTACAGTGGAATAGAATTAGAAAAAGGAAAATGCTGGTTGGTACGAATTGAATTCGTAAAAACCCACACGAATGAGGTGGCTGCTTTACGTGGAGTACTACGTTTGGTTAGAAAGAAGTAATACGTCCAGCCGCAAACTCAACCATCCACTGCACAACACCATCGCCCCATGTCACCCTTGCCAGTCGCTTCTCCTTCCTCCTAGATCGTGAAAGAAGTAAGCGCAAGCTCGCGGCCCTAGGACACACAGGCGAGGTGGATTTGGGAGGTTATGGTGGCGGTCACAAACGGGACGTACAGATCTCCGGGATGTCTACGGTTAGAGGAGGTTGCAGGGTGCAGGGACGGTGATGGCGGTGGTGGAGGTAGAGTGGTGCGTGGCGACAATGTAATGGGCTCTGCTACAACGATTCACGTCTCCCTTGCCAGCCACTTCTCCATACTTCCATTACTTGATCTTGTTGTTCTTTGTGTTTGCATTGGATTGCAGAAATAGACGGTCTTCACTTTTCATTGCGGGAGGGGAGTAAGGTCTGTACCATTTTTTATTTATTAATTTGTTGTTTCCTTTCTTGAAAGAAATAAGGAAGCTGCATCACTATTCGTCAAATTCATATTTACATCCTTCGTATCAAATAGCAAAACTCTTGGAGAAATGATAACACTTCTATTCAATACTTTTTTTTTAATACATAAATGGATTTTATATAAGATCCACTAAATCACATAAATCTACTCTCCATTTAATGAATTCCTCCTAAACTCTATCCAATAATAAAGAATGTATTAAAAATGTTCTCCCTCCATCCCAATATATATGTTATATTTGGTTAAATCACACAGTTTAAGAAAAAATAATAAATGAAAGAAAAAGTGATAATTTTATCAAATTAACCTTATTAATCATTGGTGTATTAACTATTGTTATCAATACAAAGTGGAGTATTTAACGGTACAATTTATAGAAAACATTTAGTACTACATTGAAAATAGAAAATGACATATTTTGGGACAATTTTTTTTTTTTTTTTTGTAAATGTGACATATATAATAATACAGAGGGGAATATTAAAAACAGTGCATTAACGCCACAAACAAATAAAAAAGAAATACAATTAATTTTCAAGATGTACTCGAAACAATCTCTCACCCTCATACACGTTGCAACATTTTCACCCCTGTATGCACTAAGAAGCTTTTCTTTCGTTACATTGTCTTATAAAAAAACAAAATAAGGACAACCAGAAACCCTTACAAAAGTACACACATTATCTAACATGCAACACTAGTTGAAATAACTGAGCTTCAAAAATCAGAGCCTTACAACTCTACATAATCATAAGAGTTGCACGCTCCTCAAATACTTCCGTCCATGTCATTAAAAAAAGACCACTGCAACTTGTTCTGAATGATCCTGATTTTACACACATCTTCTTACATAACATGTGTAACTATCATTTTCCAATTGATAAATCTAACAAGTCATCTTCTGCTAAAAATTCGAAGAGCCAACAGTTAGGTATTAAGATCCTATACAACTAAGAACCTTAGTTTTCTTTCCCTCTCTATTTCCCCTCCTTTTCAACTTCAGTTAAATTCTGCAGTTCAAGGCTATATATTCCACACACTATAACTCTGTTTTCAACCGTCCTGTTCAAAGACGAGAATAAAATTAGAAGAAAGCAGGCACTTGAGTTGATTGTGCAAATAGTCAAAATTTAAAAGATTCCAGTTTTGCTATTTATAGACCAATTTTCACAAACCACTTTTACACTGGTGATTAGCATGCAAATAGTTGGTAAACAGTATTTATTATGTGACCACTTTTACATTGGTGATTAGCATGCAAATAATTGCTAAACATCATGCATTATGTGATAATTGGGGATGTTAATCTATTAACAATATTGATAATCAATTAACATCCGCGATCATCACATACTCCACGCTATTCACCCTTTATCACAAGTGTAAAAGTAGTGTGTCAAAATTGGTCTACAAATAATAATAATTATTTTTTGAAAAGATTCTGGCTATTACCATTAGGTCCCAAATTGTCAAGTGCTGTACTGGAATCGTATCCCATTCCATAGAAGCTTTGGAACTCGTGATCCAAAACAGTCTGCATGCACAGGTATCAGTTATTTTCACAAACAAGGTAGCTAAAGAGTAACGTGTTCAAAGATCTTTACTCTTCATACCTGGGGCAAAGGAGGGAACTGTGTTGATGTACTAGGCATGCCAGTCATGGTTCCCGGGAAACTTGCATTGGGAAATGGATGGGAGGAGCTTATACCAGAACCGTATCCACCAATTCCATGTCCTATACGTGGCTGGAGAATCTAATTAAAAGAGAAATGTAAGTCAGAATAACTTTGTGTACTAAAAAATGTAAAATGGACCTAAAAAATTAAGTGTATGTTTGGATTTTCATTTGCGGTGGCACTGCAAACTTAAGTTAGCAATGACATTGTAAAAAAAATTACATCCAACGTGAAAGAAGAAAAAACCTCCGTTGGCCAAACTTAGGTTTGCAATGGAAATCCAAACATAGCCTAAGACCTTCACTTACATCCTTTGATAGGATCCGCTCTACATCAAAATTCAATTCTGGGTTCACTGTGGCAAGTTTCATGGACAAAAACTGCAAAATATATATCTAAATAAGTTTAATTGTCACATAACCATAATAATGGAATTGACTCATATAATCACCAAGGATGTGTTTAGATTAACTTATCGGACAAAACCTAGGTGCAGTTTCATACGTCATACGTACTTAGGGTGTTGTTTTCTAATGAGAAAAATACACGTGTAACAGGTCATTAATGAAAATATAACATGTGTATAATAGTTGTTACACATGTCCTATTCTCATTGGAAAACATCACCACAAGCACCTAAAGAACAACACCTAAGTTTTGTCCTAGCTTATTATTTTGTGTTCAAAATAGCTTAAAATCAAAATGCAATTGGTTTGTGATTGACTTACCATAAAATGTCTCTTGATATGCATTATCAGTGAAATGGTTATAATTCCTTTAAATTATTTTGCAAGGTGATTGAAATTTTTATTATTTTTTCTGGGAATAAGGCATGTGCACAGTGGAAATAAGATGGACATTCAAGTTTAAATAATATTGTGAATACTTAAGATATGGCAGTACTTTCATACCTCAACCTGTTGCTGCAGTGATTGAACATAGTTTATAATCTCATCCAGCATTACTGCTTTGCCAGTTATCTAAGAAATCAAATACACCAGAAAATTAGTTTGCAAAGGCATAATCATGGTATCATGATAAATCATAACACAGTAATTATCTCAATCAAATCACCTTGTTGCATCCTGGAACAAGTTCTTGAAGCAACCTCATTCGCTCACTAATCTTTTCTCTTCTCACCTGCAACCAAAAAGGTTCTATAACTAAGTTTACAATATCTATATAGAAAAAAAGGTTTCTCCTAACAAACATTGTAGTAAGATGGTGGTGGTTGGTACCCTTTCTGCAAGGCTATGGCTGTTTGTGGCTTGACCTCTTCGAGCTCTCACATGAATGAAATTATCTTTAGGAGCTTCTCCACTTTGGGAGTTGTCTTTAGCTTGCTTCACCGATTGTTTAACACGCAAATCTGCACTACTATTCTCCTCAACTTTTTGTTTCTTTTCATGTTCTTTTGCACCATCAGAGCTCTTCCCAGGAGAATCTTTTAGAGCACCACCCTCAGCACTCTAATCAGAAGTTATAATATAAAGCATTTCATTCATTAGCGCACTAAACTTCATAAAACAATGCAATAAAATATCCTAAGTCCTAAATGAGATTGATATATACAAACATTTCATTCATTTGCTCACTAAATAAACCACATAAATAAGACAATGAAATATTCAAGTCCTAAAATGAGATTGACATATTTCTCTTTGACAAACCTTTTTTGGACTGAAAGTAGAATTATGATCAAGACCTCGCTTTCTTCTATTTCCAATAGGTGCAGATCCTGGGGCTCCCTCTTCATTAGCTGAATCCTCAACCTGAGATTGTTCACCATTTATTGGAGCCCTTTCAATTCCAGCATCCTTACTCACATTATAATTTGGTCTATACCCTGTGTTGGTGTTAGCTATATCACCAAACCCAGGTTGACCAAAGGTGCCAACCATTTCTGAGAAGCTTCCACTTGCATAGGAGGGAACCTTGGAGACCATGTCCCCAAGATTTGAGTCAGACATATATTGAACAAGGTGAGAGGTGCTGCTCATTCCCTGATTTTCCAAAACAAGAGGATAAGATGAGTTGCCAAAGTCACTATGAGAGACCATTGAAGAGCCTCCAAAAGTTTGAGCCTGACTCAGTGAAACAAGTGGATCCCAAGCAGAAGAAGCAAGAAAAGGATTAGTTACATCTGAAGGAGGCTTAGCCATAGACACAGAACTAATAGCCATTTCGGAAACATTTGTGCTCAAACCAGATGATGGACAAGTCATAATCCTCTCATTTCCATGTTGAAAACCCATGACATTTTCATGACCACCCATCTGAATTCAGTAGTGCCTAAACAGCTAGGACTAAAAGATAGTACCCTATATATATATATATACCAATCAATTAGCACAATTCTGACTCAACAGTTTTCAGGGCTGCATCTAGATATAATCAGAAGAAATAACCAAATGCATATGATTAAAGGGAAAGTGAATTTTGACTAAGTTGGCTGGAGAGATATCTTGCAGGACTAAACAAGGAACAAATAACTTGGCAGCTTTATAGGACTGAGGGGAAGTAAAAGTAAAAGAAAACCCTCATTGTAGCATAGATAAAAAGTAAAGGGAATATAATCTACTCATCAGTGACCAGCTTGTTTACCTCTTTCCTTCAAAAACCCTAGGATCAAGTCTACTACTACAATGCTCAGGAAAAGGGGAAAATGCCTCCCTCAGACAAGAAAGTGAACCTTTCAGCCTTCAGAGCATAAAGTGGACATAATAGACAAACAATGGGATTAGCTAACAGCTCATCAAACTGCAAGTAAAGCAGATTCCCTTTTCTCCTTTGTCCACACAACAACAACTAAAATCTCCATTCCATGAAAAAACACCAATGTGATTGATGTTAAACAAGATGATTAATACCACTAGATGAGTTGCTTTGCTTGGAACAACACTATGTGAAGAAGCTCCAGCCTGAGTGAACAAACAATAAGTATATTTTTTTTTTAATGTAAGCTTTTGATTTAGAAGACAGGACAGGAGGGGCTGCTGAAACTCTTGCTATTAAATTCTAGGATGGGAATCCAAGAGCAAGGAAAGACCAAAGGCATCAAATTCTACTCAAATACTGCAATGAGTCAATGACTGGTGAAAATGAAAGGGACAGGATTTAGAAGTGGTACCCTCTTACTGGGTGTGGTTGACCATATCAACAGGGAGCATCAAATGCTAGATTAAATTCGACAGCAAAAACCAAATTTCACCAATTGGGTACTAAGCATAAAACATCAAAGGTAGCATAAAAATCCAACTTTTATAGATTACAGACAACACCAGGAGCTATTAAGCTAGAAAGAGAAAAAAAAAAAAAAAAAAACAGACAGAGAGAGTGTGTGTGTGTGTGAGATAGAGAGAGAGAGGCTCTATGATTTTGCTTACCTGCCCAAGCTATGAGGTGACATGTATCATTTTAAAAGACATACTAACTACTGCCAACTGCTCCTGTTGGTAAATTATTGCAGAAGCAGAAGAACCTAATCACTTTTTTTCTTCATACACTTTCACTCCTTGTAATAATTTTCAGTTTTCAGCTTAAATTAATCACTTCTTTTAATCAATAATATTTTAATTATGTTTCACCTTTTCTTTAGGCCGTGTGTGTGTGACTGTGACTGTGTATTTTGCTTTCAAAGTGTTGGATTGGATTTGAGAGGTTCTTCTCTTGAAGGCCAAGCTTGCTCCCTATGTATTCATTAACAAACATACTTCTTTAGTATTTTTATTCATTTCTTTTATTTTTTTACTGACACATTTGCCAACTGTTCTAAGTAACATATCCTTCTCTCTCTCTCTCTCTTTGCTGTTACACACTCATTTTACTCAGTGCCAACTAACCTCTTTCATTTCCTTTTAGAATCCTCAATTATATGCACCTAACCTCCATCATCCTTCATCAACCTCAGTCACTGATCATCATAGTTTCTAAAGTATAGACCACACCAAATCTTCCTTCTATACCATTCAACCTACGTGTCATGCCAGTGAGAGATTGATTAAGGTTAATGGTCCAGAGAAGGACAAGTGTAAGGACCAGATTAATAGGGAATAGAGAATAGGGTGAGGTGGCAGTGCAGGCTATGATCTCTTCTGTCTCTACTTTATCAAAGAGCATTTATTTAAGTAATTATGTAATAATCCTGAAGCAGCAAGCTTTTTTAATGTGTATTTTTTTTCTATTTTAAGCTTTGGGGAGTGAGGAACATAAGGAATAATGGAATCTAATAATCAATTTTACCTTCCTGTCCTGCTACGTTTTCCAGCTGTAGCCTGTTACTATGCCTTGTCCAGCCAATCCAGTCAAACCTAAATTATCCGGTCAACCGGTAGCCTCGTTGTGATACTGCTGGAAAAAAATTCTGAAATCAATGGATTATTTTCTCGTTAATCATATGATCAGATCATGAATGAGACACCGCATTGGGTCGAACAAAATGATAAAACTACTTATCAAAACACTCAGATCTAGGCCAATTTTTCTTTTTCTTTTTCTTTTTTTTTTGCTACAAAAAATCTATGATATACATGTATATTATTTTATTATGCATGATCTGATGATCTTTGATATACTTCCGTGTTTACAAAATAACGAGTAATATTTCGATCTTTATTTTGTCCACCTATTACCTCTATAAAAAACACTACCTGAGGTTAATCGATCACATATTTTAATTAGTCCTTTGTTTTTTAAATATGAGCAATTTATTATCTCTGTAATTTGGATTGGCTTTACGCCTTTACCAATAAGTTTAGTATATGTTGGTTTCATTTCTTGAAATATCAGAAATGTTTCTGTCACTGTCAAACGTGATTTTGATAAAAATAGAGGTGTTTGGTTATTATTTGACAAAATTGATTTTACCTTCAAACGTGATTCTAGTAGAAGCTACAATTTGTAGCTTCTGAATTGAATTGAAAAATTTACACTGAGTTTTACATCAAACTTGTTTTCAAAATAAAAATATTCAAACATAAATCAATTCACTTCAAATTCAATTGTATTGAAATCAATTCTACATAATCAATTCTATCCAAAATCACATTTGTTAAACGCTCATCCAAACACACACATAATATATTTAAGAATGAAAATCACGTTTGGGTGACCACTGACCCCAACAGCAATATGCAGATGTACGTTATTCATAATTTATGGAGTTAGTTCAATTTTTTATGGTTTCTAATTGTGAAGACTAATCTTTTGAGATACTTCACGATATTTAAAGAATGATCTCTTTCAATCAGATTTTTTCATATATAAGAGTCAAAGATCGAATCTTTGATCACTTATTTAAAGGGTTCAAATTCATTATCATTCGGACCAATCACGTATTGATGGACTTGGTTCAATTTACCAAACTTTATGTGTGGCTTAATTTTTACGGCCATTCATTCATTAATATCCCTTTCAGGGGTCAGAGGTTGTTAGCGGAAAACGACTGCAATAGAAATACTGAAATAGGACAATGATACAAAAATAACACGAGAGATATTTTTAGCAAATATATTGTTCACACTTAACACTTAATTTTTGACGAACTACAAGTGTATATAAACTGTCCATTATTATTCAGTTATGTATTATTATATTAGATTAGATTAGAGCAGACCCTTTTATATAATTCTAAGTCTAAGAGGACGTGAGAAAAATTGGAATAGATTAAAGTTTAGACAAAGTATGCGTTTCTTTTAGATTTTCGATTCATCAGAATCAATTATAGGAACAAAAACAATGCTAATAGAATTGAAAATTACTATTTTTGTATTTGGTTGGCAAAATCATGGTGGACAAAATTTTTTTTGTAGTGAGTAGAATTGATTCTGATGGAAGCAAGAATTCCTAGAATTGATTTTGGGACTAAGATAAGAACATTTTCAGTGGTGCAACTCATTTGAGTTGCTTAATTCATCTTTTTATGGCCTCTATCATGTTATCTCATCACTTTTACTTTTTACTACTTTAAGTAATTATATACTCCAATGATGTAACTATTAAAAGTTCACAAAATAGGTCTTATAAATTACTTCACATCTTTATATATATTGATTTTTATTTTTCAATTTCGAGAGGAAAGTCTACTATTTTTTTCCACCAAAGATAGCAAAATAAGTAACATGAAAGGAGTATGAATAATCTCATAAATGAATCGCATATTAAAAAAAAACTAGTCAATAATTAATATACAAGTGGGGTACATTTATAGGTGCTAAAGTACTGATTTACAGGAAATTATAATGTTAAAATATTATAGTAAAAAACCAAGTTTAAATTGTAAATATTTATTTAAAGGAACAACAGAAGCAGTTCAAACTACACGATGAAACTCAACATGTGGTGGGTCCAAGTGATAAGAGACTCGGACACCTTAAGCAAGTGGTCAGGGTTCGAATCCTTACTCATGTGTATGGAGAAAACCTGTTTGGAAGAGGAGAACCCATCTTGTGTGCTCAACAGGTTCCCCGACGAAGATTAGTCACTGCTAACGGTGATGGATACTTCATACCTATATCATGGTTAAAAAAAAAAAAAAAAAACTACACAGCAAAAGCAATGTTTCAATTTGGTGTTATGGTATATACAAAAAGCGAAGAAAAGAAATTATTAGAAATACATTTGATGTTTATTTATTTATTGATCTTGAACGGAAAAAATAGGAGAAGACTAAGGTCCTTCAACTTGAACGTTGAGTATCGGTCCTCCATTATTATTTACCGGTTATAACCGGTATATCGACAAAAAAAAAAGGACAAGAATAGATCTTAGCTTCGCGAAGACGATGAGGGAGGAACAGTGGTGGATGAGGAAGTTGATCTTGAAGGTGTCCGAAGAAGCGCTCATTGTGTAGATTTTCCAAATAGAGGAAGAGGAGGAGGATCGCAAGAGCAGCAATAACATCATCATCCACAGATTGAGACTGTGTTGAAATTATTATCATTAAGCGAAGACGACGCCGATGAGGTTTTCATTCCAATCACGAAGTTCAGATGGCTGTCGCGACGACTCAAAGCAATGAGATCCAAAATGCAAAAAAATGTAGATCTCAACAAAAACGCAAAGAAGAAACCCGCAAAAGGGTCAACAGATCTCAACCCAAAATGCATAAAAAGTGTTCCTTTCCCGATGATTGTGATTGTGGACATTGGTGTGACTTTGGTGATTCTGATCTGGCAGTGGTTGAGTTCCTATTTGGGGGGGGGGTGGTTTTGAGAGAGCTTCCTTTGTTGTCTTTTCTTTTGTTTGAGTTTACTTACCTCAATTTTATTTTGTTTGCAATTTTTATTCTTACTTGACTCGTTGACAATTTTATTTTTTTGCTTCTTTTCTTTATTGTTTCAACCTCATTAATGATGAATTTGTAACAAATATTTAATTTTGAATTTATTTTTACTTAGATCAGCAGCTTCCTTTTCTGACAGAATCAATTATGTTTAAGCTTCTATCTAATTCTTGAGGTAGTTTTTCTTCTTTTTGTGAAGAATTCAGGCATCCGAATGATCCCCTCAAAAACCAGCTTAAAACCGGCTTATGAGGATGTGGTCTATCCAGTTATATAAACAACGGCCAGACTCGTTAACCACCCGATGTGGAACTCGCAACAAGCCCCCTCGAGCCGGGGCTCGACACCACAAGCGAGAGCTAGTGGCACTATCCACATCACCGGACAGAACGTGGCTCTGATACCATGTGAAGAATTCAGGCATCCGAATAGTCCCCTCAAAAACCGACTTAAAACTGGCTTATGAAGGATGGTCTACCCAGCTATATAAGCAATGGTCAGACTCGTTAACCATCCGATGTGGAACTCGCAACACTTTTATTAATCGAATTTGAGCTGTACTTTGGTTTTGGGTTTTTCACTTTCTTGCTGCTTTTCAGTATCTGGGGTGCTCTATAGTTCAAGGGTAACAAAAAAAAGTTCACATTTTACCTAAAGTTTTCAATGCCCTTTTAAGTTTTATTACATAATGAAGCTGGTGGTTGGTGTGATTGAGTCAAAGAACTTATTGCTATAGGGGGAAGACGACGTTGGGAGGGAGGAAGGGCGGGGGAGAAGGGAGTCCTAGCATAATCTATCGGTTGTCAACTTTCAATCTGAAGCATTCAAATATTTATATTTAATTATTATTATAAAGATGGTTTGTATTGTAAGTGGATCGGTCCTGCAAATTTTATAGGAACACCAAAGACGTCTCCATAAAAACATATAGGGTTACAGCTAGAATTTTCGTATTAAATGTTCCAAGCTTGGGGATCAACTTGCATGAATGAGAACAAGCCCCTCTAAGTCTAACTACTGGGTTTGGTGCCTTCACAATTTTCAGGTTTTGTCTCATGATATTAAAATTATACTAATTCAATTACTGAAAGGGACGTTGAGTCGTTGACCCACTTACATCGGTGAAGCTATTCGGCTGAAGTGAACAGGTGAACAGATGTGAGTGAGACGCATATTATAATAGGACAAAATTTATTTATTCTACATATGTTTGTCATGCTATTACTTATTGTGAAAAAAAAGTGTGTAGTAATATATAATGTTTTTATTGGTATGTTATTACACATTTTTTCTCTCAGAAAAATAACATTACCAGCACCTGAAAAACTACACCTACGTTTTATCCATTATATAATTGCATATGGTTTAATTATATTTTTTTGTCTCTCAATTTTTTTAATTATACGATTTTGATCTTTCAAAAATTTTAATTACATTTTTCATCCCTTAACTTTTTAAATTGTGTAATGAAAATCTTTAATTTGGTCCCTAAAAAATGAATAATTTTGCACAATTTCACATAAATGAGGGATAAAAAATATAATTAAATTTTTCAAAGAACCAAAATCGCACAATTAAAAAATTAAGGAATGAAAAGTACAATTAAACCTAAACTATAATTCTATCTCATTTTCTGTATATTACAATATGTTGCTACATGTGCAAATGTGAATAAAGTAATGTGTAATTAAAAATCTTTAACAGGAAGTTGCATCAAGTTAATTAATGGATATAACAATCAAAAGAGAACCAGCGATCACGCGTGCGTAAGTCTTCAGCTTGGTGTGGAACTCATCCTCTATGGTCCACAAGATGTGGTCCTGCCTAATTAGCAATGATGGGTTTATGGCTAATAGAAGAATCTCTTTTCATAAGATTTGCTATTGGACCTCCTAATTATCAGTCACCATCTTCTCTCTAAACACTAAACACTTTGTTGGGGTCTTTGCTTTCCCAAGTTAAACTACAGCCCATGCTGCAGTTTTGTGCTTTGCTCCTCTCCACACTCCCTAGTCTTTTCGAGACAGCAGCAGCAGCAGCAAGATTTTTCTCATTTCTACTTCTAAAGAAGCTTTTCCCTTCTTTTCTTTACATAAAGTTGTCAAATGCCAACTATCGCTTTTCCAATTAGACAAGACTTCTCGTGGATAGAACCTAACAATCAATTCGTCCAGTAATATAATATTAATTAATGATCAATTAGAGAATCTAATGAGAACATACATAGTACAACTCAACTCAAATTACATCGAATAATGGCTAACAAAAGATATATGAGAAATGTTATACTTTTTTTTACAAAATTTTCTGATTATTAAAAGAAGAAAATATTAAATGTTTTTAACATTTTGAAGATATTAAATATATTTAATTTTTTATTTAATATTAAAATGATTATTAAAAAAATTAGAAGAATATAAAAAGTTCTAAAGTTTAATCCTTTATGGGTCATTCATACGACTGAGAAGACTACCTCAAACCCTCCTCCAATTGAAAAGATGGAAGCATGCGCAGAAGGGTAGGAAGAGATGCAATCATCATCAGGTTTTCTTTTATAATTTAAAATGAAAAGGTGCTATGTATTAAGGAAGCTGATACTAACGGATGCTTCCTCTCTGATGCAGCTCATCAAAGTATCAAACCCTAAGCCAGTTCAGAAATAGCAATCATTTCAAGACATTGATGTTTTCCACATAAAGAAAGGAGTTTTGGTGGGGGAAAACCAAAATAATCAATAACTATATATATATATATATATATATATATATATATAAGTTATTTTTTCACTTATACTCACTCTTAATCATTGATTTTTTTTTCATTAAATAGTATAAATTATTAAAATCATAATTATCATTGGATGAAAATAAAATCAATCACTAAAAATGAACGTAAACAAAAAATGACTTTTACTGATATAAATTGATCTCTCCTTTGATTTTTTATCTCCTACTGAGAAGTCGGTCCTACAAACTTCTTTTTTATACTTGTTAAGGAAAGTGGGCTTTACCATTGCTAATCTTCCATCTTGTCTAATTTTTTTAAAATACGAAGATTACCTGTGTTTTAATGTTAAATTGTGCTTTATACTATAAGAACACAATTTATTTACATTTTTACACTCATAAAACATAATCTGAACACTAAAACACACACAATTTACCCTAACAATTACCTTTGCATTGCGGACTTCCCAATGGTATGCAAAAACATGAGCATTTAGGTAGATAATGTAAGTGGGTGAGTATTTGTGTATTTAATTTTTTTATGATTAAAAAAGTATTTTTTTTTGCCTAATTTGGTTGATTTTTTAGCTCATTTGTTTGAACTTAATAAATTGTAATTAATATAGTATAAGAACTTTTTTACACTTGCGCCAGAACCAAGTAAGATTCTCTCGATATATATTCCACACACTATAATATTTAATACTGTTAATATACAAAGTAATAATAATATGGATGTATGCAGAAAACAAAACTGGCAACAAGACCCAGCTGAAAACTATTATGAAATTATTGGCTTCACTGGTACCTTTCTCGGAACATATATCCATTGTATTATAGTTATTTAAAAAAAGGAATAGTCAAGATCTGCCATAGCGCCATGTTATTTCATATTTGTTGTCCCAAGAACCATTTTCTCTAAACTAAGCAAATAGGACATTCTCAAAAATCAAAACTCAGAAATTGCTTACCTCACACTCTTTTGATTTCAGTAAATATTATTCATCGCAGCGACTTACAGGTTATTTCATCATATTTGATAGTCCAAACAAAAGAAAAAAAAAAGTAAATACTCAATGTGGCGTACTCCCTAAAGAATTGCAAATTTGCAATATTGAATTGTCTAGCTGGCTAGCTCTTTTACAATAATGTTTTCTATCAACACCGTTAATACATCTAATTAAGTCTTTCGCTCATACTCATTATATCTTGGGTTCGATCGATTATCAGATTTTTCCTGTTGATAGACGATATTGAAATTTCATTATAAATGCTCGCTGAAGTTAGTGGTCTTCCTTCACCTTGTAAGATAGTGTGTCTTCCCCTAATCTAAACTTTAATTGTACTACAAAAAAGAATAATCCTTTCTATTATACATTTTAGGGGTAAATATGTTTTTGATCTCTCTAAAATAACGAAAATTCATTTTTAGTCCCTCATTTTTTAAAAGTCATTTTTTGGTTCTTCAATTTTCAAAATAGCTTATTTTGGTCCCAAACGTTAGCTCAATTTTCAAATAGTGACTAAAGGTGAGCTATTTTGAAAATTGAGAGACCAAAAAAGGACTCTTTGAAAATGAGGAACTAAAAACGAATTTTCGTTATTCACATACCAAAAACATATTTAACCCTTATAATATTCTTCTTCAATATTTTTTTTTGTGAAATTTAATCAAAAAGATATACAACTCATCATTGTTCTAATGCAAATTATATAGCACCTAAGCATATAATTTAATTATTATATAGTTTAGATTTTAATATAAATAACCATATCATAAACTTATTAAAGCTTTCTCTATTGAGCATCATATTTGCAAAACTCCATCTATTAAGCAAGTAGATTGACATCCTTCTCTTTGTCATTGGATTAAATGTAATACAGATGGTGTGGCTAGAGGGTCTCTTGGTTTTGCTGCAGCTGGGGAGATTTTTAGGGACTCAACTGATGCTTTTTTGGGAGGATTTTCATCATTTATAGGCAGTTCTTATGCTTTGAATGCTGAGTTAGTGACGGCTATGATAGCTATTGAGGAGGGTTCTCTAAGAGGTTGGCATAGACTTTGGTTAGAATGCGACTTAAGCCTAGTTGTGTCTGCTTTTGGCTCTAGTTTATTGGTTCCTTTGAATCTTAAAAATAGATGGAAGAACCGCAAGGTCTACATTTCAAAAATGCAGCTTCAAGTTTCGCACATCTTGTGAAAGGGAAATTCATGTGCTGATAAGATGGCTTCTTACGCTTTTGTTAATAATGATTCTTGTTGGTGGGATCATTTTCCTTCTTTTATTAGGGAAGATTTTTTCCGTAATATATTAGGATTGTCTAACTATAGATTTAGATGATTCTTTATTTTTCATGTATATTGGCTTTAGTCCCCCATGCTTGCTATTATTTTTAATCTTTTATAATATTTTGGGGTGTTCTGCAAATGATTGGTAGCGTTGGTGGTGCCAACTTAGTTGGGATTACCTTATCTACAGTGATGTCTTTGCATGTCTTAGCCTTTTATCAAAAAATAAACTTATTGAATTTTTACTAATAAAAAAATAAATTTGCAAATATTATATATATATATATATATATATATATATATATTTATTGTAATAAGTCAAAATTATTACTTTTATGGTCCTTTACTTGATTAGGATAATTCTAGTCTTTCTTTTCTTTGAATGTTTATTATCATCCTTCTTCATCTAACTTTTTTCTTATTTTTCAGAAATGTCATTTATTAAATAATTTATTTAAATTAATTACCTATTATATATCACTCCTATCTACCTCAAATTATAATTAAAAATTATAATAATTATTTTTATTATAAAAATCACAACCTAATTATAATGGTATATCTCTTTTAATTCAATGTGCTATAAAACCAAACAATAAAGCTTAATACAATAGAGAGAATTGATATTATTCATCCATACTATTATAAAAAATGATTTCCCACCTCAGTGTTTTATTTTTGTTTTTTTAATTATCATTGTGAATTATTCATTTAATAATTTAAAATAATATAAAAAATATAATTATAAATATATTTTATTAAGGATGAAAAATTTACAAATAAACTTGCAAAGGATAATGTAATAAATAAATTTTGCTCACCTATCAAATAGTTCTCATCTATTTAAATATGTTTTAGGTCCCTGTAAAATATTAAAAATTCATTTTTGGTCCCTTATTTTCAGAACGTCCTTTTTCATTTCTTAGTTTTCAAAATGTCTTTTTTTCGTCCCTTAATTTTCAAAATAGCTCATATTTGGTCCCTATTTTGAAAATTGAGATAAGTTAGGAAACCAAAAGTGAGCTATTTTGAAAATTGACGGATCAAAAAGAGATTTTTTGAAAATGAGGGACTAAAATGAATTCTCGCTATTTTATAGGGACTAAAAACATATTTAACCCTACATTATATATATATATATATCACCTTATGTTTACTTAGTTTTTATTATTTAGTTACAATTAATTTCCCTTTGTTTCTTACAAATTTAAAGTTTAATTTTGTCACATATCCTATAAGTGAGCATTGTAAGCTATGAGATAGGCACCTAGACCTATCAAAATGAATTTCAACCCGTGAGCCAACATGACTCAACCCATCAAAATGGTGGCTTGGATTGCCCGAAGACCAACCTATAAGGATTTCGGGCTGACATGTCCCAACTCACTAAACCTATGAGTTAAGCAATTTTGAGCTGGGTCAACACAACAAGACATGTCCCTCTTCTTCTTGATCACTTTCTCTGCTACCATGTCCAAACTTAGGAAGCCCCCTTGCCACCACCAAACACGTTGATGAGCCACCATGACAAGGAATCGATGAAATGGATGTACAGACACCAAATCCAAAGCTAGATATTCATCATTTACTGAAGATCGGCTAGCTGCCGGATGAACAACTATATATGTAGCAATGTTTACCGGCCAAACAACCAGAGGCCAAATTCACGGTTGTCGTCGAACTAAAGACCAAATCCACAGCTGCTTTCGAGCTTTAAGACCTCAAATGAACCAATGGCCACTGTACTTTTCAATCCAAAACAGAAGTTACTCCTAGCTGTTTCTGATAGAATCGATTTTAGATGCAAAATTGTTTTTCCAAACGTATAATCAAACATCTTTTTTTATATTAGAATCACATTTGACAAATGAAAAAACACTTTTGATGTCTGTAAAAGAACCAAACACACACTTAACCCATCAACCATGGTGGGTTGATTTGGTTGGTTGAACCATGTTGATTTTTTTTTACTCATCAGCAATTGTGTGCAACCTATTATGGACTGACCTGAGCGAGTTGAGTTGATCCATTTTAACAACTCTATATGCAATAAGCATTTTTCCTTTTATTGTTAAAAATATCTTTAGTCACTTGTCTGCTTGCATATTTTGTACCGTGCTACTGTTAGGATACAAGAAAAAGTATGTTTGACCATCGTTCTGACCCCAAAATCCAGCTACTACAGAAACTTGAGGTGTTTGGTTTGGAAAGTATCCAATAAAATTAATTTTGAGGCGGGTAAAATTGATTTTTAGAGAAGTAAGAGTTTTTAACTTTTCCGTTAAGTAGAATTGATTATAGGTGTGAGACTTATAAAATTCTTTATATTTACAACTTCAAAGTGATTTAATTTTATCATCCAAACAAAATCAATTCTTCTAAATCCACATTTAAAATATCATTATCAAATAAAAATCCATGTTTTTAACCTCAAATTTTTTAAAAATAAATTCTTTCAAAATTAATTCAATCAAATCTAATACAAACGGATCCTAATGGTTAATCAATTTTGGTTTATATCCTCAATTGTTGTCTTTCATAGCAATATGTACTTGACGGGTAAAAGCCTTCACGTCCTCTCATTGCTTTTGGAGGCATTTCATTATAAGTTATTTTTTCATTTTTAGGAATCTTGATGTTCAAATGAAATGTTCCCATATTTAATGTAGGATATTAAATAATATGTTCATCTATCTTTTTTAGACATCTTTTTTAGTAATAGTGTGTTTGGATATGAGGTAAATTCCCTTAGAATCACGTTGAAGCACCAAAATCTACTCATTGTAGCTTCTATCTTGACGTGATATTGGGCTATTTGATGCAGTACCCAAACATACACTAAGTATTCCCACAAAATTATTCCTATACAAGAAGTGGGTTGATTTCGTTCCTATATATGTAATAGGAATGATTCTAGTTGTATGGAAAGATTATTTTGCATAACCCAATCTCCTTCATCTCCTATGTTCTTCCAGCATGAAGATTTTATTGTAAGGTATATATTTTGTGGGAGAATAAAGTCCCACGTAGGACAAAATAAAGACAATTGAAATGTATATAAGTTGAAAAACTTTAGTCCAAATTGTTTAGACCTTTTGGACAACAAAGTAACTATCAAACTTATTATACAAATCAACCTACTCTTTAATTGGGCCCAATCTTAAATGCTAACATGGTATCAGAGAGATATCATCCACCTTGATTTTTTCCGCTGCAATTTGTTTTTCCTTTTCATTTTCCTTTTTTCTCACCTTCCACGCACATTTTTTCCCCTCTTAGTTCATTTTCTAGTCTCTCCAACTAACTATATATTAGATATATAGTTGGTTGGAGAGATTAGTTAGTTTGTTAATAATTAGTTGTTAGATCATTAGCCTATATAAAGGCTTAATGTACTCATTTGTAAACACTACTCATATTCTATCAATTCCACTTTTATTCTTTTCTCTCATCTTGTTCCATCCTCCATGGATGTCATGTTTCCTAACATGGTATCAGAGCCTATCTTAGATCCATTAAAGGGTCACCCACCTTATTATCTACGCACCAAGCCCAATAGTGCTAAGCGTGAGGGGTGTATTAGGAAAAACCAAAGTCTCATATTGACTAGAGATAGAGTCTCATAAGAGCTTATAAAGCTTGGACAATCTTCACCTCTTGAGCTAGCTTTCGTGGTTGAGTTATGCCCAAAATCTAATATAGTATTAAAGTCTATTAAAAAAAAACAAAAAATTGAGGCCTCTGACTCAAAAATATGACACAAGTCCAGGCAACAAAAAAAAAAAACAAATGGATTTGAGGCATCTCAGACTAAAAAAAATGAGTACAAGCCCATAAAAAAAAAAAAAGAAAAAATAATCAAAAAAATCAATTTGAATAAGTCACAACTGGACCTCCAGTTGGTATTGAGAGGGAGTGTTGGAGAATAAAGTTCCACATAAGGTAAAATAAAGACAATTGAAATGTATATAAGTTGAAAAGCTTGAGTCCAAATTGTCTAGACCTTTTGGACAACAAAGTAACTCTCAAACTTATTATACTAATCAATCCACTCTCCCAATTGGGCTCAATCTTAAATGCTAATAGCATTTTTTACTTCGGCATTTTTTTTCTTTTCTTTTTCCATTAATTTTTTTTATGAAGTCAGTGGGCCTATGTGCTCTGATACCATATTAGAATATTTGGGTCTAACTCCACTCTAAAAGATAGCTGATAGAGGGAGGTTTGTTCAAGTATTATAAATGACTCTTTGCTCATATTTCCAATCAATGTGAGACTTCTTTATTCTCCAACATGCCCCCACAAGTCCAACTAGCTTGATCTTGTTGTGACTTGTTTATTATTTTCTTTTTCTGCCTGGGCTTATACTTCAAGTTTTTTTTTGAACCTCAGAGACCTCAGGTCCTTGCTCATTTTTCTTACCTAGGCTTGTTTTTTTTTTTTTTTTTCTTGAGTCTCAGAGGCTACAAGTCTGATTAGCATTTAAGATTGAGCCCAATCGAGGGAGTGAATTGACTTGTATAATAAGTTTGGGAGTTACTTTGTTGTCCAAAAGGTCTAGACAATTTGGACTCAATCTTCCCAACTTATATACATCACAATTGTCTTTATTTTGTCCTATGCGAGACTTTATTCTCTAACACTCCCCCTCAAGTCCAATTGGAGGTCCAGATGTGACTTGCTCAATTTGATTTTTGATTTTTCTTTTCTGGGCTTGTAATCATCTTTTTTAGTCTCAGAGGCCTCAGGTCCATTTTTTCTTTTCTTTTATTTTTGGTTGTCTGGGCTTGTGCCATTTTTTTTTAGTCAGAGGCCTCAATTTTTTTTGTTTTTAACGGGCTCTGATCTCATATTAGCATTTAAGATTGAGCCTAATTAAGAGAGTGAGCTGATTTATATAATAAGTTTAGGCGTTATTTTGTTCTCCAAAAGGTCTAGACAATTTGGACTCAAGCTTCCCAACTTATATACATTTCAATTGTCTTTATTTTGCCTTATGTGGGACTTTATTCTCCAACACTCCCCCTTAATCAAATGATGAACAAAGCAGTTGAAAAGAATATAATAAAAGATGTCAAAGTGGGTAGGGGAGAGGTTAATATTTCACATCTACAATATACAGACGATACTCTAGTGTTTTGCCCAACTAAAAGAAGAGTGTTGATTAATATAAAAAGGATATTAGACGGTTTTCCAGTTTTTGCAGGACTTAAAATAAATTATGCTAAGTCTGGCCTTATGGCATTGGGAAAAGGAAGAGAATGGGGATAACTCATGGCTCAAAAATTAGGTTGTAAACTGGTGGAACTTCCTATCACTTATTTGGCATTCCCTTGGGTGCAAATCCAAGGAAAGTAGCTACATGGAGCCCAATAATTAGCAAAGTACAAAAGAAGCGGTCCACTCGGAAGTCTATGGTACTATCGAGAGCAGGGAGGCTAGTTGTATTAAAATCAGTACCAAACAGTCTACCACTATACTATATGAGCTTGTTTAGGATGCCCAAGAAAGTGATGAAGCAGACTATAAAGGTGCAAAGAAATTTCTTTTGGACCGGTCATGAAAATAAGAAGGGTTTACCCCTTATAAACTGGGAAGACATCCAAAATTATGGCTCTCTCTTTTTTATGTAGTGATATGGACTATGTGGTTTCAAAGAAATCTAGTTGTGTTTGAAAAAGCTAAAATTGATTGACAATACTTGGCTTTCACTATTTATCTGAGATTGGGTTTCTTGTTAAAAGGGTAGAGTCAAAAGTATCCTTTTAGTCCCGGGGATGTGGTTAGTAACTTAGATGGAGTGACGTTATGGAGACAAAGTAAATTGCAAAGGCCAATGATTACTTGGAAGGCAAAATAGGTTGATTGGTCCTATACATTTATTTAATTTTTTCACATCGGTCCCATAAGTTTTTTTTTTCCTTCAAATTGGTCCTATACGTTTCATTCCGTTTCCACATTAGTCCTTTCCATCAATTTCGACCTAACGCCGTCAAATAAAGAGACACGTGTCGCACTAATATCGTGCCACGTCAGCTCAAAACTAACGGTATTAGGTCAAAATTGACGGAAAGGACTAACGTGAAGACGGAATGAAACCTGTAGGACCAATTTGAAAGAAAAAAAACTTATGAGTCCGATGTGAAAAATTAAATAAACGTATAGGACTAATCAACCTATTTTTGCCTTACTTGGAATCCACCACCACCCTCAAAACTAAAATGGAATGCAGATGGTTCCTCTAAAGGGAAGCCATGGCCAACCGGGATTGGGGGTATACTTAAAGATGAGAATAGAAGTATTATTGGAATGTTCTCAGCCTCAGTAGGAATAAGGGATTCGAATGAGGCAGTGTTTATGGCCATTGTATTTGCTCTAGAAATGTCAATATAGAAAGCTTGGTTGATGGAAAAGGCGATCATCATAGAATCGGATTCCAGTAATACTTTGATTTCGGCAAACAGAAAAAACGAGTGCCCATGGTCGTTGAAATTTTATGGCAACAAACTAAAGAACATCGTGTTGTTGCTAAAAGGACTGTCTTTTGAACATTTATGTAGAGAGACTAATACCCTTGCTGATTCATTGGCAAAAAAAGGATCTCAAAGGGAGGGTACTTGGCTAATGTGGACTTGTTTTTTATGGCTGTCAACATTGTTGTGAATACTGCATCAGTTATGGTTTTAATAAAAGGGGCAGATTCTTTAAGGGACTGCTGGAATGTTAATTTTCTGTCTCTTTGTTGCACTAATACCTGGCAGAGTAGATCCTTAATTTTTTTTGCAAGGGCTTGATGAAAGATGTAGGTAGGAGATTATGTATTTGGGGTGTTGGATGAATCCAATGCTCTCAAAGACAAAAGAGGAGGTGAACTGGAACCTGCTATGAAAAGGTTCGATGGTTGATACATGTTAGCCATGAAGAAAAGGAGTAATGAGTGCTTATGCCAAGTGAAGAGATTATTACTCAGCTGGGCCGTCTGAGATTTGAAAAGCATAGAGGCAGCAGGTTACTAAATGTTGAAGGGAATTTTCCAATAAGACTGTTACGATATTGTGATTGATTTGTTATTGATTAGGCTTGATTTGTTATTGATATTGTAATTGATTAGGCTTTTATATGTAGTTATTGTATAGGATTTTATTTTTATTCTTTTGTCTCCTATCCTGCCCTATAAATAGGAGCATCTCATTGTACATTGACACACAATTGAATATACAGAAAACATATTTTCATATTCTTGGTTTCTACATGGTATCAAGAGCTTAGGCTTACGATTCCTTAGTTTTTTTTTTTCCTGTGGTATTCCCCTTCTCTGTTCTGTTTTGTCCACTGTTGGTTCCAAGTTCCCACCGTCGGCGTCCTTCAGTTCTGCATACTTTGGTGACCGATTCATCTCACCGCCCATACCGCTGCAACCGCTATCCTCCGATCTACCTGCCGGTGAAATTTCGCCGCCATTCGACAGTTGACGCGCCTCCACGCCCCGCCTAAACGTACGCGGGTGTGTTACACGCGCCTGTGCATCTGACCCATTTTCCCGCTCCAGATCCGTGTGTTGACCACAGTACTTTGATCTGTTGACCAGCGTCTCTGACTCCGTTGACCGCGTGTTAACCATCCTTGTTATCCCTTCTTTAAGTATTTCGGTGAGATCTTTCTATTTTGCAGTCAGTTTTCGTCAATTCTGCTCCAATAGTACTATTATTTGATTTTATTGTGCTATAATGGAAAGATTTTGTCGTCATTACTATAAGTTCGGGCATTCCTTCTCTGATTGTCCTACTATTAAATGTTACAATTGCATGAAAAAGGGTCATATTGCTACAAATTGTTGTCGATACTGCAAGAAATCAGGACACTTGATTCAGAATTGTCTCACTCGTCCTCCACGATCTTACCAGAACAGGAATCAACCTCGTCCCAGTTCCTCTAGGCCTGTACTAGCTACTACTGCCAATGAATCTACGGATTCTCCTTCCCAAACACCTCCTGCGTTCTCCATCAATGATCTTGCGTCTCTTCGTAAGAGACTTCTTCCTTCCTTTGGTAATGGTAATAGTAATACTCCTGTAGCCTTTTCCACCACATCAGGTAACACTAAATGGTATTTAGACGCTGCTTGCTGTAATCACATGACTTCTGCATCTCATCTTTTTTCGTCCTTATCTGAAAATGATATTACTCGTTCTATACACACTGCTGATGGATCTCTTATGTCTGTAAGTCATAAGGGTTCTATTTCCTTGTCTAATCTCAGTTTACCTGACACATAGCTCATTCCTAAGCTTAATTTTAACCTTATATCGATTGGTCAATTATGTGATCTTGGTTATGAAGTCACCTTTTCTTCCTCTGGTTGTCATTTTCTTCCTCTGGTTGTCATGTGCAGGACCCGCGGACGGGACAACTCGTCGGGACTGGACGTAAGATCGGAAGGCTATTTGAGCTCACTAACCTGCATGTTCCTCCCGTGTCCAACATTTGTACCGCTTCTACCACCTCTCCCTTTGAGCTTTGGCATCAACGTCTTGCTCATAGTTCTCTTGGTAAATTGAGTCCTCTTGTGTCTCAGGGTCTTTTAGGATCCGTTTCAACTGAGTCTCTTAATTGTACTGCTTGTCAAACTGCTAAACAACCAGCTTTACCATTTAATAATAGTTCTTCTATTTTAGCTGCACCATTTGATCTTGTGCATTCTGATATTTGGGGCCCTGCTCCCACACCTACTATGGGAGGATCTCGGTATTTTGTGTTGTTTATTGATGATTACTCTCATTTTACTTGGCTATACATGATGAAAAATCGTCATGAACTTACACAAATTTACGTTAACTTTGCCAATATGATTCGAACACAGTTTTCTAAAGTCATTAAGGTTTTTCGCCGAGATAATGCCATGGAATATCGTGATTCTAAATTGTTATCTTTTCTTGGTGAGCAGGGTACCTTGTCGGAATTCTCATGTCCATATACCTCTCAAGAGAATGGTCGTGCTGAGAGAAAATATCGTCACATTCTTGACTCTGTCCGTGCCATGCTTATCTCAGCCTCTTGTCCCGAACGTGCCCGGGGTGAAGACGCTCTTACCGCTGTCCATATTATCAACCGTCTCCCTTCCTCTGTCCTTGGTAATGTTTCTCCATTTGAGCATCTTTATCACACTACACCAGATTATAGTTCCCTTAAGGTCTTTGGGTGTGCTTGTTTTATCCTTCTCCAACCTCATGAATACACTAAACTTGAGCCTCGAGCCCGTCTTTGTTGTTTTCTTGGTTATGGTACAGAACACAAAGGTTATCGTTGTTGGGATCCGATATCTCAGCGTATCCGTATCTCCCGTCATGTTGTCTTCTGGGAACATATAATGTTCTCTTCCTTGTCAAAGTTTAAGTCAATTCCAGGCACTTCCACTCCTCTTTTTACTAACCCCGATGTTGATTACTTTCCTAGTGACACAGATGCAGGTTCTTCCAGTGAGCTCTCAGCCTCTTCCGATGTTTCCTCTGTTTCTGATGAAGTTGTTCCAGTCGCTGATCCTGCACCTCCCATCGTTGAGCGTTCTCATAGGGTAAGAACTCCACCTACCTATCTTCGTGATTACCATTGTTTTTCAACTATGCTTCACCTTCATGAACCACGGTCCTATAAGGAAGCCTCTAGCAATCCTCATTGGTAGCAAGCTATGCATGACGAATTACAGGCATTAGAGAAAACTCATACTTGGGACCTTGTTGATCCTCCTTCTGGCAAGCCTCTTGTAGGATGCAAGTGGGTATATAAAATCAAGACTCTTTCTGATAGTTCTATTGAGCGGTACAAAGCTCGTCTGGTAGCAAAAGGGTTCACTCAAGAATATGGAATTGACTATGAAGAAACTTTTGCCCCTGTTGCTCGCATCACCTATGTTCGAACTCTTATTGCCATTGCAGCCGCTTGCCAATGGCCACTTACACAAATGGATGTCAAAAATGCCTTCCTTAATGGTGAGCTCGAAGAAGAGGTCTATATGCGTCCTCCTCCGGGGTACACTTGTCCGACCAACAAGGTTTGTCTTCTTCGTAAGGCTCTTTATGGTCTCAAACAAGCACCTCGGGCTTGGTTTGCTAAATTTCACAGCACTATCAGTAAGTTGGGTCTCTTCTAGTGGTCATGACTCTGCTCTTTTTACTCGTAAGACAGATACTGGTACTGTTGTCTTGCTTCTTTATGTTGACGATATGATTATTACTGGAAATGATTCTGCCGACATTCTTGAGCTTAAGCAATTCTTGAGTCAACATTTTGAGATGAAGGATCTTGGACCTCTAAGTTATTTTCTGGGGCTTGAAGTTTTATCTTCTAGTGATGACTTATTTCTCTCACAGGCTAAGTATGTTTCCGATCTTGTCTCTCGAGCAGGCCTCACTGATAGTAAAATTGAACACATAATTGTGTGCTTGCTTTTCAACCATACGTAAAAGGTGGGGAGAGTTTTGGTACTATAATGTTATAATTAGATTTTTATTAATGAAATTTTTAATTATCGAAAAAAATGCGGGGAATGAAAAAAAAAAATATATGGTTGTGGAAAATGGGCATCAACAAATAAGTTTGATTAAATGGAGAACTCTGTACATTCTCTTGTGCCTTATTCAATTAGGCTACTTTTGTCATTCACGTGGGCTAGTAATTCAATAGCCCAAGACGCTTAACCAGGGCTCAATTTGAACATTTGAGCTACTACACTTACGCATTTGCAATAATTTCCATAACTAACAAAAAAAAATGCAACAAAAGGGAGGTGAGAGAAGATACTTTCGTAATATATTGAGGGATTTTCTTAAAGTATTTAATTTTTGATACCTAAACTATAATTTTCGTAACTAACAAAAAAAAAATTAAAAAGGATGAGAAGTGATAAAAGTATTAATGGGATTTAATTAAAAAAATGTGGGAGGGGTGAGAAAAGCAAATGGGAAGGTACGAAAAGCAAATATCTTACACTTAATCCGAAACTTTATGATAAATTTTTATTTATTTATCAATTTAAACAAATTAATAAGATGATACAAAATCAGTATAATTACGAATATGTGATTAGTCCGAGTAATAAAAGACTCGGACACCTTAAATAAGTGATCAGAGGTTCGAATTCTGATTTTTTTATATAGAGAAAACCTGGTTGGGAGGGGAGAACCCATCTTGTGTGCTTAATATGTTTCCCGATAGAGATTAGTCACTGCTAACGACGACGGATATTCCGTACCTATAACATGATTAAAAAATCAATATAATTAAATATAGTTTTATATAATAATGTCTAAGAGTATGTAATAAGGCACTTATGACTCTGTTTCAGAGCACGTGAGTTACTGTCATTGACTAATTCAAAATATATTGGAAAAAATCCAAGTTCCATATTGACTAGAGATAGAGTTTCATAAGAGTTTATAAAGCTTGGGCAATCCTCACCTCTTGAGCTAGCTTTTTGAGCTAGATTTTGGGGTTGAGTTAGACCCAAAATCTAATATGGTATCAAAGCCTATCCTAGATCCATTAAAGGGTCGCCCACCATATTATCCACGCACCAAACTCAATAGTGCTGGGCGTGAGGGGGTGTATTGGGAAAAACCCAATAAGAGTTTATAAAGCTTGGATAATCCTCACCTCTTGAGCTAGCTTTTTAAGCTAGCTTTTGGGATTGAGTTAGGTCCAAAATCTAATAAAACACAATACAGGAGGCCAAATATATAAAAAAATACATATACTATGTATTTTGGAAAAGATACTGTTTAGAGTAACTATTTTTCAAATTTTTTTGAGGGTTCGCCCCTTAGATCTGTTCCTAGTTACAGTGGCTATCCTTTCAGGAAATGATTGACCAAAATATAAAAATGCCTTTCAGGAAAAAAATTGAACTCAGTTACAAAATGTGACATGTAGTATAAACCTTGAAGAGATTTTAATGAACTGAAAGTTTGAATGCAAAATCAGTGGGTGTGTGTGAGAAAATGAAATAATTAAGGATAAATAAGTTCATGAGATATGAAGTGTGACTCGACACTAAGGTACCGTTTGGCCTAGCTTTTTTTTGACTTAAAAGCTACTTCAAAGTTGAAGTAAAAAATAAGAGCTTTAAAAATTAAAGTTAAAGTTGTTTGGTAATTTTGAGATTTAGATAACTTAAAAGCTACTTTAAACATAAAAGCTGTTTGATAATTTTTTTTTATAAAAGCTATAATTTTATTTAAAATTAACAAAAGTATTTCATTGCAAACAAAACCACCATCCAGCCGTTCTTCCAATCTCGATCTGCCACCATTAGCGTAAGAAGATTGGGTGCTTGGCACACCCAGTTTTTGGTTCACACCCAGTAAAGCTCCAACCGATTTAAGAAATTTGGTTCCAAACCCAACAATTAGAGCTACAAGTTCAAGTAGTGAAAATTTAAGTATTCCAGGGAATGTTGCTTCTTCACGGTGGACTGGATCAAATTCAGCTACCAATCCATCATCTGCCTCAACCTGGGTTTCTCGTCCTAATCCTCCACAACATCCACGGAGCTGCAATAATTTCTCTCCCTTGTGCTCTGGTTCTTCTAAATTTGAATCGAGGGTGTTATCATCTGGGGCACATCTGAATTGTCTTTGTGGTTGGAGGGGCAAGGTGATAGTGACTTTGGAAGGAAGTAGCGGCAAGGTGAAGGAGCGTCCAGAAAGGTAGAGATGATCAGGAAGGGATGAAACGACGATGAATGGAAGGAACAAATCACGACGGTGATGATCAGGATGGGAGGCGGACACGGCAGGAAGAAGCGATGGAGCGGCGGGGGAGAGTCGCGTGCATGGTGCAAGGATGGAGGAGAGAAACAATGGATGGGGAATGAGAGAGTGGTGAGAAGGTGTGTACCACATGAGGAAGAAGAGGGAAAAAAAAGGAAAAAAAAGGGAGAGGACCAGAATCGAAGAGTGGTAAAATGTTGAGAAGCTCCGCATAATTCAGAAAAAAGCTCCCTGGAGTAGCTTTCTGAAAAGCTTCTTATTTTTTATTTTTGTTCTTTGAAAATAAGCTACTTTTTTTTTAAGAGCTTTTTAAAACAAGTGTTTGGCCCAGCTTCTACTTTTAAGGAGAAGAGAAGTTAAAAAAAAGCTAGGCCAAACGTTAAATAAATATGGAGAAGTTTATTCTCCGGTTATGGATGCAATTACTTTTTGATATTTCTGAGAAACGAAATGTGCTTATTATTTGTGTTTGTTCATATATATTAGTTTTTTTTATGTAGATAAATGAATTTTTTTAATGCATATCAAGAAAGGTTTCAAACACGCTAGCTATTATTCATTTACATAATTACATTTGGAGATGTATCATGTAGCTCCAGTCAAAAAAAAAAAAAATTGTATCATGTAGCTCTATGGTGCAACTATATATTTAATATTTTTTTAATTCTTGTGAATTTTCTTATGAGAATGAATCTCGGATCCATAAGTTTTATATGAAGATAACTCTCCTTATATTACTTTTTTTCCCGATAAATATAATAATTCATTAATAGAGTCAAAGAGGATACTTTCCCCATCACATTCCTTATATTACCTAATTAAAGGGAGAATATATTAGAAGATATATGTAACCTTACTCATGATATAATATTACTTCATACTAAAGGAGAAATTGTTATTCAACAAATTCGTTTGAGTGATGCTTCCAAGAGGAAACAATGTATTAATTCAAAGACCTTAATGTAATACTCAAGGGGGGAAGAATAACCTACTTTATTTTTTTATGAACAGCTGTAATTAGGGTTTTTGGCTTTCTAGTGGCATCTTGTGGTATCCTCACAAGCTTCGACCATTTGGACCGGCTATGAGACCAATCCTCGGTCGGCTGCTTAGAGCAGGGAATTAACCCTTGGTTTTCGCAACCTTCCAACTAGAGTATCGTCATCAGGATTCTAACTTACGTCTTTCTTCTTATGGGATGGAGGTGCTTACCATTCGATCAACCCTTAATTAATGAATACTCTGCTATTTTTTATTGATCAAGGTTTTGACTTATAAGTTTTGTTGGATAAGATTTTTAATGTTGTAGTTTACATATAAAAAATATTGTACTCTTTTCTCGTAATAAGTGTTTCTTTATTGAGTTTTCTCTTACTAAGATTTTAACGAGACATATTTCTAAGAGTTTAATTGTTATGTATTGTCAATATAAAGATTTTTTCATCAGTTTTTATACTGTCAACCAATCAGAAATCATTATATTGGTGACTTTTAAGATAGTTAGGATAAGAGTTAAACATTTTAGCTGATGTAGAAAATTATGATTGATTGACAGTATAAAAAATCTTTATAAGGATAGTACATACCAATTAAATCATATTTTTAATATAATGTTACGAAAAAGTTGATATCCAAAAGATATTACAAGAAATTATTATCTGATACCAATTTCTTAAGATTTGGTTATATAAAAAAAAAACCTTGTATTTGGGTGAAATTTGGTTATGAAAAGCTTGTATTTTATTAGAATTTGATATGGTTTTAGATACTTCACCTGTACACATAAATTTTTTTTTTATAATTATGTTATTGGTACGAAGTATTTATCGTTATAAATAACGATTAATTTTTATTGAAAGACCTAGATGACACTTAAGAGTTATTTCATCCCAACTAGTTTTTCTTTATCCGTAAGTGTCGGAAATCGAATCTCTTATCACTTGCTTAAAGGATTCGAATTCATTATCACTCGAACCAATCACATGTTGATATTACTACACATATTTGATATTAAATAATAATTTTTATTATATTTATCTCTTCGTTACCACCTGTGCTATTTATTATTACTTAACTCTTAATTTAGTCTTAACATGGAGATAATTTCAACTTCGTTTTCTTAACCGATGGAGAAAAATGTGACATGCTCCAAATTTAATGAGAAAATTCATTGACTAGTAGACAAGTAAAAACGACATTTGTAATATAAAAAATTCTAATAATTGTACGAGATGTCTTGTCCATGAAATTAATAGATCGTAATATAGACCTTTCCTTTATCTGTGAAATGTGGTCCCCTCCCCAACTTAAGGACCACACTTTGCATTTTGGTAGAAAAATAAAAAAAAGAGAACTGTTGCGTTTGTAAGGCAGGAAATATGGCAACATTTCTGATATGCCAAAAGCATGCCATTAATGATGGCATGGTCATCGGCTTGATTTAAATAGCCGGCTTTTATAGCTCAAAAAAAAAAAAATATAAGGAAAGGGGTAAGAAATTAAAAAAGCAACATTTCATAAGAAAATGATGTATAAGAAATCTACTATCTATATATACATTTTAAGATCTAGGAAAATTTCTAAAATAACCTTTGTTGGAACGCCTACACATGTCCTTTTTTGAGGACAAATTTGTCACTTCAGTTCCATTTCTGTCATTTGGGATTTATTTATTATTTATTGTTTCTGTCATCACGTGCTAACTTTTTACTATTGCCTCTGGCCCTCTGCTACATTTGCTATTAAGTCATATCCCAGCAGGGTCACTTTAATTTGTCACTTTTCCTCGCAAAGACTCTTCCTCCTCTCCCTATCATTAGTTCATTTGAAATTTAAAAACCCTCTTTTTAATTTCTTCTCTCTCAGGCTCTTCCTCTTCCTCTTCATTGGTGCCTTTCTCTCTTTCTCTCCCAAATTCTCTCTTTCTCGATTCGCTTTCTCTTTCCAAATCTCAGTGACACCGCCATCATCCATGGGAGAGGGAGACGCTTCTCATGCTGATGCCGTCATGGACGTTGTGCAGCGACGTCTCATGTTTCAAGACGAGTCTGTTCTCTTTCCCCTTTTCTTCTCTTTCTCTATATCTATTTGTTTTTATATTTTGTATTTTTTTCCTGGTGTTTCTATGATTTTTCATGTGTTTCTATTCTAATGCATCCTTTATTTCTCCCTCGCAATATGAAATTCAAAAGTTTAACAACAGAAACATAGCTTTGGGATTTCACCCGTCTGCCATGATTTTACCTTTGTAGATAAGAAAGATATCATCCGTCTATAAGATCACCCGTCTATGATAACCCGTGAAGGAACCTGTATATGATAACCCGTCTGATCAGACGGGTTATCATAGACGGGTGAGTCATAGACGCGTGAGCATAGACAGGTTCCTTTAGTTTTCCCTCACACGTCTATGAGATCACAGATGTGTGATCATAGACAGTTTACTTCAGTTGGGTTGTCATAGACAGGTGAGCATAGACGGGTGAGAATAGACAGGTTATATAGGGAAACTGAAGGAACCTGTCTATGTTGACCCGTCTATAAGATGATCACCCGTCTATGACAACCCAACTGAAGTAAAATGTCTATGCTCACCCGTGTATGCCCTTCTGATCAGACGGGTTATCATAGATGGGTGAGTATAGACGGGTGATCATCTCACAAAAGGGAGAGAATAGACGTGTGATCATAGACAGTTTACTTCTATTGGGTTGTCATAGACAGGTTATATGGGGAAACTGAAGGGACCTGTCTATACTCACCCGTCTATGCTCATCTGCCTATGACAACCCAACTGAAGTAAACTGTCTATGATAACACGTCTATGCTCACCCTTCTGTGAGATGATCACCCATCTAAGACTACCCTTATGTGATCAACCGTGTATGAGATAATAACCCGTCTGAAGAGTTATCATAGACGGGTTATCTAACTTTTTGTTGTCATTTGAATCTAATATGCATGTTTATAAGCAACAATTTATGTTTAAAATTATTACCGTAAATTATTGATTAAGTAGTTAAACAATTACTGTACTATAGGATGCAACTTGTATGAGATCACCCGTGTCATAGACGTTTGATCATCTCCTAGATAGGTTACCATAGACGTTTGATCATCTCATAGATGGGTGAGCACGTATGATCATAGACAGGTTGTCATAGACGGGTGATCTCATAGACGTGTGAGGGAAAACTAAAGGAACCTGTCTATGCTCACGCGTCTATGACTCACCCGTCTATGATAACCCGTCTGATCAGACGGGTTATCATATACAGGTTCCTTCACGGGTTATCATAGACGGGTGATCTTATAGACGGGTGATATCTTTCTTATCTACAAAGGTAAAATCATGGCACACGGGTGAAACCCAAAGCTATGTTTCTGTTGTTAAACTTTTGAATTTCATACTGCGAGGGAGAAATAAAGGATGCATTAGAATAGAAACACATGAAAAATCATAGAAATACCAGAAAAAATACAAAATATAAAAACAGAAGGGTAATCATCGATGGGTGATCACAGACGGTTGATCATGGACAGTTTATTTCAGTTGGGTTGTCATAGACAGGTGAGCATAGACGGGTGATCATCTCATAAACGGGTGAGCATAGACAGGTCCCTTTAGTTTCCCCATAAACCTGTCTATGCTCACCCGTCTATGACAACCCAACTGAAGTAAACTGTTTATGATCACACGTCTGTGATCAAACGTCTATGATCACCCATCTATGATTACCCTTTTGTGATCAACCGTCTATGACATAATCACCCGTCTATGACAACCCAACTGAAGTAAACTGTCTATGATCACACGTCTATGCTCACCCTTCTGTGAGATGATCACCCGTCTATACTCACCCATCTATGATAACCCGTCTGATCAGAAGGGCACAGAAGGGTGAGCATAGACGTCTGATCATAGACAGTTTACTTCAGTTGGGTTGTCATAGACGGTGATCATCTCATAGACGGGTGAGTATAGACAGGTTCCTTCAGTTTCCGCATATAACCTGTCTATGATAACCCGTCTATGTATGATAACCCGTCTGATCAGAAGGGTTATCATATACAGGTGATCTCATACACGTGTGAGCATAGATGTGTGATCATAGACAGTTTACTTCAATTGGGTTGTCATAGACGGGTGATCATCTCATAGAGGGGTCAGCATAGACTGGTTCATTCAGTTTCCCTATATAACCTGTCTATTCTCACCCGTCTATGACAACCCAATTGAAATAAACTGTCAATGATCACACGTCTGTGATCACCCGTCTATGCTTACCCGTCTATGATAACCCTTCTGATCAGATGGGTTATCATACACGGGTGATCTCATAGATCACACGGGTTATCATAGACGGGTTGTCTTATTATGTCAGATACTTTAGTACTTATATTATCTAACTTTTTGTTGTCATTTGAATCTGATACGCATGTTTATATGCAACAGTTTATGCATGCACAATTGTCACTTGGACTTCCTGCTTTGGGAGAACTACTTACTGATGCAAATGGTGTTTTTAAGCTTAGTCCTTATCTTTTTTCTTTGTATTTCCTTCTGATGAACAAAATGAATTTACATTTATATGTACTTTATGAAATATACAATTCAAAATGATCTATGAATTTTCTATCTTCAATATTATAAAAATCAGTTTCTATACTTTATAACAGCATGAATATTTGTATATGATTTAATATATTCAGTTTTTTTTTATAGGTATAAAAAAATATATAATTTACAAAATTAACTTTTAGCAAAAATGTAATAAGCAACACGGTGTGATCCATGAGAATGCACGGGTATACAACTATAGCATAAAAATTTAAGTTTTGATGTTACCTTCACGCAAATTATGTGTTAATTAGTATAGTATAATTGATTTATTATTATTTTGTGTTTTATGTTCTAATTAGTAAAAAAAAATTATTTTTGTATGAAAGTTCTAATTAGATTATTGAGCCTGGGTTAATACTCGCGTGCATTGCGTATAATTGGATTTCCTCGCATAAATGTTTTAAGAAACTCAATGTTATTAGCATTGTTTTTTATGAGTGTTCAAGATTTCCATTTTGATGATTGTTTTTGTCAGCAATCGCAAGCATTGAGTCATAAGTTTTGAATTTTTAAAATGAAAACTCAAGTAGAAGGTAAAACAATATGGATTGTGAAGTTATTTTGCAACAATCACAATGTGTGTATAACTATGGTTTATAACTATGTCAATATTGTTATATAATTTACTTTATTCACTTATTTCCTAGATAAAAAAACTGATTAATTTTCAATGTTACTTTTAAAGAAAATTGTAGTAAGTAACATAACGCGACCCGTGCGAATGTACAGATATACAGCTAGTGTCATTTTTGAAAAACAATAAAAAAAAAAGTAATAAATTAAGGGCGCTGCTCGAGTACCCACGCAAAGGTGAGAGTTTTGGTATACTTGCTATTTAAGAGTAAAGTTTAACCCAGCAAAATCTATTTTGGCATATGCTTTTCAACCTACTCCATTCAGTCCTTATCATAAATAAAAAGTCCTAAAATTTTTAGTCTATTATATAAACAAATTTAATTATGTATATCCTAATATTGTTTCTAAAATATTCTTCATTTAATATTAATTTTATTTTTCAATAACTCAATGTGAGATGCATTTAATAAAAATTGAAATTTTCTATGAAGGTTACTTTAGGTAATATCCTTAATTTTTTAACAACATTAAATGAGATTAGCCAACTTCCTTAATATGTGTGTTCCATTTAAATTTTGCTTATAATAGAGACCGGAGTAGTATAGTGTATAGATACGTTTAGGTAAACAACTTAATCAAGTATTTATTTAATAATTTTTTTTAAATAAGCTAAAAACAACTTATGTTCATAAAATTCTCTGACAAGCTTATGGAAATAAGCTAAAAAGAGATTATGAAAAGACCGAAAACTAGTTTCATAAACTATTTGTATAAGTTTAATTGAATAATTTATTCTCATAAGCTCTTCCAAACGCATCCTATGTGTATAACAAATATACAAGATGCTTCTTCTGGCATCCCTAATTAGGGGTGGGCATGGGTCGGGTTGGGTGGGTTTTGGTGCTTTTAAAGACCCAACCCAATCAAATAAATATGGGTTGGGTTGGATCGGTTTCTTAGAAAATTTTCATGAAACCCAAACCAACCCAACCCAATCCAACCTCATACGGGTTAGTTTGGGTTGGGTGACCGGGTTTGGTAGTAAATTATTTTGTTTTTATCAAAAGCAAATAACGGAGGAAAATAGGAAAGAAAAATACTACCAATGCATTAATTTGAACTTCCAAATACAAAATGAAGCATACCACTTCAATTTGGAGCACAATATCCATCAAAATTAAACAAACAAGTGAAATAAAAAATAATAATAATGTCTTCAAACAATTCCTAAACAATTTCACTGACTATGTCTTCAAGCTATTTCTGCATGTCTTCAAACTATTTCTGCTCATGTAACCAAAAAATGGTCACTCCAATTTAGGCGGCTAAGTATTAAAGAAGAGTCATCAAATTCAAGATAGAAGAGTCCCTCCACGCTCCAGCAGCTGGACTTGTAATATTCCTCTCAATATATGAGTTGGGTTGGGTTGAGTGGGTTTACAATCTTTGGATCCAGCACCCAACCCATAAGCTATGGGTCTACTTATTTAGAAACTAATCCAACCCAATGACCCGAACCAACCCAGTATTTGTGGGTTGGGTTGGATTGGGTATACCGGATTCGCGGGTCGGCCCGTACCCATACCCACCCCTATCCCTAATAATTTTGGGATAAAAATTACCTTATCTAAATAAGATGCGTCACCTTAATTAAATGAATCATGTTAATGAGTCGAGTCAAATAATTATCACCATTTCATTGAATCATCTAGACAGAATAAATTACACGTACGATATCAAAAAATTTATCAATATACAATACAAAAGGCAGAGCGGGCCAAGCAGAAACATCGAGAGAAAAAATGGTGAATAAAAAATAGAAATTCATAGAAGTGGGATTATCCATCGTACAGTAGTTTGAATGAGATGATCTTATGCATCAGTACATAATAAGCAGTTCAGCACTCCTCTTATTACTCAAACATGAAGATGTTGGTGAAGAAAGACACGGGTGAAGAAAGAAATAGACACAACAATCACGATGCAACGTTTACGTTTACGTTTTTTTTTTTTTTTTTTTTTTTCAATTTGTGAAGAAAGAAACAGACACAAATCATGGTACAGTATTTAACTCACATACATACATCACTGTGATGATTATTTAAGACTTAAGAGCAAAAACACTCCTGCATGTTGCAGTTAATATTAATTTTTTATATCAAATGGGTTAACTTATATTTATTGATGTATGAAACATATCAAAAATATAATATAAAAAAATATAAAATAGGTTTTTTTTAAAGAAAAAATTATTTTTTTAGAGATCTAAAGCAAAGGCTTGGATCATTTTATGCTTGGCCGGCCCTGGTTGCATACATCATTGTTGCATGTACTATTAGACTCACATCATGATGTCATCAGTTAGTTATTATCTCTTACCTCTGTTAGTTCAGTTTGTTAATCAAGATTCTATCTCTTGATTCTTTTCTTGCATACAAAAGAAGTTATTCAGTATTTTCATCTCTGATATTATGGTATCAGATTTGTAAGCTCCCGCACATTTTTTTTTCCTTTTTTTTCCAGCTTCTTTCAAGAAGCCATGCCCGAGCAACCTGCTTCCTCCAATGATGAGGGCAACCAGCAACCACCTCCCAATCCTCCTCCACAAGATCCTTCCCAAAACCCAACAAGTCCATACTACCTTCACCCCGGCGAAAACCCCGGTGCTGTGCTTGTCTCTCCGCCACTCAATGGCGACAATTTTCATTCATGGAGCCGTGCTATGAAGCGTGCACTACTATCCAAGAATAAGCATAAGTTTGTCGATGGCAGTATCACTCCTCCGTCCTCTTCTGATTCTCTTTTTGATTCATGGGAGCGCTGCAATAACATAGTGATTTCCTGGATCACTCGCAGCCTCTCCACTCATATTGCCCAAAGCACAATATACATTGATAACGCACAGGATCTTTGGGTGGATCTTCAAGATCGGTTTTCCATAGGGAACCATTTCCGTATATCTGATATTCTTCAAGATCTTCACTCAATGAGGCAGGGTGAATGCAGCATATCTGCCTTTTTTACTGATATGAAGACTTTATGGGAGGAGTTGGAAACATTGCGCCCGACACCTATTTGTAGTTGTGCCTCTCCTTGCCCATGCAACCTTACCAAATCCGTTAAACAACACAAGGAAGTTGAATATGTTATTTGCTTCCTAAAAGGCTTAAATGATGTTTACAATAATGTCAAAACACAGGTCCTTCTTCTCGATCCTCTTCCCCCTATCAACAAAGTTTTTGCATTGGTCACACAGCAAGAACGCACTTCTTGTGGCCCTCCTCTTGGTGATTCCACAGCCTTGTCTACCACAACTTGGTCTCAGCAGTCCAAACCTTTTGGTTCTCAAGGTCGTGGATCTGGTACACCAAGAGGAAGAGGACGTGGAAGATCCAATGGGAAGCAATGCATTTTCTGTGGAAGACAAAACCACACAATTGAATCTTGCTATTTTAAACATGGCTTTCCACCGGGATATCGAGCCAAGAATTCAGCCAATGCTGTCACTGCTACACCAATAGATCCAGTCTCACATGATTCCACAGCCTTTCAGCCACATACATCACAGCCTTCTATTCAACTGAGTCATGAAGATTATAGGCATTTTCTTTCTGTTATGCAAGGTACTAAGCCTGATGCATCTACCTCTTCCAAACCGATGAGTAACACCAACTCTATTGAACCTCCTACCAGGCACATTGTGTCTCACATATCACAATCAGGTACTCCTTTTTCTTTAGAGAGCACATGGATCTTGGATACTGGATCCACTGATCATGTGTGTCCTCATCTTTCTTTATTTTCCACTTATACACCTATTGCACCTATCTCAGTGCAATTACCTAATGGTCACACCACCGTTGCACAACACTCGGGCACCATTACTCTTTCTGAGCACTTTTCTTTATTCAATGTTTTACATATACCAGATTTCAAATATAATTTGATCTCTGTACAGAAACTTGCCCTTTCTTTAACATGCCAACTAATCTTTTCTTCTACTTCTTGCATCATCCAGGACCTCCATTCCAAGAGGATGATCGGCAATGCTCAAGTTTGCAATAGCCTTTACCTATTAACAAATCCTGTAACACAATTTACTGTTTCCAATACAGTTCATTCAACTTCTCTTACAAATGTATTTTTTGATATTTGGCATTCTAGGCTGGCCACCCTTCTCTCCCTATTCTTCAAAAACTCTGTACTCAGTTCCCCTACATCAAACACAATAAGAATCTTGTTTGTGATAGCTGTCATATGGCAAAACAGGCCAAATTACCTTTTTCCAAAAGCACTACTCAATCTTTAAAGCCTTTTGATTTAGTCCATATGGACATTTGGGATCCACTGAATGTCGAATCCTTTCAAGGATATCACTACTTTCTTACTATTGTGGATGACTTTAGTAGATATATTTGGATATATCTTCTTAAAAACAAGGCAGAAACCAGAACACACATTCTACAATTTCATAACTATGTTTCCACTCAATTCAACTGCAAAATCAATGAGGTCAGTGAACTTCCGTTTGCTGCCTCCGTGTAAACTTTTCTAGAATGAACCATCAAGTAAGGATCTAGAGAATTTATTACTTTCACAAGTAGAATGAATAGTCCTTTATCCATGATAAAAGTTGATGCTTCAATATGTTAAACTTGCAACAATGGAGACTCTTCCTCGTCTTGCCTTCAAGTTGGTAGAAACCCTTTTCTCTCTCTTTCCTTTCTTCTCTTTAATGTCTCTAATTTTGATGGAAAATCAAGAGACAAACTTTCTAGGCAAAGGCAGGAAAATGTTTATGTCCTTCCTATTTATAATTGATTCCATCAAACAATGCATCATTTCATTGAAAAGAACTCCTTCCCAAGAGACATTACCATTTATTCAAATATTAAACAATATGTCCTTCCATCCAAATATTAAACCATCACATATTTGTCACACACATGAGACATTAATTCTTACATTCTCCCACTTGGCTCATGTGACAAAGTACAACTTCATGGTCTAAATAAAGTATCAGTTATAATGCGTATAAGGTCAAATGTTTCATACATTTGTTATATCACAAGTCATGTTTTGGAATAACAACTAATGAGAGTCACGGCGATCATATATCCTTATTTTGACATAGTTCCTTTCACGTACTACTATATTAGTCTTCTTCCCAACATGACACTTTCATGGGAAGTACATAATATGTCTAACAATAATGTCATTTTAAAGACCAATCATGTTTTCAATGTTATCATCCATTCACGTGCACATAAGTTTGAAAACAAGGTATTCAGAAATTTCTACATTAATGAGCTCAGAGTGACAAACATACATTAAACTCAATGCATACGAATAATGATCAACATTCACTAGCATACATAATGCTCATTCTTTCAACATGACCAGTGAATGTTTTGCGCGGTAACCCTTTTGTTTAAAGGGACAACAATCATAAGATCAATGCTAATATGATCAATTGACACTAAGTTTTTGAACTTTTTTAACTGCAAAGTACTTCAATTCCATGTATTTAGCATCTTTGGAATACTTGTCGTTTTTAGAAAAGAAGATTGTTGCAGAATTATCACAATACATTTTCAGCGGCCTGACAATACTGTTGACTACTCCAAGTCCTGAAATAAAGTTCTGCAACCATTATTATCACAATAAAGGTCAATCGGGTTCACAATGCTAAAAGTAATACCAAGTTCAGTAATGAACTTCCTGATCCAAACAGCCTCCTTGGCTGTATTGGAGGCAGCAATATACTTAGCCTTTATAATAGAATCAGTGAATGTTTCCTCCTTTGAACTCTTATAGCTAACAATGCCACCATTCAGGCAAAACACGAATCCAAACTATGATCTGGAATCATCCTTATCGGTTTGGAAGCTTGCATTGCTGTAACCCTTTACAACAAGCTCTTCCTCACCACCATAGAACAAGAATGAATCCCTAGTTCTTCTCAAGTACTTGAGGATATTCTTGATTGCAGTTTAATGACTTTCACCGGGATCAGTTTGGTACCTGCTCGTCAGCTTAAAGCATACGAGACATCTGGTCGAGTACAAATCATGACATACATGATGGATCCTGTAACACCCCGATTTTCTTAATCTTTTTATTTAACCAGTGTTTAAGTGATTGTATTTTATTAGATGATCTAGAAAATTAAATAAATTATTCCGAGGTCATATTCACGCTTTACGCTATCGTAAGAAGCTATGGTTAAGTTTTGGGTCGAAAACTCAGACGGAGCCCAGTCTGCATTTTTCCTTAACAGTAGTGCTTTACTACTATCGAGATCCAATTTGGACCCGTGAACGAGACAGTTAGTCTTAGAATCACATTTCCTATATTTTCGAAAAAGTTCGTCCTGACGTTCGAAAATGAAAATAATATATTATATTCGGGCCGATAATCGTTCTAGGAGACAATTCGAGTTGTCTTTGGGTTTTTCAAGAACCTTGAGCTAATGATTTTCATACCAGGGCTATGTTAAATCATTTGGGGACTCCTACAAATGTCGTGAGGATTTTCAAAATGTTGGGACGTGAATTGACCAAATTGCCCTTGGTTAGTTTTTATTAATTACCCTTTTTACCTTTCTTAACCCTTAAGTCTTCTTAAATACCTAAAATCCTCTCACCCACTCATCTTTTTCTCCCTCTCATTCTCGCTGCAGCTGCTGCTTCTTCTTCTTCTTCTTTGTTCTTCTTCCTTCTTCTTCTTTCTTCTTCGTTCTTCTTCCTCCGTTTTCAATTTCATTTTTTCTCAAGCTTCCTCAAGCTTTTTAAAGAAAGTTTGTGAAGCAAAATTGCTCATCTCATCCTCCTATATCACCTAGAAGTTATAGATTTCATCCTTGAGCTCTCAATCTTTATTTTCTCCATTTATTTTTATGAGTTTCAATTTCTAGATCTAAACTTCAAAAATCTCTAGAAAATTGTAGAAAAATCATTTTGATGCCAAACCAATTCCTATGAGCTAGTATCATCCCCTACTATCATAATGCAAGAGCTTGTAATGAAATAAAATCTCTAGCCTGTTTATCTTTTAAGGGCCGAATATATGGGTTTTGGGGGAAAAAATGGGTTTTTGTTCTTTGTTCTTGATTTCACATGTTACTTCCCTTAATCATGTAATCCAAGTGATTAGGAGGCCAAATCAAACTCTCACCTATTTTTCATGGTGATGGCCGAAACCCTACCTTGTGGGTTTAAGGGGTTTTGGTTCAAATCTTTGATAATTGATCATTGATTATGCATTAGGTATGCTTAAGGGTCATTGATCCAAAAATTTGTAGAATTTCAACATCTCTAGCCTAATTAATTAAATAGGGGCAGTAGCTAATCCTAAAGAGTTAGGGAGGTTATGATTTAATTATTTTAATTTCTAGTTGAGTTTTACTGTATTGAACCTGACAGGACTCGAACGCTCGATCGCGCACTCGATTGGCTGTTGCGGAGCCACATCCGGAATCTCACGGGAACTTTGCTAAGGTGGGGGAAAGAGCCACAATATCGTCGGGGAGGCAAGCTTTAAATAATATATATTGATATGTGTAGGGCGACCCAAACCCTACTAGAGGTCGTTTGACCGTTAGGTTGATTTTACTGTATATTGAGGTTGTCTGTGTTGTGATTGGATATTTGATATATTATATGTTATATGTGTATGATGTCTATTATATGCTATAATTGATTAAATGTTATTTATTTGTAAGTTGATTTTACTGTTGAATATATATTCTGGCTGTTGTTGATTTTTGTTGTGACTGCTGATGTCTGAGTAGCACTAGGCAGTGATTTCTGATAAATCGGGTGATGAATGTGTGGTGAGAAAGTTGAGGTTATATATATGTCATAGTGCTCAACCTAGAGATATAGTAAATCTGTTGTTGTGATGTGAGTTGATACCCGGTTGAACCGGATGAAAATTGGTCGTGGTTGTATATAAGTCGTGGTTGAGGCACTAAGTTTTAATCCTGAGATGAGTCAGTGAGATTCATGTTGCATAGTTGTTATTCATCACTGTGTTGGCATACGGGTGATTTCGATCTTACCTGCGGGGAAATGGTCGTATCGATTAGTTTGGCGTAGGGGCGATTTCGATCTTACCTGCGGGGAGATGGTCGTACCCGTTAGTCGAATTGTAGACGAATGGGCGAATATCTCGACCTAGCTTGCAGGCGGGGGGATATGTCGTTACCGAAAGTTGAATTGTTAACGGACGTACGAATGCTTCGACCTAGCCTGCGGGCGAGGGAACATGTCGTTACTGTAAGTTGCGTTGTTGACGAGCGAATATTCCGACTTGACCTGCGGGCGGGGGAATATGTTGTATCCATGAGACGATTTGGGCCCGCGGGCTTTAGACCGAACCCTACTTTATGGGGGTGGCATAGTGATGATTGAGACACCTTGATCCGTTGGGGATGTCGCGTCATGATCGCGTCCATATAGTCATTAGTTGCATGAGTGTGAGAGACGAGACAGTAGTTAAGGGAAAAATTATCCGGAAGTTGTTTGGTTGCCACTGTTGTGATTTGGTGTGTTGCTATCTATATACATTATTTATATCGCTGTTTTTCCCATGTATGGCATATTACTGTTTCTTATCCCCTATACTCTTCTATGTCGTATTTTCTTTGTTCTCGACTGTACGAGAAGACCCTGATGAAGAATTTCCAGAGGAGATTGATGGAATACCTGTTGAGCCTGATGCCAACGGGAGAGCCTCGGATCCCAACGCTGGGGGACTTGAGTGTCAGGAGAAGACGTCTGATGTATCTTCATTTCCGATACTATGTTTTTAGTTTTTATTTACTGCATACTCTGAAGTCTTTATATTTGGTATCAGTGTTGTAGGCTCTACTGATGGAGCCAATACTATTATGTATGTATACTTTTATTATGGTATCAGTATGTATTGTATGTTTTAATATTTTCGAAAATTTTATACTACTACGCTACGTTGTAACGCTAATAATTATAAGTGGGGTCACCAATGGGACCTCCTAGGAAGTGGCTATCTCAGATCCAATTGTCGAAGCATATGGAACCTTACTCATGCGTCCCCTCTCATATGATGTAGTAGGGCAGTGTCCATTGGAAAGGTATAAGCCATGTGACATCGGCAAAATATCCTTCTTGGAATCATGCATATTAAAGCGCCTAAGTACTTTGTCAATATATGTACTCTGACTAGGGCCTAGCAACCTCAATGATCTATTTCTATAGATCCTGAGTCCTAACACGTAAGAAGTCTCGCCTAAATCTTTCATCGAGAAACAATTCCCTAACCATGTCTTCATATTTTATAGGGTAGGGATATCGTTTCGGATAAGTAGAATGTCATCCATATATAATACGAGAAAGACAATCTCACCCCCACTAACCTTCTTGTACAAACAAGGTTCATCCTCATTCTTGATGAATCCAAATTGTCTTACAGCTTCATCTAAACGAAGATTCTAGCATATGAAAGTTTGGTTTAATCCATAAATGCATCTCTGCAATTTATATACCTTTCCAGCGTCCTTTGGATCGACAAAACCCTTGGGTTGTGTCATGTACACATCCTCGAGAAGATTCCCGTTAAGGAATGCAGTCTTGACATCCATCTGTCAGATCTCGTAGTCATAATATGCAACAATAGCAAGTAGAATTGGATTTCTTCAAGTTCTACATTCCTCGCACTGGCTTCTATGGAAATGTATTCCTTCTAAAGGAACATTTCAGTCCTAGTGACAAACACTTTGTCTTCGGAGGTGTTGTATAAGTAGTATCCTTTGGTTTCCTTAGGATATCCCACAAACGTACATTTATCTGATTTGAGTCCAAGTTTACCTGTCAATCTGTCATTAGACGTTTGACATAAACCTGAGAATCCCAAATCCTCATAAATGCCCATGCATATCTCATATGGAGTCTTTTTAACTACCTTGGATGGAAGACGGTTAAGAGTGAAAGTAGCTGTAAGTAAAGCGTATCCCTAGAAAGAGTCTGAAATTTCTGAATGACTCATCATAGATCGTAATTTAACATCCTAGTTTTTAATCATGTTTAATGTATGATCATATGTTTGAATGTTTAATGTATGATCATATGTTTGAATGTATGTTTGAGGTGTGCTTATAATTAAGGTTTGTTTGGGAAAAAGAAGAAGAGGAAGTGGTGTCCTGAGGAGCACACTCAAGCGTGGCTTAACCCAACGTCAAAGCATTGGCACGTTAGAGCGTGGAAGCCTTGAACACTCAAGCGTTCTATGTCGACCAGGTGACTGACAGTGAAGGGATGTGCAGTAACAAGTGGCAGCATCACGCACGCAGTTGCATGCAAGGGGCGATGCCCTTATCCTGAAGTCATCTCAAAGCTCAAGAGTTTAGAGAAGCAACGCTCAAATGTTGGAACGCTTAATCGTGGATAATCCCAACGCTAAAGCGTTGATAGCAGAGTCCAACCTCTATAAATAACCTTCATTTTTTACCATGCACGACTTTTACACCTTCTAAACACTGAGAGCTCGAGATAGAGAGATAGAGAAAAGGTTCCAAGTTCTTGATCCAAGATCTAGTCAGTTCGTTCATCTGATGTCAGTTCCGATTGTATTTTCGAATCCAGCTCAACTTATACTTCGATTTTACCCAATCGTTTCTTTGATACATCCAGGGTAAGTCGAAGCTTTGCACCTATCTATATTGTTGTTATCCTATGTTCTTCATTCGTTCCCTATATCGATTCCTAGTTTCGTTTCGTTTTAGGGTTTTCGGCATAGTTTACGTGTTGTTTTCGTGATTAGGGCAAGTTTCAGAACTTCGCGCATACCTGTGGTAAGAGGCGCGGATCTGAGTTCATAGAGGAGAGGGGGAGTTCATGGTGTTCATGAGTTTGTTGTCACACTGATTATCAGATGCGGATAAAGAATCTCGCATTCGTTGGGAAGACAAAAGTAGAATAGTATATTTTGACATGTGTAGGGGAACCCAAACCTACTAGGGGTTGAGTAACCGACAACACCTAAATTACATTGGGGAATACTATAAAGTATGTACCAATAGGGGAATAAGCATTGTGAGTTTATCACCATAGGGCTCATGGTCATGAAGTTTCATTTTTTCTCCTCTCAAAACTCTCTTCTCTCTAATCTAAGTTATGAAGAAGATAAAAGCATTCAACTCCCCCCTTCTCCCTCACGATTCACATTTATGAAGGGGGTTTGGATCATGGGATTAATCCCTCACAGCTTCGACACTTTGGACCGGCTATGAGACAAATCCCCGGTTCGGCAGCGACGGACGTCTGAGAGTCGAACTTGTGTCCTTTTCCTTGGGGTAGAGTCATATTACCAACTCTCCCAATACCAGGTTGATATTTATAATGAAATTTCTTTACATCTATAAATAGTCTCAAACATTTGAAATTAAAATTAGTTAATTTCATCTCTCTTTTCTTATGCTTGATTTTTGCAAGTGAAATCCATGCCACGTGGCATCACAATGTTTATCCTTTCCCCTCCCAAAGTAGTTTTTGTTTTTATTTTTTATATGATTTAATTATTTATTACACAAATAATGATCATAATCATTATTGCTCAAAATACACAAGTAACTCATCATTTTGGATATCATGCAAATCAAAATTATACCTAATTTACTCACAATTTATTTATTGACTATAAAATGTTTGATATATATATATATATAAAATTTAATTGGTATGCATTGTCAATGTAAAAAAATTTTATAATGTCAATCAATTAGAAATTGTCACATAAGCTAAAATATTTGACTCTTATCCTAACTACTTTAAAAGTTACTCCTACCATGATTTCTAATTGATTAACAGTGTAATATTTTTTATACTAATAATGCATAGCAATTAAACTCTCTCTCTCTCTCTCTCTCTCTCTCTCTCTCTCTCTCTCTATATATATATATATATATATATATATATAAAACGATAATAGTTATTTTTGCACAAAATACATAAGTTACTTAATATTTTTAAGGGCATTGAAATCAAACCATTGACATGAGATCTATGATCAAATAGAAATGAATAATGATCATACTTATTATTATCCAAAATATATAAGTTACTTATTAATTACTTTTTGATAGTATTCACATCAAATCATTCACACAAGTCTATAACCAAATTGTTGTTGTACATTTGATCATACAGTCCAAATCATGAAAGAGTTCACGACACATTTCATTGCTTACTGAAATATATTTAAAGATATTTAATCTATATTAAATTAAATATTTAGGTTAACACCAAATATTTCAGCACATCTAAGCTTTATATTGATTTATATTAATATTATTTCAGACGCACAGCTAATACCCATTTTATTCAACCAAAACTAATCTCTCTATATTCAAATTTGATTATTCTTTTGATTATATTAGACTTGCATATTTTAAATTCTAGCTTTTTATTAGACTTGCATTGGTATTAATTTTGCACCTTCTCTTTACCATTTAAACACGTTTAGGCTCAATTATTTCTTACGTGTTTCATGTCTATCTATATTGATGGCATTGTTGGTGTTAATGCGGCATATGATCAAAAGATGTAAAAATAATTCGGCTTTGGAGGTTCCAAAATTTAAGCAACTAACCACGTAGATTTCATAGACATGATTTTCATGAATGACTACATTAATTTATTATTTGTTTGCTGTAACATCCCGATTTTTCGTGCTTCTTAAGAACAATAAACTCGATTAATGAGTTTATCTTTTTATCTGTGCTTTAGAAAATGATTTTGGGAAAACTAAAGTCATATTCATTACTTGATATAATCGTAGGAGCCTACGTTTAAATTTTGGGCCGAAAAGTCAAACGGAACCCGATCTATGTTTTACGGATGGTAGTGTTTTACTACTATCAAAACCTAATTTTGACTAACAGACGAGATCATTAGTATTAGAATTCCATCCTCCATCTTTTTACCAAAATGCATCCTAACATTCAAAAATAAAAATAATATATTATATTCGGATCAAGAATCACACTCGGTGTCGATTGGAGCCGTGTAAGGGTTTTCCGGGACTCACGAACGGATAATCTTCATGTCAAGCCAGTGTCAAGTCATCTGGGGAGTACTAGTGCCAGTGTCGTGATGATTTAAAATATCTGGACGTGAAATGACCAAATTGCCCTTGGTCTTTCTTTTTACAAAATTATCTTTTTACCCTTTTTCTTACTCATGAAGTTTACTTAAGTAAAATATCTCATTTTCACTCTCATCCTCGCCACACCACTCGACCAACACCATCATCAAAACTCATCCTCACCTTTTCTCTCTTTCTCTCTTTTCTCTTTAAGCTTTTTACCATTGTTGAAGCTTAGAAGCTTGATTTTTGTGAAACAAATTCACTAGTCTTTGAAAGAGAACTCTTAGGAGGTATCTACCCTTCTCTATCTCTCTCAATTTCTCCTTTCTCTCCTCTAAAAATTCATTTTCATGGAAGCTAGGGTTTTTTCCCCTAAACTTCAAAAATCCATGAAAAATTGTAGAAAAATCCTTTTAATACCAAACCAATTTCTTTGGCCGAGGTTCATGACATACTTCCATGATCCAAGAGCTTAGAGTCAAGAAATCTCTCTAGCCCTATTTAGTGAAGAGAGGCCGAGACCCCCTTTCTGTGGAGGGTAGGGTTTTTGGTTGGTTTTTGATGTTTTGAGTTGGTATCTAGGGTTATCTCACTTAGTTAAGGTAGTCACTAAAATATGATAATTTTTGGAGTTCCCTAGCTATTTTTTTTTGTCAAAGGGCCGAACCCTAGAGGGAGGGAAATAGGAGAAATCTTTGTATTTTGTGTTAATGCATTGATTGATTGTATGTATGTAGTGATCGGCGGATAGTCGAGCGAGGTTTCGAAACAATCAGGCGAGTGCTGCTACCTTTTGGAACTTCAAGAGGTAAGGGGACAAACCTGAGGAATTCTAATTTCGATAGCTATGTGCTATATTTGTGTGTCTGAGTTGTAAATATTTATCTGTATTAGATTATTTGTGGAGTGATTTATTTACTGCTGTTAAATTGACTATGCATGATATAACTGCTTATATATGTGAATTTATGGTATAGCATTTTAAATGAATATATGAATGTATCGTGTGCCCTGTTGTCGGGATTATAGCATTAAAGGACCTAATACCGGTTAGGATCTGATATCGTGTAACATAAAAACTTTAAAAGCTTGAGATGTGGAATGGAGGAAAAATAATAACACTTTCTTGTTTTTCAATCTTATTTTAAGAGAAAAATAATTAATTAGCTTTTTGGAATAAAATAATAATAAATATTTTTTTTTTAAGGATAAGTTAACTTGAAGGGCAAGATAGTGAATGCGTGGCTTAAACAAAGAAAAATGAAGTTTAAGGATGAATAGTATTTTTGGAAAACTTTATTGGTTTTTAAAATAATAAAGTTAATCTTTTGAGCAGAAGCGTTTTCGAGAAACATGATTTCAAGTTATTTGGCTTTATCCAAGAAAAAGGGTTTTTACAAGCTGTATTTCAAAGTTTTTGTTTTACCGAACAACGACGAAAAGAAAAAGAAATGGTCTCTAGACCAAGTTTTGTTTTATGGAAAACCGATCCCGAGGACTTTGTGTAAGTGTTGGAGATTTGAGTTTTTGTTTTTGAGTTTTTGAGGAAAAGTGGTTTTTAACTTAGAAACTAGAAGCCGAGACGTCGGGGTTCTAGGGTTCTGCAGAAACACTTGGATCAAGGATCCGTGTTAGTATGTTGGTCCGGCCAGCTTGTGGACAATCTTTGTGGTCCTGTAAGCTTACGGATGCTTTTATGCTCTTGAGTCCAAAGTTCTAGACTGGTGCACCGGTTAGGGATTTTGGGGTTCGAGCTATTTTTGGACCAAGTGTCCTGTTTTGAGAAAAATGTTGTTAGGACTTAAAGAGTCTAAGACATTATGGTGGTTGATAGCGTTGATGCTACAACGAGAAAATATTGATACGACAAAGATAAACAGACGAAAGCAAAATAGTTTTCTCATGCATTTTGTGTTGGGCAGACGTGCCGTGAAACGGGGGGCCTTGATGACAAGGAGAACTTGAGATGACTTATTGTCATGATGTAAAATTGTGCCTTGATGTACAATGGTACCATACGTGTTCTGGGAACGTATTGTGTCTTGAGTTGGACAATATAGTATGATCTGACTACTGTTAAGTACTTCTGATTGTGCCCCCATGTGAGAATCGCGTAATGTCATGGGTTCAAAGTACTTATGTTTGGGCCCATTTTTGGTGATAATCATTATGGCCTGCAAGTCAATGATTTTGGAGCCTGATCAGCTCATTTCGAATATTGATGAGATTTTCGGAAATTAAGAATTGAACGTTAGTTAAGATATATGGAAGTGTTCATGCATACGTTTAGAGAATAACATTGATTGTGGGGTACGAGACTCTTGTGTTTTTACTGTTAGTACATTGATACATAGATTGTACTATATTATGCATGATGACATTTTGTGAGATATATGTATGAATCTGCTATTTGTGTTTGGGCATGTAGTTGTGGTTTTTGGATTCATATATTGGTTTCTCACCCTTACAATTTTCTTGGACTGTTCTGTTTCTGGATGGATATATATATCTACATATGTACTGATGGACCAGGGGAGCGAGGGATTGGCCCATTCGGGAGTTCGCTCCCTGACGTTTGAGCATCGTGATGACCCGGGGGCGTGGGTCATCCACCCGGGTGCTAGCAGCGCAGCTTACACGGGACCCGTCTGCACCTTGCGCGGCACTTTTGAGGTGGGACCTCGGGAGAGGGTGCATACATTCGAGACCATTCAGATTCCGCTACCGTTGGTCTGGATGATTTTGCAGTACCTGGTTAACCAGGGGGAACTTCAACACCACATTCCAGCAGCGGAACCTCCACAGCAACAGCCACCTGTGACCCCTCCCCCTCCGTTTGTTTTGGTGCCCATGGGGCTGGAGGAGGAGGAGGATTTTGACGAGGAGGAGCTCATCGCAACCCCTGATTATCATCCTCTGGAAAACAGGGATGCTCCTGCTGAGGGAGCCGGGGGTGCGGGGATGGTCAATGGGAATGCAGTTTCCCCCGATCACTCTCCTGATGGACCTGTTGGACCCTCCTTTGGGGGACTGTCCAATGGTTTTCACTAGTCTGACTAGCGTAGGATATAGACTTTTCTTTTTGAGGTCGCGACTTTTGGGTAGTCTGTTAGCGACTACTGATGGCCATGAGTTTTACTAATATGGTTTCAGACTATCGCTACCTAGTTTTTAGAGTTTTAGTATTTTACTCTTACTGGTTTCTTTTGAAGGGACATGTTGTCCACAGTTATTTTTGTATATGACTAGTTGCTGATATATATATATATACGAGTCTTCTTTTTTCACTCTGAGTGGTTGTCGTTAATAGTTATTAAATAAGAAAAAAAATTTATCACGATTTTCAGGAATTAAATATATGTATACCTAATGATGTGTTTTTTCGAAAGTAAAATCAGCAAGTTTTATTAAGTGTTTTATTGGAGTTTTGGGTTATAAATGTGGTACCGGATTGAGGATGTCACATTTACCTTTCACTATTTGTACTTTTATTTTAACATATCATTTGTTTTATTACTAAATAAGTATATTGTATAAATTTGTCTGATTGTCTCATTATTATTTTTTGGAGCACAAATATTATTTTTTAATAATTAATAATATTAACTTAAAATAATGAATAATAATAATAATTGAATATACTAAAATTAGCTTATATTTTTAAAATTTGACTATTATTAATAGTATTTCATTATTTATTATATGTATAATGATCATAATTATTAATTATCTCCATATTTATTTGATTATTTCTAATGCAATTAATATTATAAATCATAAATATAATAACAATAAAGGTTTAATTGGCCTGCACTGTCAGTGTAAAAGAATTTTTTACTGTCGATCAATCATAAATTGTCACATCATTAAAAATATTTGACTCTTAAGCTAACTATTTTAAAAATCACTCATACCATGATTTGTGATTGATTGACAGTGTAAAAAATGACTTAATTGCACTTAGGGTCTCCAAAATATAACGATCGTGCAATTTTGATCCATGTGGTTCCAATTGCGTCGATTGGATCTCATAGGTATCACGATTGTGCAATTTTATTCACCAAGTTCCAATTGCAAACAATTTTTAAAATTTATGTATTTTCTTACATTGCCGCCAATCACCATCGTACCCCGTGCTTCGCACGGGTTACACACTAGTAGGTGTACAAATACTAGTTACATGATTATAATTGTTTAGATTTTACAATCGACTTATTGCATGTTTGGATTTAAGTTAACATGGACTCCAATGTATATTTGAGTGGAAGCGACAAATTGTTGCTTTCACGTTTTGTGCATTGAAAAGCGTGTTTTTACATTGAATGTTCTTTCAAACATAAATCCAAACACACCCTTAATGACTTTATATAATTCGGTCAAATCTACAAGCTGGGTGAAATAAAACGTAGTTTGATTTAATCTAACCCATTTATCAAATATATTTTGGAGTTTTAGACACTAGTACATGTGACTAGTGATTACTCTGTTTAAAAAATCATTCTAAGTGTGTCAAAGCAAGCAGAAAAAGCCCATTCCTCTCCTAACTTAACTGTTTTATCAGTTAGCCAGCTCATTTGTAATTTAACCATTTTTTTGTTAGTTTGTTGCTTTGTAATTAAAGCTATAGTTCGGGTACTCATAGTATATAAGAAACTTGTGTAGCTTTCTGTCATTCATTCATTCAGAAAATGAAGAAACAATTTTCTTCCATAGCAAAGTTCTCTCAAATCTCTTTCTGCACTTTTTCCACATGGTATCAGAGCTCCTCTAGGAGTAGCTCTAATGCGCACCCTGATCTTTCTTGGTTCTCTTCTTCTCTTTCTGAATTCAGCTTTCTGTGAGTTGATTTCTTTATCTTCGAATCAATCTCTTTCTCCTTCAATCTTGAAACTTTTGTTTGAAGATTCCTCGGTCCCGGTTATCGCAAATGGCAAACCTGATCATGGATCCTTCAAATCTCTACTTCTTGCATCAAAATGAGAACACTAGAAGTTCTCTGGTTTCTACTCTTCTACACGGGAGCAATTATCACACGTGGTCGCGAGCAATGACCATTATTCTCAGAACAAGGAACACATTGTGCTTTGTTGGTGGAAGTCTACTCAAACCTGAAGATGATGATCCAATGTCCGTGGCCTAGGACAGATGCAATAACTGGTTCTTTCTTGGATCCACAACTCGATTGAATCTTCTATTCTAGAGAGTATCTTGTGGACTGATACAACATTTGAAGTCTGGAATGACCTCAAGAAACGATATTATCAAGGTGATATTTTTCGAATTTCTGAATTACAACAAGAAATTTACTTGTGTAAGCAGGGAGATAGGTCTGTATCACCGTATTACACACACTTGAAAGGTTTGTGGCAAGAATTGCACAACTTCAGACCTATTCCTGCTTGTTTTTGTGCTGTGCACTGGACTTGCACCCTTATCCCTACCATTAGGTCATACTGGGAAAATGATCATGTGATTCGTTTTTTAAAAGGGTTGAATGAACAATATGCAGCAGTAAGATCACAGATAATGCTCATGGATCCTCTACCTGACATTGACAGAGTCTTTTCTTTGTTAATCAAACAAGAAAGACAGATTAATAGATCGAGTTACTGATGAACACAAAATTCTGGCTAATGTCACTGATTATGGCCGAGGAAGGGCAAGAGGAAGGGGAGGCAAGTCCTTCACCAATGGCGGAGGCAATGAAGGTAGAGGTCAAAGCACCAAGATGTGCATTTTCTGTCACAAGTTAGGTCACACAATTGACACATGCTACAAGAAGCATGGATATCCTTCAAACTACTTCAAGAACAGTGTTGTTAACAACTATACAACAAAGGAGGAAATAATTTATGATGATGATGAAAGAAGCATGGTTTCTCATAGTTCTCAAAAGGACAGGGCTGAGAGTTCAAGTTTGACCTTAACTCCTGACCAACATAAGGCCTTAATGGCTTTATTGCAACAATCTACAGGATCACAGCTACACACCACTAATCAGATAATGTCTCAACCCAAACAAACTTCCATTCATAAGCCATCAGGTACCATTTGTATTTTATCCAATTTTTCAAAACCAAAATATTGGATTCTTGATACAGGAGCCATAGATCATGTGTGCTACTCCTTATCAGAATTTCAGACATTCAAGAAAATTAAACCAATCCTAGTTAGACTGCCTAATGGAAACCAAATCACTGCAACCATTTCTGGAACTGTGATATTCTCCAATAATTTTTATTTGTCTGATGTCTTATACATACCAAATTTTAGTTTTAATCTTGTTTCAGTTTCCAAATTGACATCATCCCTATCATGCACCCTAACCTTTTCTAATACCTCATGTCAGATAAAGATCTCTACTTTGAAGACGATTGGGGCCGCTAAGCTAAAAAATGGATTATATGCAATGACTTCTTCAAGTGTGTTGGTTTTTCCATCTCCAAGCATCAATGCCTTGTCTGTTCCAACCCAGAATCTTTGGCACAACTGACTTGGACATCCTTCACATGAGAAGTTAGTCACTATGAAAAAATCACATTCTTTTATTGATTCTGTAAGCAATAAAATACCTTGTGAAATTTATCATTTAGCAAAGCAAAAACACATGCCTTTTTGTAATAGTACTAGTCATACACTTTCAGCATTTGAAATAATACATGTTGACATACGGGGACCCAGTTCGATTCCCTCAATGTTTGGCCACAAATATTTTCTTACCATTGTGGATGATTTTAGTAGGCACACTTGGCTCATCTTGATGAAATCAAAGACAGAAGTTTCTACTCATATTTCAGCATTAACAAACATGATTCAAACACAATTTAACACAAAGTTAAAATGCATAAGGTTTGATAATGGGAAAGAGTTCTTTCTCATTGATTTTTATAAAACAAAAGGAATTGAGCACCAAACATCTTGTTTGGAAACTCCACAACAAAATGGAATTGTAGAAAGAAAACATCAACACATACTAGCAGTAGCTAGAGCACTGATTTTTCAAGCCTCTTTACCAAAATGTTTCTAGAATTTTGCTGTCCTGCATGTTTTGTTCCTCATTAATAGGCAGTCATCTTCATCTATTTCAAATCAAACACCTTATCAAACTCTTTATAAACATGATGCTGATCTTTCTAATCTGAAAATCTTTGGTTGCCTATGTTATGCAAGCACTCTATTATCCAATAGAAATAAGTTAGATCCTAGAGGTAGGAAATGTGTTTTCTTGGATTTCAAACCTGGAACTAAGGCCTATGTTCTTTTTGATCTGAAAAATAGAGAAACCTTAGTTTCAAAACAAGTCATTTTTTATGAAAACAGTTTTCCATACACTACACATAATGACTCTTCTCATGATTTTTCTCTGGCACCTGTCATGCCAATCTACCATAATGATGATTTCAAACTCTTACCCTGCTAACCAACCCGAGACACCTGCTGCCATTGATCAAACTGATCACCATCCTCCCACACCTGATATGAATCCCAACCAACCCTTACCTGCTAACCAACCCGAGACACCTGCTGCCATTGATCAAACTGATCACCATCCTCCCACATCTGATATGACTCACAATCAACCCTTTCCTGCTGGAACTAATCCTCCACCAAATCATGTTGCACCACTTCCTCAGCCAGCCACAAGACAGTCCAACAGGCCTCGAAAAACACCAACATACTTGCAAGATTATCACTGCACACTAGCCAACTCTACAGTTGCCCCATCTAATTCAAAGGTTAAGTACCCTATTTCTCAGTTCGTTTCTTACCATGACCTGTCACCTTCACATAAACACCACATTTTAGTTATTTCTTCCACTATAGAACCTAACAGTTATGCAGAAGCCGTGATCCATGATTGTTGGAAGAATGCTATTAATGTTGAACTGTTGGCTTTAGAAAAGACTCATACTTGGACTTTCTCTCCTCTTCCTGCTGGGGAACGCCCCATTGGCTGCAAATGGGTGTTCAAAGTCAAGCATAAGGCAGATGGATCAGTAGAACGACACAAAGGTAGGCTTGTAGCTAAAAGGCTACACTCAAACTGAGGGCATAAACTACCTGGAAACATTCAGTCCAATAGCCAAAATGTCCACCATTTGGGTCCTCATGGCATTAGCTTCCTCACACAATTGGCATCTCCACCAATTAGATGCTAACACTGCCATTTTGCATGGGGATCTCCATAAAGAAGTCTACATGAGAATTCCTCCTGGCCTCCATACTTCTGACCCGACACTAGTTTGCAAGCTAGAAAAATCTTTATATGGGCTCAAGCAGGTAGTAGGCAATGGAATATGAGGCTAACTGAAGTTCTACTGAGTTCTAGCTACAAACAGTTAAGATCCGATTACTCCTTATTCAACAAGTCCACCAACTCAGCCTTCACAGCCATCCTAGTCTATGTAGATGACCTGGTCTTAACAGGCAATGACATTGCTGAGATCAACCAGATGAAGGAATATCTGGATGCACAGTTTAGCATCAAGGATCTTGGACCTTTGAAGTATTTTTTGGGTCTAGAGGTTGCTAGATCTCACAAAGGAATTAGCCTCTACCAACGCAAATATGCACTTGATCTCCTCCAAGACACGGGTTTATTGGCTGCTAAACCCTCTTCCACTCCTATGGACAGCAAGCTCAAGTTGCATAAAACATCAGGCCCTGCACTTCCTGATCCCACAAGTTATAGGCGCCTCATTGGTAGACTTATCTATCTAACCCATACAAGACCCGACATATGCTATGCTGTCAGCAATCTGAGTCAGTTTTTGGACTCCCCAACTACAAAACATTATCAAGCTAGTCTTCGGGTATGGAGGTACATCAAAGGATCTCCAGGACAAGGCCTCTTCTTTCCAGCTACATCTGACATTCAGATGAAGGGATCTCCATAATCAACCAAACATTTGAAGGGATTTATTGATTTAGACTGGGGGACTTGTGCAGACAACCGCAGGTTAGTTTCTGGTTTCTGCTTCTTCATGGGAACATCCCTTGTCTTATGAAAAAGTAAGAAACAAACTGCTGTGTCAAGGTCTCATCAGAGGCTGAGTATAGAGCACTGGCTCAAGCAGCTTATGAAGCTCAGTGGCTTCTATATCTCCTTCAAGATTTTGGAATCTCCCATGCCTCTCCAGCTGTTACCTACTGTGATAGCCAGTTGGCCCTTCATATTGCAGCCAAACCTGTCTTTCATTACTGCGACTTTGTAATGGACAAGGTTCAGAATGGGACATTGCATCTTCTACCTATTTCCACTCTTAATCAGGTAGCTGACATCCTCACTAAGCCTCTAGCTCAAGGACCATTCCAGCAGCTACAATCCAAGCTTAGAATGTTATATATATACATTCCAGCTTACGAGGGGGTGTCAAAGCAAGCAGAAAAAGCCCATTCCTCTCCTAAATTAACTGTTTAATCAGTTAGCCAGCTCATTTATAATTTAACCATTTTCTGTTAGTTTGTTGCTTTGTAATTAGGGCTATAGTTAGGACATTCATAGTATATAAGAAACTTGTGTGGCTTTCTGTCATTCATTCATTTAGAAAATGAAGAATCAATTTTCTTCCATGGCAGAGTTCTCTCAAATCTCTCTTCTGCACTTTTTCCACAAAGTGCCAAAAGAAAAATAAAAAATACCATATCTAAAAATGATATAATGGCATTATCTGATTGTTAATAAGAAAGTTGTTTGGATAACATACCGCACCCGTTTTGTTACACTGGAATAACCCCTTGTTTTGTTACCCGTGGTTTTGTTGTTATTTGAAGGGTGTTTGAGAAGGATGTTTTCTATTTGCGAACATTTTTTTTTTATTTTGAGTAAATTATATTCCACCCCTTTGAAGTTTATTGAAATAATAATAAATTTTAAATATGAGTAAAAAATACATCTTATTCCAATTTTAGTATTGACTAACAATTGATATAGAGTAAATCATCATTTTGGTCCCTGAAAGTATGAATCGTTGTCAATTCAATCCCTGAAAGCAGTTAAATTATGAAAAAGTCCCTCAATGTTAATTTTTTCAGTCAAATTAGTCCCTCAATATTAATTTCGCTGGTCAATTTAGTCCCTGTCAGGGACTAACTTTACTAAAGAAATTAACATTTAGGGACTTTTTCATAATTTAACTGCTTTCAGGGACTGAATTGACAATGCCTGACACTTTCAGGGACCAAAATGATGGTTTACTCATTGATTTAACATTGTTAAGTTAATAAAAAATATTTTTAATTACTTATTTGATATTTATACATTAAAAAAATGGTTTTTAAAGATTAATCTTAGATTTTTAAGTTTAAAAAATAAAGTTTATCTTTTAAATTGAAAATAAAATGTATAAATTGAAAATTCTTATTAAAAGGAATATAATTTATTTAAGTATTTATTTTTCCAAGCTATCATATATTTTTACTTTACTTAAATATATGAATTTTTTAGTATACACTTGAACAAATGATGAATATTAAATGTGTATCTATTATATGAAAAATTATTTTTTACTATATTCTTGTTTTTTTCGAGTCATTTAGCTCAATAACTTCTAAACAAATATCACGTTTTGGATTTTTTTATAACACACGTTTTGGATTATTTATCTTTATAATATGTAGATTATTATAATAGATGTTAATAAAGATAAATCTACCTCTATCTTTTAAAAGGTGAAGATTAAAATTCACATCCCTATAAATACCTAATATATCAACTTATAAAAATAACTTTATATTAAAAACAGAAAAATTGTAATACATATGTTCATATTACAGTATTATATGTTATGCATGGATAAAATAATTTTAAATAAAAACTTTGCTACTAATAAACTAAATTATAGACTTAATAAAATAAATATATCAAGTAAACAAGAGTATTATATATATTTATTACATAATGAAAATAAGATATATTAATTATTTTTTAGATTAAAATAAATATATAAATCATAAAATTATTCATAATTTGATTTGGGGTCTCCGACCGATAAGGAAGGAGCGTTCCCTTTGCCCTTCTACAAAGAACTAAAGTCAAACTTTCTCATAATTTATATAAGTATTTATTTTTGTCAAATTAACTCATTTAATTTATATATCATAATTTGATAAATTTATATTCAGTTTTATACTCAAATATGCGTATTTAAGTAACATTGTCGTCATAGTTTTTTAAGCAAAAATTGGCATGCAAAGATATCATTATAGAGGAGGTGATCCACAAACTATGTTGACATCACAACCCCTGCCAATCATTTGCTGCACGCCAAAAAACATTGTATTCATATTTAACAACATCAATTATTATAATAATTAATATGTTCTATACATAAATAAGTGAAAGCATGATACTTATTTAATTAAGAGTTTTTGAGCTAAATAAATTAAAAATCATTTTTTGCATAATAGATACACGTTTTATATCTGTTATTTGTTAGTGTATACTAAAAAAATGTTTATTTAATTAAATAAATATATAATGGACTGAAAAATACTTAAATGAATTATGCTTCTTTTTGTAAGATTTTCAAATTTTATATTTCATTTTTCAAATTAAAAAATCAACTTTAATTTATAAATAAGAAATCATAAGATTAATCTTTAAAACCTTCTTTCTTATATAAATATCAAATAAATTATTATAGATAATTTTTTTATTTTTAAGTAATTTAATGGTGTTAAGTTAATAGTCAATCAACACTAAAAAATATAGAGTGTGGTGTAATTATGGTCAAGTTTGAGTTGTTATTTTAATAAATTAAACATGGTGGAATGGAATCTACCCTTTTATTTTTAATAAAATTTGTTTGAGTTTTTTGACTAAAAAATTTGTTTGAGTTTAATTCTAGGATTTAATTGCTATGCATTGACAGTTTAAAGTTTTTTTGCATTGTCAACCAATCAGAAATTGTCACATCAGTAAAAATCATTTACTTTTATCCAAACTACTTTAAAAGTCATTCAAACCATGAATTTTTATTGCTTGACAGTGTCAAAAACTTTGTAATGACAGTACATAGAAATTAAACTCTTAATTTTATGTATTTGGTAAATTTAATTAAAGCATAAAAATATTTTATAAGGAAAAAATATATTTAAAAAAATTTTGAAAGTTTGAGCATTATTTAAAAAAAGTTTGTTTAATTATTTAAAAACTAATTATATTTCCTTTATAAATCAACTACAAAGCAAATATTGTTAATGTAGAAGATAAGTAATTATATATATTTTCTAATTTATTATATAAAAGTTATTTTATGGACATAAAATTAGTTTTTTTTTATTGATTAGAATATTGTTAATTACCAAGTCAAAAAATTAATATTGGTAATTACTTAAACAGATATTTATACGCATAAAAAAACAGATATTTAACACACACACAAAAAAAACAGATATTTTGACAGGTTATTAAGGAGTAAATCATCATTTTGGTTCCTGAAAGTGTGAGACACTGTCAGTTCAGTCCCTGAAAACATTTAAATTATGAAAAAGTCCCTGAAAGTTAATTTCATTAGTGAAGTGACTGACGAAATTAACATTGAAGGATTAACTTGACTGATAAAATTAACAATGAAGGATTTTTTCATTATTTAACTGTTTCCAAGGACTAAATTGATAGCGGCTCATACTTTCAGGAATCAAAATGCTGATTTATTCGATTATTAAAAAAAAAAACTTGGACCTAAGAAAACCTCCTCTCTTTCTCTCATCTCCCTCACATTCTCATAGACGGCGGTAGGGTGGTTTTGGACCATTTTGACCTAAAACCATCCATTTACTTCGTTTTTCACATAGATCTGGTTATTTTGTGTGGGTTTTTCACATAGATCTGGATCTTTTTGTGTTCTTTTCCTTGTTTTTCGTAGTCTTAGTGTGGGTTTGCTTGATTTCCCGTCTTGATGTGGTGCTGTTTGATTCCCGTCTTGGAGCCGTGTTTGTTTGTTCCAAATTGATAGATCTGCTTCGATCCATCACAGATTTGATTAAGACTTGGGTCTCAATGTTACAGATCCGGAAGCATGGATATTCCGATGACTTTGATGGTGTCATTTTTGTAGGCAATTTGAATTTGTTGTATTATGCTTTTAACCTGGATGCTGTGAGTTTGTTCGCAGTTTCATCGTTTTCAGTTTTTAGCAATTTTGAATCTATATTATCATCGATATATTCTATCAATTTAAATGAATAAATATCTTTTTTTGTTAAAAAAAAAAAACTAATCTTATTACAAGTTGTGGGCAGTGAGCACGAGGGGAAATAAAAAAGATTTTAAAATAAGCCATGCTTTGCACGCAGAACGCACGGATCTACCAAATTCCGTCAATAACTCAAGATATTGATCCACCGCAACCCCCTTATTTTTTAGTAAAGTTGTCAAAATGGGTTAGAATCTATGAGTCAATCTGGCTCAATCCGGCTCACCAATAAATTGGGTTACAAAAAATCTGGCTCATTTATACCTCGGGTTATTTTGACCCGGTTCACCCAACTCGTGAGTTGGGTGGATTCAATCCGTGATGAGTCGGGTTGGCCCGCAGGTTGAGACATTTAAGAAAAAAAACAGGACCCAAAATGCAATATATCAATGTGTCTGTAAAGTTAGTAAAAAAAACTAAAAAAAGATCCAAATCAGATTTTTTTGTGCAATTTCCTTTCCTTTTCGTGAAAACCCTTGTCCTATTAGGTAGTATGTATGTTTAAGTTAAGGAGTTGGATTTTTTTTTTAAATAATTTCTGTTTTTTTTATTTTTTTCAATTATAGGTGAGCCAACCCGCATAACCCATCAATCCGTGATGGGCCGATCCGAATTGCTTATTTTCTAGCTCATCAAAATATAAGTCGGGTTAGATTGACTCGTTTTTTTCTCAACCCATGATGGGCCAACCCAGATGGATCGGATTGGCCCATTTTAACAGTTCTATTTTTGAGGAAATGATTTATCAGCTTTTCTCTAATTTTTTTGGTACAGACTCTTAATTAAACTAGCCGGTACCCGTGCTTCTCACAACAACCTATCTTTTTCTTCATAGAAATAGATAATATAAATATTTTTGTTGACATTTTAAATTGCTTTTTGGTTGTCATTTTAAAAAAAAACACTTAATATTAATATGTTAAAGTTTACATAGTTAAATCTCCAAACTTTCACTGTTTGCTTCAAAATTTGCCCTCTACATAAAAAATGAATTAATTTTAAAAGACGTAAAAGAAGTAATATGAATCAAAATTTATTAGGTTTAATAAGCTTGATAAAAGGAGTTCTATAAATTATTTTCCTCCTAAAGATTAATTAAACTTGGTGAATCACTTTCTTCAATTCTATTATTCACTTTCTTCATGCAGAAAGCTTGCTTTCAAATGCTATTTTCCAGGACAAAACTATATGAAATGAACTTTACCTTTAGTATGATAGTTAAAATGACTAATATGCAATGCTCTATTGAATCAATCAATCATGCTCATTTTCCTAATCAATTACATTTTATATATACATGCAATATAGTATCCTAAATTAATATCTTTCGTAATCTTATTTAAGGTGAGAAATGTTTTGGGAAATCAGAAGGCAAATTTAATCTCTTTTATATTTATCTCTTAAACTGGAAAATTAAAAAAACAAAGATTGAGTTTATTTATTGAAAAAAAAGGAATTAAATACTAAACATAAGAACAATGTTTAGTCATGGAATTGAAGTCACTAAAAAAATCACAATCATTATCCTTAATCCGAAAAGAACCTCTAACAGTAGCTTGGATCCTCTACCCTACATGCAATAAAATTAAGAAGTTCAAATATCAGTCATGAAAGAAGTTGTAAAAAAATATAAAAAGCAAAAACGATAAGCAATGGTTATAGAAAATATATTTTTATCCAAAAGCACCAACTCTACATTATCTCCCAAGTGAGGTTGCAAGAAATTTGGTTGTTTCTAAAGCCGTTTCACTCTAACTTTGATCTTCAATTCATCTTTTGATAAAGAAAGGTCACTAATAAAAGTAATAGATTTAGCCATGACTTCATGAGTGAATGATAAAAAAAAATAAAGTCTAGATGAACAAACTTTCTTAGAAGAAGCTTGAAATTTAATATTTTCATTTTATTGCCTACATTTTTATAGTACCTCTATTAGGTTAGATAAAGAGTAAACTTGCATTGAGAATATAGGAGAAATAACTCAAACATGGATTTAAGTTAATTACATTTAAAAATATTCATCATTTTGAATATATTTATTTGCTTTGAAAATATCTATAAACCTATAAATATTATAGATTTAGTAGCCCATACATGGATATTAAATATTCTAATGACATAAATCTATAAATATTCTAATATATAAAGAAACCTTATTTTCAAGAAGACTTATAAATATATGGATTTAATTGGTATACATTGTCAGTGTAAAGATTTTTTACATAAACAACCAATCAGAATTTGCCACATAAGCTAAAGTGCTTGACTCTTATCCTAACTACCTTAAAAGTCACACATACAATAATTTCTGATTGGTTGTCAGTGTAAAAAAATATTTAATCCCGAAAATTATAAATATCAGAAAATATTTATATTGCTTTAAAATGTAACATTGGAAATGGGTACCAAAATTATCAAAAAATATATTTTTTTTATTCTGCATAAATTAAAGTTATGATAACAATTTTAATTGATAATAATGTAGGACTCTTTGTTTATCACAATCCATGTATCGCAATTATTTTTTAGTGGCTTTAAATAAAAAAATAAATTATATTGGAAATGATTGATCATCTTGAAATGCTTTAATTGCTTTGAAAACATATATACATGATTAAATGTTTAGAGAAGTTCAAATCAAATGCAAGTGGGATAATAAATGCTTGATAATTTATAATTTTGCTTTGAAAAGAAAACAAATTGGCTATAAATATATTTTCTAAAAGTGGAATGTTTTGCCAATTGTCAACAGAATTTAAATTTTATAGTGACTTTGAAGATGACACGTGGCATAAGTTCCCACTCATGATTTTTGCTTTATAATATTTACAGATAAGGGTACGTCAACTCTTAATTTGATAAAATATTTTGAGATCTTAATCCGCTAAATAATTTAAGGATGAATATATTTTTCCTTACTCATTTAATAAACATATTCAACTTAGTGGGTTTTGAAACTGAGTTGAGAGAATGAAAATCACAGTGGAAATGTAGAAGCTACAATGTATAGCTTCTCTTTGAATGAATGTGCTTCTGACCCTACAAACTCCAGGGAATGTATTATGCTACTCAGATTTTATGGAGGTCCTCGCGCACATCTCGCAACTTCTACCGGAGCTTCATTTCTATGCAAGTGTCTTTTGGAAGATCGGGAATTTCATTTCAAGGGATTGGACTATGAGCTTTGGCCATATTCTCCGTAAAGGAAATCAATGTGCGGATTACATGGCGAAAAGGGGTGCTTCGGGTGAGGTAGCGATGGAGCTCCTTCATACCCCAACCACCAAGCTTTCCTTGTTGCTGCGGGCGGATGATTCAAAAGCAACTTTCCTGAGACGGTGAAGAAGTCGAGTTGGGCCTGTTCTTCTTTTGGGTCTGTTTCTTTTTTTCTTTTTGTTTTGTTTTATTTTCTAGTTTATAAAAAAAGTTAAGTTTTGGGCTACGATTCAAAGATCTTAAGTCCAGTGGCCCGACCACATGCCTTGAGTCGGGTAATGGTCCAACTCCTAACATTGCATTGGGTCGGGCAGTGACCAAACACCAAGAAGACTGATTGACAACCAACTTGGATTGAGAGCCTCGTAGGGTAGTCGCCCTATTCGAGTAGACCTGCCACCCTTTCCCAGCCAGAGTGCGTGCCTCTGCCACCCTACTGTTGTAGAATATGACTGGAAATGAGGAATTATCAGTACAATCCCGTTACCCGCAAGTGGCCGAGTAGAAGCGACTGATGCGCCACCTTCAGTCACTCCTTGTAGGGCGAATCCACTTTCTTGTCACCCTATAAATACTAGGGAGTATCACGTACCTACACACATTCACTATTCATGACTTTACACACTATATGCTTTGATACTTGTATTCCTCTTTACCAACTTAAGCATCAGAGTGACTTCACAATTACCTCACCGTTCACTAGCAAAATTGATCAACTAGGTCGATCGAGTAATCAAAAAAGGAGAGTAGACCAAACAGACTAAAGGAAACCAATTGAACACTTGAACTAGTTGAAGAAACGTGTTCATTCTGAACCCTAATTAAACAGATATTTTGAATTTTTAAATAGTGCAAAATATTTCTCACAATTGGATAGATACATTTTTGTGACAACAATGTTGATGTGTAGGCAAAAAATAAAATAAGATGGCAGTTGAGAGTAATTCTTTTTTCTAAAAAAAGTATGCTAGCTTGGTCTGATACTTAGAATTTTTTTGCCATATAATTAAATTATAAATTAAGTTTGCTAGGTTGTATATTTTTTTGGATTCGTATATGATCGCAAGGAGTATTTCTATCGTTCATTGAGACTAATCTCCTTTGGGGGGTTTCAAGGCACTCAAGGTAGGATGCTCAGGGATGGAACCAGACTTCGATGATGGTAGGGACCAACTATAAAATTAAATTTTATCCAATAAATATATGCGCATCAAATTTCAAACAAAATATTCATAATTATATGTTCTAAAACATTAATTACGTTAGTAATTTATCAAAATACAGGACGTCTCACGTGCATGTCACGAAAATCATCTATAATTGAATCTACACTAAACTTAAGTTAATAAAAAAACTAGTATTAAATTAAATTACTAAAAAACTGGTATTGAAATTCATCTAATAAATAAAAAAGATTATAAAAACTTTTGAAATACAAGAAAAAAGAAAGTCCTGATGTACCATGCACACCAACTATCCACATATGAATGTGATGAGCGATGACTAAAATAAAGTAGGATTCGTGATTTTATTATAAATTATATGCATATTTATGTAAAAAAACATAGGATTAGGTATGCCATGAAAAATTAAAGTACCTCCACAATGATGGCACCAGGTATTCACAGTATGGGCGGACATCAGTCGGTTATGGTCGGATTCGGGTGAAAAAATCTCAATCCGAATAAAATCGACAACTAGAATATGCCACCAATTTCCGTCCGTTTAACCCTTCGCATTAGGCAGGTGGCGGATTGGGCGGGTCGTCGAGTGGGTTGACATGGTTGAGGACCAAACACAAAAAATTATTTACAGAAACCAAAAAGCATCAAGAAGAGAATAGAAGTTCTTACCAAATGGCACTAATAAACAAACAATAACACAAACCCAGAAAGTTTCAAACTTTAAAAAAAATGCATTAAACATCAGATCTGGATGGTTCTTTCAACAAAATCCAGAAAGCAGAAGGTTCAAACTTTCAACATAAACCCTAAACTTTCAAGAAAAAAAAGTAGCAAAAGTTTCAAACTTTCAACATAAACCCTAAACTTTCAACAAAAAAGTATCACGAATTTAAACAAAAAACACCTCTTCTTCTTCTAGATCTGGATCTTGACATGCAACAGCAGATCTGGACCTTAACATGCGGATGATGACAAAGAGAAGGGATGGTGGGGTTCGAAGATCTGGATCTTAGCGACAAATCTGGATCTTAACGGCAGCAGTAGATCTGGATCTTAACCTTCTGCTTGCTACGACTTTGCGATGGTTGGCAAATGGTGGGGTTCGGAAAGCTGTGAAGCGTCTTGCGGTGGAGACGAAGAGGCATGGCAGAGCGGCTCCTGACGAATGGAGGCGGAGGAGATGCGATGTGTCTCGCGGCGGAGTGGTAGACGAAAATACATTTAGATTTGGCAGAGACGGAGGCGGTGCTGGTACTGGACTGCTGGTCGTGTATAAGAGAGAGAGAAAGAGAGAGAGAGAGGCCGCGTACGATAGAGAGAGGGGGGCAATTTGGAAATTAAAATGAAAATGGTCGCATACAAGTGACCTCTCAATTTCTCAAAGTCTTTCTAATGTAGCAACATACTAAAACGACGTCACATTGGGAAGAAATTAAAAAATCAGATACATTTTAACATAGGGTCGGTCAGGTTCGGATACCGATGAAACTTCTTTATCCCATCCAAACCCGCCTGCACTTAACCGTTTGTAACTGACTCCTTAAACCCGCTGGCTCGCTGGATCGTTCGAACCCGCCCGTCTACCTTTTTCTGCGTCCAGGTAGCTTGGATGCGGGTCAGGTTGAACAATTTTATCTAGCCCTAATTCACAGTGAGGCATCCACATTGATAGTACAAAATTTAAGAAAGAGACATGTGAATGAGTGAATAAACTAACTTTTTTTAGCCTTGGGTGCCGCCCAACAGAAGCAACACAAGAATATTAAGGTAATTGACTAATTGGGCATATTACACTATATTACTTTTTTTTGTTGGTACTTGGTAGGGGCTCGTCGGAATCCTTTTGCTATTAGAGTATCAGTAATTAAAAATTGAAAAAAAAAAAGTGGTAGGGTCTAGGCTCTATCCACAAGATCGTACATCCAACTTGAAGGATATCCATTACAATCAGATTTTTTTTCATGTATAAGAATCAACAATCGAATTTTTAATCACTTGTTTAAGGGACTCGATTCCATCGTCACTCGAACCAATCTTGATTGGTTGCTACTTTGTATATTGATATTTGAGCTCCGTACCTAAAAAAGTTAATATTTCCCACTTAATCATTTTGTGTAATGTTTGTAGAGAAAATTTTATAGCACTTTGGAGGAAGACTTTTTTTCCTTTTATAAAAATATAAATTTAAAATTTATGTTAGTCATGTGAGTGAGTTCTAATGTGAGACTTGGATAAAATCAAGAATAAAGTTGGTATAAATTTGAGTTTACTGTGAGGTCGATAGATAGTAGCATATTTACTATTCAAAAATTAATTTTAAGGTTCAAATGTATAAATATTGTAACATTTAATAATATTGTTGAACATAAAATTTATGGTAAATCCAAATTTACACCAGCATTATTCTAAATTTTAACCAAATTAGCATCTTGATTCATTTACAAAATGTTATTAAAATGAATCGTAGCACCAAGCACAATTCATTTACTAAATGAATCAAAATGTCCCATTCAAAATCAGGATTAAACTTGTAACTCAACTCATTCCTGATCCTACTCTTAAAAATTAGGATTAAATTTCTCTAAAATAAGTAAAATGTAAAGTAAAAATAGGGTGCATCCACCCTTAATTAGTTAAGATAGATTGAGATCGCAATGTATGTTGGGTGGATTCCCTTTTAAGTGGGACTCATAAGATAAAAATAAAAAATCAAAAAAAAAAAAGGAAATTGAAAAGGTTAGAAAAACAAATAAAAGAAAAGCATGTGAACAGTGCGTGTGTGTCTGGTGAGAAGCAAAAGAAAAATAGTGACAGAGAGAGCAGCGAGAACGGTGCCGCAGGGTGAAGAGAAGAAATTGGGCCGGGACTTTGTGGTCTACATCAGATAAGTAAATTGCTTCCGTTCTTGATGAAATTTTAGTATGTTGTTCCTGATGTTGAGGGCTACATTTTGGTACTGCTAGTTTATTGTTTTGTCTTCTCTTTAGGTTAGTTTGTGATACCCACTTTTGTGGAGTTTCTCTTCTTGTTGCTTGGTTGTATCCACCTATTGGGTGATGTGTTGCTGATTTGGTGTTCCCTAGTGTTGCTAGGAAGACTCTGTGTACCCATTAATATTTTTAGTGGAAGTTTTTGCTGGACTTGGTCCTGTGGTTTTTATCCCTACTCTGGGGAGTTTTCCACATTAAAAATTCTAGCGTCATCTATATTTATTTTTTGCCATTGATATTATACTGTGGAGGAATATTTTTGTTGTGCCCATTTATCTGCACAGGTGGGGGAAAAAGAGATTGGTGATTATCTCTATTTTTCCCAACAAAGTGGTATCTAGAGCTGAGGTTGTTCTGACTTGTGCATTTAAATGGAGGAAAACCAAGGGTCAAATATGATTAAGCTGAATTCTACAAATTATACACTTTGGAAGACTCTCATGGAAGACATGTTATACAACAAAGACTTGTATGATCCTGTTGAGGGGAACAATGCTCGACCCAGTGATAAATCTGAAAGCGAATGGAAGAAGATGAACAGAAAAGCAGTTGCATTGATTAGGCAGTGGTTGGACCTAAGTGTATATCCTCATGTAGACACAGAAACAAATGCTCAGAAAATGTGGAAGACATTGGCTGACCTGTATGAGCGGAAAAATGTGCAAAATAAAGCATGTTTGATTCGCAAGCTATAGAATATGAAATACAGAGAAGGGGGTTCAATGGCAGAGCATATGAGTGTTTTTCAGAACATTGTGAATCAGTTGACAGTCATAGATATTAAATTAGATGATGAGTTGCAAGCGTTGTTGTTGCCCAGTTCCTTGCCTGATAGCTGGGAAGTCCTAGTTGTGACACTGACTAATTCAGCTCCAAATGAAAAGTTGACAATGTAAATGGTAAAAGAAAGCATGTTAAATGAAGAAGTCAGAAGAAAGGAGCGTGGTTTGATTGGTACTTCCACTCAGTCAGAAGCACTAGTTACAGAGTCACGGGGGAGAAGCAGCCGTAGCAAGTCAAGAAGCAAGTCAAGGACTAGAAAAGAAGTGACATGTTATCATTGTGGCAAAGTGGGACACATTAAAAGACATTGCAGGTTCCTCAAGAGAGAGAAGTCAAGAGAAAGAGATGAAGACAGAGAGAAGAAAATTGATAAAGACACCGCTGTAGTTGCATCTGCTAGTGATGTTTACATTATACATGATGATGGTTCTATAAATCTTGCATGCCATGATTCTAGTTGGATTATTGATTCTGGAGCCTCGTACCATGTCACTCCTCGGTGTGATTTCTTTTCGTCTTGTACTATTGGTGACTTTGGCACAGTGAAGATGGGAAATGAAGGGGTATGTAAAATTGTTGGTATGGGAGATGCTTGGGTTGAAACTAGCATTGGGTGCAAGCCGCAGTTGAAGAATGTTAGACATGTTCCTGATATCCGTCTAAACTCTTGATTTCGGTTAAAGCCTTGGACATTGAGAGCTATCACACTTACTTTGGTGGTGGCATATGCAAGCTCACCAAAGGGTCACTAGTGGTGGCAAAGGAAGAAAGCTTTAGTACTCTCTACAGGATGCCTGGAAAGTTATGCAAGGAGGAGGTAAATGCAGTTGAAGATGCATCTACTGATTTATGGCATATGCGCCTTGGCCACTTGAGTGAGAAAGGACTCAACATCCTGGCCAAGAAAAATTCTCTCCCTATGAAAGGTATACCTTTAAATACTTGCACTCATTGTTTTGCTGGAAAACAACATAGAGTTTCATTTCATAGTTCTAGTACTCATAGGAGGCCAAATGTTCTAGATTTAGTTCACACTGATGTTTGCACTACGGATTGTAAATCTCTTGGTGGTGCTACATATTTTTTCACTTTATTGATGATCATTCTAGAAAAGTGTGGGCTTTTGCTTTGAAATCTAAAGACCAGGTACTTGGTGTCTTCAAGCACTTTCATGCAAGTGTTGAAAGAGAAAAAGGAAGAAAGTTGAAATGTATCCGATCTAATAATGGTGGTGAATACAGGGGTCCGTTTGAAGAGTATTGCAAAGAGAATGGAATCAGGCTTGAGAAGACAGTTCCGAAGACACCTCAACATAATGGAGTTGCCGAGAGAATGAATCGTACCATTAATGACAGAATTAGGTGTATGCTCTCTCATGCCAAATTATCCAAAGTTTTTTGGGGTGAAGCAATGAGAACTGCAATGGATTTGATCAACCTTTCTCCTTCTGTGCCACTAGAAGGTGATGTTCCAGATAGAGTATGGACAGGGAAAGAAGTCTCTTATAGTTATTTGAGAGTGTTTGGCTGCAGGGCTTTTGTTCACATTCCAAGAGGTCCAAGCTTGATGGGAAATCCAAACAGTGTGTCTTCTTAGGTTATGGTCATAAAGAGTTTGGTTATAGACTATGGGATCCTGTTAACAAGAAAATTATCAGAAGTCGAGATGTGATATTTCTTGAAGACCAAACCATTGAAGATTTTGAAAAAGTTGAGAAACAGAAACCAATTACTAGAAGTTACATTGATGTTGTGCCTGAACCTCCTACTACAACTTTTGTGGATGGGGGAGATATACAGGTAGATGATGAGAATGTAACTGATGACCCGGCACCTCACCATGATGAGCCAGTTGAATAGGCTCCACTTGAGCCACCAGTTGAGCCTTAGTTGAGAAGATCTACTAGAGAGCGTCATGCATCCCATAGATATCCTCCGCATGAGTATGTAATGATCACTGATAGTGGAGAACCAGAAGATTACCAAGACGCCATTGAGAATGTGCACAGGGAAGAGTGGTTGAAGGCCATGCAAGAGGAAATGAATTCCTTGCATGAGAATCACACATTTGAGTTGGTGAAGTTGCCTAAGGGCAGGAAAGCACTCAAGGACAAATGGGTATTCAAGTTGAAAGCAGAAGAGAATAGCTCCCAGCCAAGATATAAAGCAAGATTGGTTGTGAAAGACTTTGGTCAGAAGAAGGGTATTGACTTTGATGAAATTTTCTCACCAGTGGTAAAGATGTCCTCTATTCGAGTTGTGCTTGGATTAGCAGCTAGCTTGAACTTAGAGGTTGAACAACTTGATGTGAAGACATCGTTCCTTCATGGTGATTTGGAGGAGGAAATTTACATGGAGCAGCCTGAGGGCTTCTAGGTCAAAAAAGAGCAGCTTGTGTGCAAGTTGAAGAAAAGTTTGTATGGATTGAAACAAGCACCAAGGCAATGGTACAAGAAATTTGATGCTTTCATGGATAAACATGGTTACAGTAAAACTACTTCTGATCATTGTGTGTTTGTAAAGAAATTCCTTGATGATGTTTTTATTATCCTCTTGCTATATGTGAATGACATGTTGATTGTTGGTCATAACACTAAGAAGATTGAAAGTCTAAAGAAGGATTTGAGCAAGTCCTTTGCTATGAAGGACTTGGGGCCTGCAAATCCTTGGCATGAGAATTACTCGTGATAGGAAGAATGGTAAATTGTGGTTGTCTCAGTAAAGGTACATTGAGAAGGTTTTAGAGAAGTTTAACATGAGCAATTCCAAACCTGTTAGTGCTCCACTTGTAAGTCATTTCAAATTGAGTTCTCAACAATGCCCTACAAGTGAGAAAGACAAAGAAGAGATGAAGAAGGTTCCTTATGCATCCGCAGTTGGTAGTTTGATGTATGCTATGGTATGCACAAGGCCGGATATTGCTTATGCTGTCGGAGTTGTTAATCGTTTTCTCTCTAATCCTGGTAGAGACCATTGGCAAGCAGTGAAGTGGATTTTCAGATATCTCAGAGGCACTTCTAGAGTATGTTTATGCTTTGGGGGTGGTCTACCTGTGTTAGATGGGTACATAGATGCAGATATGGCTGATGATTCTGATTTTAGAAATCTACTTTTGGATACATGATGACCTTTGCAGGGGGAGCAGTGTCTTGGCAATCAAAATTACAGAAATGTGTTGCCTTATCCACTACTGAGGCTGAATATATTGCCATTACTGAAGCTGCTAAAGAACTTTTGTGGATGCAGAAATTCCTACAAGAGTTGGGACTTAAGCAAGAGAAGTTTATGTTATTTTATGATAGTCGGAGTGCAATCCATCTTACCAAGAACCCGACTTGTCATTCCAGGTCGAAGCACATTGAGGTGCAGTATCATTGGATACGGGAGGCGCTAGAGATGAAGATATTTTCACTTGAAAAGATCCATACTGATGAGAATGGTTCAGATATGATGACAAAGACTTTGCCTATGACGAAGTTGATCTGTTGCAGGAAGAAGGCAGGCATGGTTGAGCAGTATCTTCCCACTTGAGTCGGGAAGGGGGGATTTGTTGGGTGGGTTCCCTCCTAAGTGGGACCCACAAGATAAAAGTCAAAAGTCAAAAAAAAAAAGGAAATTGAAAAGGTTAGAAAAACAAATAAAAGAAAAGCATGGGAACAGTGCGTGTGTGTGTCTTGTGAGAAGCAAAAGAAAAATAGTGACAGAGAGAGCAGCGAGAACGGCGCTGCAGGGAGAAGAGAAGAAATTGGGCAGGGACTTTGTGGTCTACATCAGATGAGTAAATTGTTTCCGTTCTTGATGAAATTTTAGTATGTTGTTCCTGATGTTGAGGGCTACATTTTGGTACTGCTAGTTTATTGTTTTGTCTTCTCTTTGGGTTAGTTTGTGATACCCACTTTTGTGAAGTTTATCTCTTGTTGCTTGGTTGTATCCACCTATTGGGTGATGTGTTGCTGATTTGGTGTTCCCTAGTGTTGCTAGGAAGACTCTGTGTACCCATTAATATTTTTAGTGGAAGTTTTTGCTGGACTTGGTCCCGTGGTTTTTATCCTTACTCTGGGGAGTTTTCCACGTTAAAAATTCTGATGTCATTGATATTTATTTTTTGCCATTGATATTATACTATGGAGGAATATTTTTGTTGTGCCTATTTATCTGCACAGGTGGGGGAAAAGGAGATTGGTGATTATCTCTATTTTTCCCAACAATGTATTCACTACAAGAAATTTGTCTTTCAATGACAGTCAAAATCTGTCACTATATGTTTAAAATCCGTAGGTATATATAAAGTTTACATTCACTTACGGTCGGTCCATCCGTATATTAGGAATGACGAATACCAATGGCAATTGATTGTCATTATACGCTTTACCTACGGTCCACATACCTTTACCTACATTTACATTTGACTGTCAATAGGTTTTACTTATACTCCACTTACCTTTACCTACGGTTTGACCTACCTACAGTTTTACCGACTGTTACTAAAAGTGTCCGTAGTTATATAGAAAATTTCTTGTAGTGATTTTTCAGTTTTAATTGATCAAGGGTAAATATACTCTTACTTTCTAACTTTACACTTTTGCTTACTTTAAAAGATCTCTATCCTATAAGCACAAAAAAAAAAAAAAAAAAAGAACTCTATCCTATAACTTAACATTAACAATGTATTTGTTTTAAGGAATACAAAGTTATTCATAAAAAAGTAAAGTTGACAACATGACATTCATATATTTGTTATAATTTTTGAAAAAATATTCCTAGGTATTATTGATTTTAAGAAATGTTACGTTCCCATAGTAAAGGTTGAGCATGTGTTTTCCTATATCGTAGGATTGGAAGCTATTGTAGCCCAACCATTCGTAGCATTTTTGGATCTACATCTAAATGATGCAAATGTGTGTCCATTGAGAAGCGACAAAATATAGCTTGTGAGTTGGAAACATATTTTTCACTAGTGGAAAATATTGATTTTACGACTAGATTTAACGTCTGTTAAATAAAACTTGTTGTTAAAAAAGATGCGGTGGCAGAATGGTAAATAATTATAACTCATTTAAATCATATTTAACGACGGTTGTATGAATATTTGACGTTAAAATTTTGAATAAAACTTGTAACGTCGGTTAATAAAAAACCAGACGTTAAAAGTTTTACTCAAATTTGAGTAAAACTTTTAACGTCGGTTTTTTAAATAATCGACGTTAAAAGTTTTACTCAAATTTTTTTAATGTTAAGTCGCGCTCCCGCCCTATGTATCAGTTCTACGCGCACTCACTACAGTTTCATCTCTTCTCCGTTTGAAAAACTCTTGTCTGAGTCTGTCTTTTCTTCGTCGAACCACCACCGTCGCGCCCTATGTATGCTTCTTCTCCCTTTCTCTTCTTCCTTTCTCTTCTCCCTTTCTCTTCTCCAGTTCTCATTAAGCTTCTCCTCTCATTAGGTTTGGTTTCCCATTGCACCATCTCACCCCCACCTTGGGCTTCTCCTTTCTCTTCCTCAAGCTGTTGCTGCTCCTCCAACAGGTAACCCTCATTAGGTTTTCAACTCTTATTATCATTTTCTTTATCTTGCTGTTCCTCTCATTAGATTTTCCCACTGCTTGGGTCTCTGTTGCTGCTTGTGATACTTTGTTTAGATTATTTTTCGAGTTCTTTGTCATATTCTCTTATAGTAGAGCAAGTTGTATAGTTGTCAGGTTAAGATGCTGAAAGTATTAGAGGGTATATATAGTGTATATGATGCTGAAAGTATTAGAGGGTATAAATAGGGTATATGATGTTGAAGGTATTAGAGGGTATAGGGTATTTGAAATTAAATGCATATATTGTTTCTCAATTTTGTGCACTATTTGGATATGTTAGGTTATAGGGTATATATATGGTTGTTAGGTTTTCAAATACCGGTGCTTTTTCGATCTCCCCTATGGTGCTTATATTGGATATGTGTGTATATATCTATAGAACCTCTCTAGTTATGGATCGTAGTTGGATGGTTAGTAAACACACAAGTGATTAGTATTTGAAAGGAGTGGAAGAGTTTATAGAATTTTCTCAAAGAAATCTTCCTGATAGTGATGGAAAGTTATGTTGTCCTTGTGTCAAATGTTTGAATTTAAGGAAATGTGTAGTGAAGGATATATGTACTCATCTTATTTGTAATGAGATTTGCAAGAATTATACAAGATGGATATGCCATGGTGATGTGTTGTTAAATAACAAGCCAAGTGTGTCCCAAAGTGAGGAAGTTGACGTAGATATGGAGGATGATCGACTAGATGACATGATCCGTGATATTGGACAATAGTCTTTTCAGCGAGCACATGTGTATGAAACTTTGTGCAGTGATTTGGATAAGCCTTTGTATCCGGGGTGCACTAAGTATACACGATTGTCAGCGATGTTAAAATTGGTCACTGTGAAGGCGAGAAATGGTTGTAGCGATAAAAGCTTCATTGAATTGCTTGAGTTGTTAAAAGAAATGCTTCCCGAAGACATTACATTGCCGGATCGTAACTATGAGGCGAAGAAGGTACGGTGTCTGATGGGTATGGAGTATAAGAAGATACACGTATGCCCTAATGATTGCATATTGTATAGGGGTGACTATGAAGAGTTGCACAACTGCCCCAAGTGTAGGGTATCACGGTACAAAGTGAAGGATGGTAATGATGATTCTAGTTGTGATGTGAACAAAAAGGGTCCTCCTACGAAGGTGTTGTGGTATCTTCCAATAATTCCAAGGTTCAAGCGATTGTTCGCTAATGCAAATGACGCAAAGAACATTAGATGGCATGCAGATGAGAGAAAATGTGATGGACAGCTTCGCCATTCGGCTGATTCATTGCAATGGAAGAGAATTGATAGTTTGTTTCCGAATTTCGGAAGTGAGCCAAGAAATCTTAGGCTTGGACTTGCAACGGATAGAATGAATCCGTATGGTACCTTAAGTGGTATTCATAGTACATGGCATGTTCTCCTGGTAATTTACAACCTACCTCCTTGGTTGTGCATGAAGCCAAATACATGATGTTGCCTATGATGATTTCGGGCCCAAAATAGCCAGGAAATGACTTAGATGTTTATCTAAGCCCCTTGATTGATGATTGGAAAAAGCTGTGGGTGGAAGGCATTGATATGTTTGACGTCCATTACAAAGAGACTTTTAAGATGCGTGCCATGTTATTTTGCACCATCAATGACTTTCCAGCAAACGGAAACTTGTCCGGCTATAGTGTTAAGGGGCATAAAGCATGCCCTATATGTGAATAAGGCACATGTTTCACTCAATTGCAACATGGAAGGAAGACAGTTTACCTTGGGCATCGGAGATTTCTCAGACGTGATCACCCATATCGTAGATTGAAGAAAGCTTTTAAAGTATGTCAGGAGAGTGAAATTGCTCCGATGGCCTTAACTGGAGACCAAGTTTATAAACGGGTGAAGGACATGAATGTTAACTTCGGAAAGGCCCAAAAGAAGGCTACTGATAAAAATATATGGAAGAAGAGGTCCATCTTCTTTGATCTTCCATATTGGTGTAAACTTGATGTTAGACACTGTATTGATGTGATGCATGTGGAGAAAAACGTTGAGTCTCCAAATGTCTGATGTGCATTGACCTTAGTTTTGATGAGATTAAAACAGTTATTCAATGATTTAATTGAACCTGTCTGTGGTATTTAACTCGTCTACTTAGTGTACAGATTAAAACATTAAGCGTCTATATGAACTGTTCACTCGTCTGAACTTAGATAAGTTCACCCGTCTGAACTAACTTAAGTTCACACATCTGAACTAACTAAAGATTACTCATCGGAACTGAGATAAGTTCACTTGTTTGAACTAGCTAAGGTTCACTCGTCTGAACTAAGAGAAGTTCATTCATCTAATGAAGTTTTCAACCGTTTGATCAAAGGAAGACTCACCCGTCTAAAAGACTTTGCAACTGACGTCATCGCTTTGTTAAAGAGTCAACCCGTCTAATGAAGTTACTCATCCGTCTAGTGACTAACGTTAAAGAATACATTGGATGAAAGTTGTCTCGACTCTGATAAGGAACTTCAACAAAGTGCTTTGCCTGAACACAACTGCATCTTACACCAAAAGGGAAAGTCTTCCCTCTGAAAACAAAAAGCACGTATACAGACCTACTGAGACCAAAGGTATATCAGAAATCTGTATCACTCTGATATAAGAGAACAAGAGAAGTTCCCTATGCTTTAATGGCTGACCAGAACGACTCTATTGCATTTATTGAAGATCTGCAAGAAGCCAAGCCTTCAAACTCTGTATCTAACGGCTTTAAAATATTGAAGCCCATTTAATGAAGAAGACTTTGAAGATTCAGGCAGACAAGAGAACGATCAAAGCAATCAAAGAGCAATTACTTTGTGCATTTATATCTTCATTCTTTCATTATTTATTCTTCAATCATTTGAAGTTATTACGCAGTCTTTTAGATCTTCACATTTAATACACTTGTCCGCGTGCTTGTGAAAGACTTGCAAATTTTAATCTATTTTACAACTTCTCTCAAACAAACCCGTCTGAGCCTGAAGAGGCTAAGTGTGCAAACAATACTTGTCTGGAGCCTGGAGAGGCTAGGTGCGAAAACAATACTCGTCTGGAGCCTGAAGAGGCTAAGTGTGAAAATAATACTTGTCTGTCCTGTAACCTAAATCAGCTATAGTGAGAAAACTTGGTGCTGCCAAGGACTGGACGTAGCCTCATTGTTAAGGGTTGAACCAGGATAAAACCTGCTGAGTGATCTCTCTCTTTCCCTTAACTCTTTAGTTTGATTATCTGTCTTAACTATCATCTAACTAAAGGGGTTTATAATTGTGTTTATCAAACCTTTTTTATCTTGCATGATTGTGTGTTTTCTGTAAAACCTTCAGACGAGTTATCAGTCTGATTGACCTGTCTGTGTTTACTCGTCTATTATAACCCGTCTGTGCTTGCGAAAAAGTTTCTAAATTCCGCATAAATTTGTCAAACACCATTCAACCCCCTTCTAGTGTTTGCATCTGTCTATTTCAGTTGGTATCAGAGCTCAGCCTCTGGGTTGAGCACCTAACAGTGTAGAGAAAAGATCCTGAAGAATAGACAATGAATTCTGGAGCAAGCTCAAGTGGGAACCCTCAACCTGAAGGAGGCTCTATGATCAGACCCCCTTTCTTCAATGGTGTAAACTACAACTACTGGAAAGAAAGGTTTCACTGGTTCATCTTGTCAACAAATTCTAATGTATGAGATGTCATTACTGATGGTCCTTACACTCCTCAAAATAATGATGGCTCAGACAAGCCTAAGGCTCAGTGGACACCTGCAGAAAAGACAAGATGGGATCTAAACCATAAAGCCAGATATGCTATAATCTGTGCTCTCAGTCCAGAAGAGTTTGAAAAGGTATGTGCTTGTGATTCTGCTAAAGAAATGTGGGACTCCTTATCTGTCACACATGAAGGAACTGCAAAGGTAAAAGAATCTAAAATTTCTATTTTTGTTAGAAAATATGAATTGTTCACCATGGATGAAGGTGAATCTGTTGCTCAAATGATTGGTAGATTCCAAACTATTACTAATGGTTTAAAATCTCTTGGTAAAACATATACTAATGCTGAGAAAGTTGCTAAGATTCTCAGAAGTCTTCCAAGGCAGTGGAGACCTCTTGTCACTGCTATTTCTCAAGCTAAGGATCTCACCTCCTTTACTATGGATGAACTTCTTGGCACACTCACTGTTCATGAGCAAGAGCTTAATGAAGATGTGTCAATCAAAAAGAGCAAAGCCATTGCTCTAAAAGTTGATTTAAAGGCAGCTAAAGCCTTAAAAGCTTCAAAGGCAGACAAGTCTGACTGTGACATAGACGAGTCTGATGATGAGGAGACTTCTCTCATGACCAAAAAGATGAAAAAGCTCTGGAGAAAGAAGAAGTTCAGAAAGGAGAAGCCTTTCAGAAAATCCCACAAAGAATCCACATCAACAGACAAGAGTCCAGTTGTCTGCTATGAGTGCAAGAAGCCTGGTCACATCAAACCTGAATCCCCTCTTTTGAAGAAAGCTTCCAAAAAGAAGTTCTTCAGAAAGAAGAAGAAAGGAATGATGGCCACATGGGAAGATCTTGAATGTTCATCTTTTGAAGGAGAAAAGACAGAAGAGGAAGCCAATCTCTGTCTGATGGCCAATATAGATTCAGAACCTGAAACTGAGGTACATTCTGAACTTGAGGAATTGCATGATGCTTATGATGAGCTGGTAGAGGAATCCAAAGGCTTATCTAAGGCCTTCAAATCCCTCAAGAGAGATTATGTTAAACTCCTCAGTGAGCATAAACAAAAATCTCAAGAGTATGAGATGCTGGCCAAAGAGAATAGCCAGCTGAGGACTGAAAAGTCCGATGAAGCTTCAATCTCAAGTGAAACATCACATTCTGAAGAAGTGGTCACACTTCAACAGAAAGTGAAGGAGCTCACTTCTGATCTTGCTAGATTTGTTAATGGCAGAGATAATCTGACAAAACTGCTAGGCTGTCAGAGACACTCTCTTAACAAAGAAGGCATTGGATATGATCATCAAGCTGATCATAAAGTATCAACAAAATCTTCAACTGTCTATGTTAAACCCATTCCAGTTAGAATTAGACCCGTCTGTAACTTCTGTAGAAAAGCTGGACATGTTATGTCTAAGTGTTTTCACAAGAAGAAGAGGAAGTCTTAATAGACTCCTAGAACTAACAGAAAAGGACCCAGAAAAATATGGGTACCTAAAGATAAAATAAATTCTGTTGCAGACATCCTTAATAGGACAGAGCAGACGCCTCTGCTGGTACCTGGACAGTGGCTGCTCGCGACATATGACAGGAGAAAGGTCTATGTTCCAAGACCTCCAGTCTAAAAATGGTGGATTTGTTGCCTTTGGAGGCAATCAAAATGGAAGAGTAGTTGGTGTTGGTACAATTGGTGGTAAACTGCCTCTTCCCTCTATCTCAAATGTGCTTATGGTTGAAGGACTAAGACACAATTTACTTAGCATAAGTCAATTATGTGTTAGTGGATTTGATGTCTCCTTCACTAAGAATGAATGCATAGTCAAAGACAAGAGTGGCAAGACCCTCTTTTCAGCTAATAGACAGCAAAATCTTTATAAGATTGAGCTAACTGAACTCTCAGATCAAAGTGTAACCTGTCTGATGTCTAAAGAGGATGAAAGATGGTTATGGCATAAGAAACTAGGACATGCTAGTATGAAACTTATTTCGAAATTGAAAAAGGATAACCTTGTGAGAGGATTGCCTGATATTAGTTTTAAGAAAGATGTTTTATGTGATGCATGTCAGAGAGGTAAACAAGTAAAATCAAGTTTCAAATCAAAAAACCTTGTATAAACCTCTAGACCTCTTCAACTGTTACACATGGATCTGTTTGGACCAGTTAGTGTTGCCAGTTTAGCTGGAAGGAAATATGGATTTGTCATTGTTGATGACTATTCTAGATTTACTTGGGTACTTTTCTTAACCCACAAGGATGAGTCTTTTAAAGTCTTCTCTGTATTCTGTAAGAAAGTACAAAATGAGCAAGGTTTCTGTATTTCTACCCTTAGAAGTGATCATGGGGGAGAATTTGAAAATGAGCAATTCAAACTGTTCTGTGAAGAGAATGGAATCTCTTACAACTTCTCTGCACCTAGAACTCCACAGCAAAATGGAGTGGTTGAGAGAAAGAACAGATCTCTGCAAGAGATGGCTAGATCAATGCTCAATGAAATTAATCTCCCTAAGTACTTCTGGGCTGAAGTAGTAAACACTGCATGTTATGTGCAAAATAGAACACTTATAAGGTCTATCCTAAAGAAAACTCCTTATGAATTGTGGAAATGTAGAAAACCCAATGGAACTATCAGATCTAGAAGATGATCTTGCAGGACTTGATCTTACCCAGCAGACGAGTCAACAGCCAGACGTATCAAAAACTGAGTCTGCTGAGGAATCTGTCAGACAAGTGGAGCAGATGAGTCATCTGTCAAGTCAACATCAGAATGATGATCTCAGAAGAGACTGGAAGTTCAAAGCTCATCATCCTGAAGATCTTATAATTGGAAGTCCCTCTGAAGGTGTTAGAACCAGATCTGTCTTAAGAGAGTCAAGCAAGATGGCTTTTTTATCTGAAATTGAACCAAAGCATATTGAGGAAGCTCTTGAAGATGAAAGCTGGATTCTTGCTATGCAAGAGGAACTTAATCAGTTCAAAAGGAATGATGTCTGGAAACTTGTCTCCAAACCAACAGACAAGTTTGTTATTGGAACAAGATGGGTTTTCAGAAACAAGCTAGATGAAGATGGCAAAGTTGTCAGAAACAAAGCAAGGTTAATAGCTCAAGGCTACAACTAACAAGAAGGTATTGACTATACTGAGACTTTTGCACCTGTAGCTAGAATAGCAGCTATTCGCATACTCATGTCATATGCTGCCCAACATCAAATTACTTTTTTCAAATGGATGTAAAAAGTGCTTTTTTAAATGGAATAATTGAAGAAGAAGTGTATGTTAAACAACCCCCTGGTTTTGAAGATAATAAAAAACTAGATTATGTTTTCAAACTTAAAAAAGCTTTATATGGTTTAAAACAAGCGCCTAGAGCATGGTATGATAGACTTAGTTCTTTTCTTATGAATAATGGTTTTATAAGAGGAAAAGTTGATACAACCTTGTTTAAGAAATGCTCAAAAGATAACTTCATAGTAGTTCAAATATATGTTGATATTATTTTTGGAGCTACTAATGAAAAATTATCCAAAGAATTCTCTAAGTTGATGCAAGCAGAATTTGAAATGAGCATGATGGGGGAATTGAAGTTCTTCCTTGGACTGCAAATCAAGCAGACGTGTGATGGAATCTACATCCATCAACAAAAGTACATCAAGGAGATTCTAAAGAAGTAAAAAATGGATAGCTCAAAGTTCATGAAAACTCCAATGCAAACTAATGCTAATCTAAGCAAAGATGATGAAGGTAAAAAGGTAGACCAAACTGTCTGTAGAGGTATGATTGGATCTCTTCTTTACTTAACATCTAGCAGACCTGATATTCAATTTAGTGTCTGTATGTGTGCTAGATTCCAATCTGATCCCAAAGAATCTCATCTTAAGGCTGTTAAAAGAATCTTTAGATATTTGCTTGGAACCACTAATCTTGGTTTAATGTATTTGAGAACACAAGATTACAAATTAGTTGGTTTTTGTGATGCTGACTTTGCCGGAGATAGAATTGAAAGGAAAAGCACCAGTGGAGGATGTCACTTCATTGGAGCAAACTTAGTCTCCTGGTCAAGCAAAAGACAGATGACTATCGCCCACTCAACTGCAAAAGCAGAATATGTCTCTGCTGCAAGTTGTTGCTCACAGCTATTATGGGTAAAACATCAACTAGAAGATTACTCTATATTTGAGCATAATATACCTGTCTGGTGTGATAATTCAAGTGTTATTTGCCTAACTAAGAATCCCATACAACATTCTAAGGCTAAGCACATAGAAATCAAACACCACTTCATAAGAGATTATGTTCAAAAAGGTGTATTTGATGTTAAGTTTGTTAAAACTGAAAATCAATGGGCTAATATCTTTACAAAACCTTTAGTTGAGGATAGGTTTAAGTTTATAAGAGACAACTTGAATATACATTGCTCTGCTGAATAACCTGTCGGATGAGTGTTTACGATACCCGTCTATGTTTAATCGTCTGACCTTATGAGTCATTCGTTCTTCTTTTAAAATTCTTTTAAAATGGCCATTTTCTTTTAAGTATTGTTTCATTATCTGAGACAATATGTGTACATGGCTGTTTTTATTTTAAATCAATTTTTTTTAAACCTCCATCTTTTTGTTGTTTTTAAAAGGTATTTCGTTCTTACGTTTTCAAATCTCTTTCTCTTCGTTTTTAAAACCATCAAAGAGGATGCATCTGCACAGGGAGAGCAGTTGAAGAAGCCTTTAGGCAAAACCAAAGGATAAACTTGCCTTTAAATGAAAAATGTTTTAATGTTACAACTGTCTGATATGAACAATTGTTTATATGTCTGATATGGAAATATGATGTATCTTTTTTTTTCTCTCTGTCTATGTTCTATTGCTTTTGATAATGTCAAAAGGGGGAGAAAATACTAAGATAATTCTAAGATAAAAAGCTCAATGCTTATCTGTCTGAGTAAGTTGTAATAATGGAACAATGTTTTTAATCTGTCTGATCATGTTGCATAACTGCTTTATGTGAATTTTCTTAAGTTCATTAAATCATTTACATGTTTTGTCATCATCAAAAAGGGGGAGATTGTTGAGTATCCAAATGTCTGATGTGCATTTACCTTAGTTTTGATGAGATTAAAACAGTTATTCAATGATTTAATTGAACCCGTCTGTGGTATTTAACTTGTCTACTTAGTGTACAGATTAAAACATTAAGCATCTATATATACTGTTCACTCGTCTGAACTTAGATAAGTTCACCCGTCTGAACTAACTTAAGTTCACACGTCTGAACTAACTAAAGTTCACTCGTCTGAACTGAGATAAGTTCACTCGTCTGAACTAAAAGAAGTTCACTCGTCTAATGAAGTCTTCAACCGTCTGATCAAAGGAAGACTCACCCGTCTAAAAGACTTTGCAACTGACATCATCTCTTTGTTAAAGAGTCAACTCGTCTAATGAAGTTACTCATCCGTCTAGTGACTAACGTTATAGAATACATTGGATGAAAGCTGTCTCGACTCTGATAAGGAACTTCAACAAAGTGCTTTGCCTGAACACAATTGCATCTTACACCAAAAGCGAAAGTCTTCCCTCTGCAAACAAAAAGCACGTATACAGACCTGCTGAGACCAAAGGTATTCCAGAAGTCTGTCTCACTCTGATGAAAGAGAACAAGCGAAGTTACTCATTAGACGGTTGAAGATCTTAAGTCTGTATCATTATGCTTTAATGGCTGACCAGAACGACTCTATTGCATTTATTGAAGATCTGCAAGAAGCCAAGCCTTCAAACTCTGTGTCTAACGGCTTTAAAATCTTGAAGCCTATTTAATGAAGAAGACTTCTAAGATTCAAGCAGACAAGAGAACGATCAACGCAATCAAAGAGCAATTACTCTGTGCATTTATATCTTCATTCTTTCATTATTTATTCTTCAATCATTTGAAGTTATTACGCAGTCTTTTAAATCTTCACATTTAATACACTCGTCTGAGTGCTTGTGAAAGACTTGCAAATTGTAATCTATTTTACAACTTCTCTCAAACAAACCGGTCTGAGCCTGAAGAGGCTAAGTGTGTAAGCAATACTTGTCTGGAGCCTGGAGAGGCTAGGTGTGAAAACAATACTCGTCTGGAGCCTGAAGAGGCTAGGTGTGAAAATAATACTTGTCTGTCCTGTAACCTAAATCAGTTATAGTGAAAAAACTTGGTGCTGCCAAGGACTGGACGTAGTCTCATTGTTAAGGGGTGAACCAGGATAAAACCTGCTGAATGATCTCTCTTTTTCCCTTAACTCTTTAGTTTGATTATTTGTCTTAACTATCATCTAACTAAAGGGGTTTATAATTATGTTTATCAAACCTTTTTTATCTTGCATGATTGTGTGTTTTTTGTAAAACCTTCAGACGAGTTATCAGTCTGATTGACCTGTCTGTGTTTACTCATCTATTATAACCCGTCTGTGCTTGCGAAAAAGTTTCTAAATTTCGCATAAATTTTTCAAACACCATTCAACCCCCTTCTAGTGTTTGCATCTGTCTATTTCGAAAAATGTGTGTGATAGTGTAATCGGAACGCTTCTCAACATTCAGTGCAAGACAAAGGATGATGTGAATGCTCGTCTAGATCTGGTTGCGATGGGTATACGAGAGCAGTTAGCTCCACAGCCAAAGGATGGTAAGCGGACATATTTGCTTCCAACATGTCATACTTTGTCAAAAAAAGAGAGAAAAAGTTTTTGTGATTGTCTACGGGGTGTCATAGTGCCACACGGGTACTTTTCAAATGTCAAGAGGCTTGTCTCAAATGATCTCAAATAAGTTGGCTTAAAGTCTCATGATTGCCACGTGTTGATGCAACAACTACTAACAGTGGTTATTCGTGGTATTGCTCCTAAAAATGTTTGGCATGTCATGACTAGGTTGTGCTCATTCTTCAATGCTATATGTAACAAAGTCATTGATCCCCAGAAGTTGGATCAGTTGGAAGATGAGGCTGCTATTATTTTGTGCCCATTGGAGATGTATTTTCCTCCTTTATTTTTTGACATCATGGTTCACTTAATTGTTCATCTGGTGAGGGAGATTAGACTGTGTGGCCCTGTTTATTTAAGGTGGATGTACCCAGTTGAGCGATACATGAAGATCTTGAAAGGTATGTGAAGAATCCACACCGTCCGGAAGCATCTATTGTTCAAAGGTATGTTGCAGAAGAAGATATTGAGTTTTGTTCAGACTACATTTCTAAAACTGATCCTGTAGGGGTTTCTAAGCCTCGTTATGATGATGCAAGATGTGAAGGTAAGGGTACACATGGTGTAATGGTGAAGAGCAAGGGTCGGGAGGAAGTGCTTCAAGCACATTTGTATATATTGAATAACACTGATGAAGTTCAACCTTACTTATGTGATCACAAAAGAGACTTCAAGGTAAGAAACCCTCGAATGAGTGAAAAGTGGTTGTTGAACATGCAAAACAAGACTTTCTTAAAATGGTTTAAGGAAGAAATTTTGAAGGATGATAGTAACTGCTTCTGATACATTAAAATAGCTAGGACGTGGGTCTAGCTTTAATGTCATATGTTGGAGCTGATACGACATCAATATGTGTTCCTTTTATACAAAGGAACAAGATAACAAGAGTACCATGGAAAATAGTGGGGTTATGATAGTGGCTGAGGCCATTCACTTCTCTAGTTCAAAAGATACAAACCTAATTATGGCACCGATTCCTTACTCTGGAGTCATTGAAGGGATCTGGTTGGTCGATTACACTAAGTTTACAGTGCCTGTTTTTAAATGTAAGTGGGTTGACAGTAAAAGTGGTGTACAAATCGATGAATTAGGATTTACATTGGTAGATCTTGGCAAGGTAGGTCACACGGAAGAGCCTTTCATCATGGCTTCCCAAACAAAACAATTGTTTTATATCAATGATCCTTCTAACAAAAGGCGGTTAGTGGTTCTCCAAGGAAAAAGCATGCATCTAGTGATGAAAATCAAGATTCAACTCTTGATATTCCTGAGACTCCTTCTTTCTCAATACACATGCCTACTTCCATTGAGGAAAATGAGGCGGACGATGTACATGCCACCCATGATGATCATCATGAAGGGATATTGATCTAGCTATATTAAAGTTGACCATAGTGTAAGTTATGTTTATCCATGATGTGAGTTTTGTTTTTTTAGGGTCATATTTTTATTTATCAATACATGTTTATTACTGTTCATTGTTTTCATTGAAATTCCTTAGCCTTTGTGAGTCTGTTCCCTTAAAGATGGGTGGAACCTTCCATCCTCTTTCAGAGGTAGCTTCCAGAATTCATTCTTTGGGAACAAGTTGTTCATCATCCTAAGAGTCTTTGTTGGGGGTTCAACAAGACCAATTAGGAATAAAGAACTCTCCTATAACACAAACCAAAACAAGAGATGTATATATAGACCTATACGACAATCACTAATAGGTTATAGATGAGTCATCAATCCATGTGAAGTCCCTGATCCTTGTGAAGTTCTTATCCGTGTGAATCTTGAAGTTCTCCACCTTCCACAACTGATTTCTAACAGTCTTGGACAAAAACTGTTATAACAGGTATTCACCCCGCGAGCACTGCTTCGCCTCGCGAACCAGAGAGCTTCACAACACTGATGCTTGCATTCGGCCAGCGAACATAGCTTCGCCCCGCGAATGAACCTTCCCAATTGCTCGCAGAAAACACTAGTCTCTGTCTCACACCGCGAAAATCAATTCGCTAGCGAATTATATCAGAACAGAACCTTGTGATTTTTGAGTCATTCTTCACAGTCTTCGTTTTGCACATTCCTTTTACAAGAAAGGAATATCCCTTATGCAATTTTAGTTACCATTTAAATTATAAAGAAAAAGTGATTATGGCATTTGTAATAACTATATGGGTCATAGACGGGTGGTCGTAGATGGGTCGTTATAGATGGGTGGTCATAGACGGGTGGTCGTAGCTAAGCGAATTTCTCCAGCTTTGGCTCTTCAAAAGCTTCAACTCTCTCATTTTTTCACCTATATACACAAAACATGGGTTTTAGATGCAATCTTCAAAATTTCCCAATATATTTACTGCTAATCAAACTATTTACAACATTAATCTTTTGGGGATCAAGTAGACGAAATTTCACCAATTTAAGTTCAATAAGTACCTTTTAATTTCTAATGTTTTCAAGTAAATATGGCACTTATCAATTACTAACCTAATTTTTAGGGTATTTTTATTTATACATGTTATATACTAACCTAATTTATTACTTTTTTGTCCAAACAGGCATACACATGACTAATTCAGAAGACATCCCTCATTCACAGGATGAGTCGATCACGGCTCCGCTGACTGATAGTGTAAGTTTTATTTATACATATAATGTTAATTAAGTAGGCTAATTATATTTTTATTTATCCATGTTAAGCTAAGGTTAATTTTTTTTTTTTTTGTCTAAACAGGCATGACACAGGGCTGATTCAGCGGCGTCGGGTAGTCGGCCTTCCCAAAAAAGGGGTAGGAAAGCCACAACTTTGAAAAGTTTGTCCAGATCCAGGATTAATAACCAGATGCTTGAGATCGAGTTTGATAGTCGCCTGGAGCCCATGGGACCCCTTGCTAAGAAATTCACTAGTTTTGTGACTTTGGAAGCTAAAACCCATACTAGCATTTTGTTTGATGATTGGGATCACGTACCGCAGAATGTGAAGGATCAGATTTGGGAGTTAATCACGGTATTTTCCAATGATCTCTTTGTTTGTATTTACATTATTTAAGCATATTATATATGATCCATGCATTACTAATTCCTCCTTCTTGTTCTGTAATTAATGTAGATCTAATGTACCATGCCGAATACTCCTGAACATCAGACAAAATGGCTTCAACTTGCGGCTAAACATTGGACGGGGTTTAAGTCTTTTCTGGGTAGTAAGTACATATTTGGAGAGAAGATTGATAAATCTCCTCTTGATGTTTACCGTTCCTTGATTAGGATACGTGAGATAGATTTGTTTTGAGCCAAGCCAGTCCTGAGTTTTTGGTTAAAAGGGAAAAGGGTAAGGCGAGTCAGGCGAAGAATGTCCACTCCCACACCATGTCTCAAGGTGGGTATAGATTGGTGGAGAAGAAGTTGATGGATGAGAAGTTGAGAAAGAGGGAGGAGAAGTTGAAAGAGCGGTTAGAAGCAGGAAAAGAAGTATGTGAAATTGTTGATCCTCCGTCTCCACCCCCACGCGAGGACATAAGGGTGGAAGGACGAAAGACGAAATCTGGAAATTTAAAGTTGAAGCCACACGCGTTGTTGCTGAAAAGATTGTAAGTAAAAAATTAAGCATACTACATTTCTACTTGTAATTGTAACACATTGTCTTACACATTTTTTTAAAAATTTGTCTTTGTAGGAGGAGCTGAAGGAACAAAGCTCGCAAGGGTCCTTTGTTCCACAGGGACGTTCAGATATCTTGGTCATTACTTTAGGAAAAGATGACCACCCTGGCCGTGTTCGTGGTGTTCCAAGGATGGTGGGCATTAAGAAATTTCATGGAACACACGGGTCACGTAGGCGGGTCGAGCAAGAAATCAATAAGGAGGAGCTTAAAGAAGAGGTTAAACAGGATGTTATTTCCGACCCAACTTTTAGACAAGAGCTTATGTTTTCGCTTCTAAAGGACCCCATCTTCACGCAAACGCTTTTGAAGGAGTTTTCATCAAGGCAATCCCAAGAAGTTGCCCAACCTTCACATATGGAGGTGGAGTTGTCGAAGCGGGAGTTAGAGTTGAAAAAGTGGGAGTTGGAGTTGTCGCAGCGGGAGTTGGAGTTGTCCCTGGTATTCATAATCATTCTCGATTACTTATGTTTTCTTTATTCTCAATCTCAATTACTTATGTTTACGGTATTTTCAATTACTTATGTTTTCTTTATTTACAATTGAAGCCGAAGCTGAAGCCGGTAACGCATCATCAGTCTCCGTTAGCTCGTCTGTTTGCATTTGGTGTGGATTGTCCTAATGATATTTTTGAAATTCCGATGGAACACGATGGCTTTGTGGGAGAACCTCATATTAGCATCGCTGGTGACGATATTGGTCAATTTTGCACTGATGGTGAATGGATAGCCAACACAATTCTAAGTATTTGGTGCACGTAAGTATATTTTGTGACCTTATATATATTGCATATTAAATTAGGCATTACAATTTTATAATTTATTTTAATATATTACGTAATTAACATAAACTTATTGCATATCTGAGGTATCTGGATCGCCAATTACTTGAGAGGGACAGCGATATTGCTTACGGATTCTTGGACCCTTCCCTCACTCTTGGTAATTTCATGACTGATCACACTAAAGTCAATGCATACATGCATACCCTAATGGAAAGAAATCGGAAACAGATATATATAGCACCATTCATAAGGAATGGCCGTTGGCAGATGCTCCTACTTATTCCTAGCAAGCATATTGTCGTCTTCTTCTGCTCGTGTCACTATGATTCGGCGAAGGAGGTTGTGGTCTCAATCAATACGTACGTAAACTTTTATTTAATTTAATTTCATTTATAACATTTGCTTTTATTTTATAAACATATAATTGGCATGAATATTTTGTTTATCATAGAGCTATGAAGGCATGTAGCATTTCTTGTGCAAATGGGAAAAGTAGGTCTTCCAAGTCAAAATCAAATCATTATAGGTATGTCCTAAAGGTAAGCAGTTTATTAATAGTAATTATTATTATTATTATTATTATTATTATCATCATCATCATCATCATCATCATCATTACTATATATACATTAACTCGATATCAAATTTCATATTCATTTGTAGTCTCGTAGACAATTAAATAGTTGGGAGTGTGCTTACTATGTGATGTTTCATATGTTGAACATTGTCTCAGCGTCTATTACTGACGGATGGACACAGGTAATTAATTTTCAGGTTAATTAATTATATTTTGTTTTTGTTGATAATTTAATTTAATGTTGAGTTTATTTGAACTTGTGCAGGCTTTCAGTGATCAGTCTCCTCTCACTAAACAAGAATTCAAAGACATGAGAGTGCTTTTTGCAACCTTCTTTTTTAAGTATGTTACAAAGAAAAGAGTAAAAAAATATAGATCCTGCATACTTAGAAGAGAATGATTAGTTTATATATATGTATGAATTGTGTATAGAATTCTGAATTGTACTGACTAGCTTATAGATCATTCTGAATTGTAGTTGGACTAGTGTTGAGTAAATAATATTGCAAAATCTGTATTCTGGAACAGTATTGAGTAAATTATGCAAAATTCTATATTCTGGATTTGTTAGAATTCTGGTTGTATGATGTAATGAATTTGTAGAATTCTGCAAGGAGTTGGGAACTAAATATGACCAGCATTAACAAAAAAAATATAACTTTTAATGTCGGTTTTATTTGAAACCGACGTTAAAGGTTAACTTTTAACATCGGCTTTATATAAAACCGACGTTAAAAGTTATATTTTAAAAAAATATATACTTTTAACGTCCATTATATAGATAAGCGACGTTAAAGGTTAACTTTTAATGTCTGTTTTTTATGTGAACCGACATTAAAAGTTAGCTTTTAACGTCTATGGCCTAGGCAACGGACGTTAAACTAATATATTTAACGTCGGTTGAGAACGGACGTTAAATATCATACTTTTAACATCTGCTGTATTAATGTTTGTAATAAAATCGACGTTAAAAGTCACTTTTAACAGACGTTAAAAGTGCTTCGTGCACTAGTGTTTGTACGGTTTCACCTTAGATACAAACATACACTAACTCTCATTCTTATATCTTTCTTCCACTATCATTTGATTTTACTTTTAGAGTCAAACAAATTTTTAAAAGAATAATGATATTTGGTACGAAATTAAATCCGTACATTTACTACGAAAAGTACTTTTCAAGTATTCTTTTGGCGGTAGTAATACATCCATCCGTGATTTCCGCTCTACCTAGATTTTGATTTAAATTTTATTCATTTGGGATGCGTAGATATCGTTTTCGAACCAGATAATGTTGTTATTTTTTAAAAAGGTTCCTAAGAATATCAAATGCATGTTTTTCAAAATATCTAACAATAACTTCTTTTTTTGTGGTGCTATCCAACAATAACTTTACTTTGTGGTGCTATCCAACAATAACTTTACTTTTCATAACTTTAGATGAAAACAATGGAATATCAACAAGAGTTATTTTTCCAAAAACAATCTTTGAATCTTACCAAATTTATTTTTTATTTTATACATTACGAGATTGTCATCATAAAAGGACGTTGTCCGAGAAAAAAAATTCTGAATGAAAATTTAAAACTTAATTCCTACATATGAGGATGAGAAAAAATATTTCTAAAAATAAGATTGCCAAAATATATTTTTGGTTTAGAACCTATCGTAATGGGGGCATTTGACTCTCCAGTAGGTCCACCGGGTGACGCCACAGCTTCGGCTCTTTCAACCGAATATGAGACTAATCCTCAGTTTGACAGCGGCAAACGTCCGATTTTTTACACACGAGGTTGGACTGCCTCCTAACTAGACAACTCCAGAGATCAAACTTACGTCATTTTCCTTAGGGGATAGTCATGTTAAACCCAAAAATATAATTTACTTGATAATAAAATATTATATGAACTATCTATCTTTTTCAGATACTATAACTAAAGTCTATAAGCGACGAATTTCATTGCCAATTCTACAATATTCCAAGTTGGGGTTGGAGTTTGGATACTCAGGGGTATAATAGGTATTTTGGTAAAATAAAAAGCCTCTCTTCTCTTTCGGTTCATGTGCTTGCTTCCAATACCTTGAAATAGGCCGCCAGTTGCATTCCATTATTATCAAAGAAAATATTTGCAATCAATTTATTTGTGAACAATGCATTGGTAGATATGTATGTCATCAAGGCTGGGGCTTTGAAGGAAGCTAGGAAACAGTTTGAGCACATGAAAAACCGAGATAATATTTCATGGAATGCCATTATTGTTGGATATGTGAAAGAAGAAGAGGAGATGGTTGCTTTCAACATGTTTCACAGAATGAATTTATATGGCATAGTACTTGACGAGATTTCTTTGGCAATTATGCTTAGTGCTTGAGGGGAAAAAAGTTGTTGAAACCTCTTGTTACTGTTACTGAAGGAGATGGTTTTGGGAAGCTTTTGGTAGGGCTAGTGAGCTCATACAGGTATACTGGTAATGAGGTCAATGCAAAATTGGCACAATCTGAAGCTGAAATTCTTCATGATTTATCAAAGAGAAGAAAGGAAGCCAGGAAGAAGTTGTCGGGATCGGATTAAGATTGCCTGCAGTCAGGCTTCTCTATCTCTCTCCATCTCCAATTTTCTTTATTTTTTTCAAGTAAAATAAATCAAAGGCCATGATCATGAATATAAAAAATCTAATGGTGTGTATTAAAATGACTGCACGGAGCAGTGACGGCAGCCAATCCTAATTCGTCGGGATCTTGAATACAAGGATCAAAGGAGAACTCCCCGCGTGCATCCTCTTACGTTTGGGATTAATACATGAGTTTAATATTGATGATGATGGGATGCATTTGGAGGAACCAGATTCCCTGTAGTCGGGAATCCAACAGTCGGACGATCTCGTTCGTTCGATTTTGATCGCACGTGTAACACTCTGATTTTTTAATTAAACAGTATTTATGAGTTTGCATTTTATTGGAGGGTTTAGAGAGTGAATTAAAATAATCTGAGACCATAGTCACGCTCTACACTATCGTAGGAAGCTATGGTTAAATTTTGGGTCGAAAACTCAAAAGGAGCCCAGTCTACGTTTTCACGGATAGTAGTGTTTTACTATTATAAAGACCTAATTTTGACTAACGGTCAGAACCATTAGTCCTAGAATCGATCCTCTACATTTTTTCTAAAATCTTCTTGACGTTCAAAAGTGAAAAATAATATATTATATTCGGGCGAATACTCGAATTGGGAGACGATAGGAGCTGTAGATGGATTTAATGGGACCCGCTAACCGATAAGGTTGAAGTCACATCACCTAGGAAGGTGTGCCATGACTCACCACTGTAATGATTACTTTTAGAAAATATCTGGACGCGAAATGATCAAAATGCCCCTGGTCTTTTAACAAAATTACCAAAATGCCCTTCCAGTTATTTACAAGTTTGCCATTCATGAAAGAAAATATCCCTCACTCATTCACCTCTCTATGGCCATACGGCCCACTCTTCTTCTTCCTCACTCTCACCTTTTCTCTCTTCCTCTCTTATTTCTTCATTTTGTTCCATTGTTGAAAACTTGAAGCTTTGAGTTTTTGGTGGAGCAAACTTATCTTTCTCCAGGGAAGTTCATCAAAGGAGGTATCCATCCTCCTCTATCTCTCTCAATCTCTCCTCTCTCTTGAAATCCTTGTTTCATGGAGGTTGGGGTTTTTAATCCATAAACTTCAAAAATTCTTGAAAAATTATAGAAAAATCCTTTTAATACCAAACCAATTTCTTTGGCCTAGGTTCATGACATCCTTCCATGATCCAAGAGCTTATAGCCAAGAAATTTTTCTAACCCATTTGGGTATTAAGGGCCGAAACCTACCTTTGGTGAAGGATAGGTCTTTTGGTTGGATTTGATGTTTTGAGTTTGTATCTAGGGTTATCTCACTTAGTTAGAGTAATGTCCAAGAGATGAGAATTTTTGAAGCTCCCTAGCTATTTTTAAGGTCATAGGGCCGAATCCTAGAGGTATAGAATAGGAGAAATCTTTGTGTTTTGTGTTAATGCATTGATTGATTGTATGTGTATAGTAATCGACGGATAATCGGACAAGAGACCGGACGAGTTTTGGGTCGATAGGGAGGTTGCTTTTGCATTTGGGAACTTCAAGAGGTAAGGGTGATAATCTGAGGAATTCCAAATTCCGACAGCTGTATGCTGTATTTGTGTATCCAGAGTGTAATTATTTAGCTATATTTGATTGTTTGTGGTGTGATTTATTTTACTGCTGATAATTGCCTATGCATGATATACTTGCTTATATGTGAATGTATCGTGTGCCCTGTTGTGGGGATTATTGCACTAAATGACCTAATACCGATTAGGATCCGATACCGTGTAACATAAAAGCTTTAAAAAGCTTGAGATGTGAAATGGAGAAAAATAATAATATTTAATTATTTTAAATGGACTTTGGGAGAAAAAGAAAATAAAGGCAAAATAGGTAAATTGGTTTTATACGTTTATTTAATTTTTCACATCGGTCCCATATGTTATTTTTTTTCAAATTGGTCCTACACGTTTCATTCCGTTTCCACGTTAGTCCTTTCCGTCAAATTCGACCTAATGACATCAAATAAAGAGACACGTGTCGCACTAATATCGTGCTACGTCAGCTCAAAATTAATGACGTTAGGTCAAAATTGACGGAAAGGACTAACGTGAAAACGGAATGAAACGTGTAGGACCAATTTGAAAAAAAAAACATATGGGACCGATGTGAAAAATTAAATAAACGTATAAGACCAATCTACCTATTTTGCAGAAAATAAATTAGCTTTTTGGAATAAAATAATAATAAATGTTTGCTTTTTAAGAGTAAGTTGATTCGAAGGGCAAAATAGGAAAGATTTGGTTCTAATAAAGAAAAATGAAGTTTTTAAGATGAATAGTATTTTTGGAAAACTTTTTTGGTTTTTAAAATAATAAAGTTAACCTTTTGAGCAAAAGCGTTTTCGAGAAACGTGATTTCGAAGTATTTGGTTTTATAAAAAAAAATGGTTTTTTTACGAACCGTATTTTAAGGTTTGTGTTTTTCCAAAATCCTTCGATAAAGAAAAAAAGGTATTTTTTAACCATACGTAGTTTTTGTGGAAAATCGATCCCGAAGGTTTTGTGTATAAGCTTCGGAGATTTGGATTTTTGGCTTTTGAGTTTTTTTAAAGAGAAATGTGATTTTTGGTTTGGAACCTAGAAACCGAGACGTCGAGGTTAAGTCATTATGTGTCATTGTACCTTGATGAGCGATGAATAAAATCCATATAATGTAAAGCATTTGTACAGTGTGATATAGTAAATAAATTCATGCAATGGAAAGCGTTACGCCTGGATTGGACAATGTGGTGTGGTAATGAAATCCATATAAGGTAAAGTATTGTACCCTATGTTGGTCAGTGTGATATGGTAAATAGGGTGTGCCTTGATTTGGCAATCGAGTTTGATCAACTCATTCTTTTGGTGATGGGATTTCCGGAAATTAAGAATTGAGTGCTAGATGGTATATTTGGAAGTGTCATGCATATGTTTTTAAAATGGCGCTAGACTGTTGGGTATGAGACCCTGGATTTATTTGTGCTGTCATGATATTCTGTGTTATGTCTATCATGTTTAATAACTGTGTTTGATATACCTATATGCATCTGCTATTGTTCTTTGAGTATGCAGTTGCTGTATTTTGAGTTCATATATTGGTGTCTCACCTTTACCTGTACGTATTGGACATCCTGTTGTGTTTTTGGATACATGTATAAATGTTTGTTAGCAGTCCTCTGGATCGTTCTGGAACCCTATAGTTTTGAGTGCTGAAGGTTGACGACGAAGAGGTGTGGACTAGTGACGACGAGACCTTGTCCTTTTGGCACGACTGATGTCGGGGTAGTACACTTTGTTATCTGTAGGCTTTTTTTGTCAGACCACCTTAGGTTTGTTTTAAGATAGTTACTTTTGGATTAGTCTGTTATCGGCTTTTGATGGCCGTGGGGTAGACTGATGAATTTTAATGGATGATATTTACCTATATATATATATATACCTATGTATATTTGTGAGTTAAGCTAAGGTTATGGTGAGTATATGTTCTTAAATATTATAAGAAGAAAAAATTTTATCACGTTTTTGCAGGAAGTAAGACCTAAGTAAAGAAAATCTTTTTCCGAAAGTAAACCAGCAATTTTTTTTTTTTTGTATACTTTATGTGTTTGGGGTTACGAAAGTGACATCCAAGAAGGAGGGGTGTTACAGCACGGTTTATAAAATATACACAATTTAATTATTTTTAAATTTAAAAATACCGATCTTGAATTCTGGATCATCCGATTTTGATCAGAATGCTATCAACATGTTGACTGGTGAGAGGAGAGAGGAGAGAGAAAAGAGGGTGATTGGTGTTTTATTCTATTGTCATTTTTACCCTTTTAATTTGAATCGTTCATTTATTTTAATAATAAATTAACGATGAGGATCAAAAGAGGATGGGTACTCCAACTTTCGGTGGAGTATTGAAGCTAGGGGTGTTCGCGCATCGGTTCGGTTCGGTTTTGAGCATAAAAACCATCTGATCCAAAGAATAAAACATCATGTGGTTCAGTTCGGTTCGATTTTCTTCTTTAAAAAATCCTAACCAATCCGATCCAATTAAATGCGGTTTGGATTGGTTCGGTTAGTTCGGTTTGGTAAAAATAAACATGGTCAATTAAATGTGATTTGCCCTCTTTCCATTCTTCTAATTTATTTCATACTACTACGGCATAAAGCCACAAATCAAGCAAACAATGCGTCTTTTGTTGAAGACAATAATCTTATTACTTAGACAAATATTTGTACAAACAAACACGTTCTATGTCAAACAATAAATATTCCGGAAAAACTGACTTCTATATATTTGATTCTTTTGAAAATGAAAAGTTACTAAGTTAAGGCTAAAGAGTAAAGATGGTCCAAAAAGAAAGTTCTAGACTACAGTGAGTGACCAGTGATGTGTCGTGTGCGTGGGTAGTATAACGCAAAACGCAACGTTATATTTCATGAATCGGTTCGGTTTCAGGAAAGTAAACCGCAAACTGAACCAAACCGATCGGTTCTCATCAAATGTCATCCAAAAAAATCTGAACTGAGTAGGTTTTCGATTAATTTGGATCGGTTTGCTGTTTTTTAGCGGTCCGGTTTGGATCTGAACACCGCTAATTGAAGCCAACGCCGAATTTTGTTGTTCAGTGGAAGACCGAAACAAAAGGAAGGGAGAGGAAGGGAGAAAGATTTTAATTAGCTATTGTGTTTGGTTAAAAGGAGGGGTGGGGAAGGGAAGGAAGGGGACGGATTTTAATTAAATATTGTGTTTGGTTGAGAGGAGGGGAGGGGATGGATTTTAACACTATTTGTGTTTGGTTTATAAGGGGAGAAGAGAGATTTTAAAACTAACTTATTTCTATACCCTTAAAATTTTAGATTTTAAAATACATAAATATGGTTATTTTAGTCTTTCCATTCAAAATGGTTTGAAACCCTTCACCTCCCCTCCAATTTTCTCCATTTTTGGAGGGGAGCCAAAATTGAGTACGAAGAGATTTTACTCCCCTTCATTCACTCCCTTCTACAAAATGAATCAAACAACAAATCTTTAAAAAAATTCTTTCCCTCCCGTGGGACCAAATAGTATGTAAGTAATCGGAGGATCGAGCGTAACTCGCGTCCCCCACATCCAATACCCACGAGGCGCACGAACCCCTTCTTTAATTTTGCCGTTTGTTTCTGGTTCAGAAATACAGCTATGCACCCGTGGCCGCTTTATAAACAACACACAAGCCCCGCATGCGCTATAAAATGCTCACCAAACCTTCAATTTTTGACGAGTTTTGTTACGACAACTGAAAACGGTTCACACCTCAATTGCCAGCGAGGCAGAGAGAGAAACTAGAGAGAGAGAGAGAGAGAGAGCGAACGCCTCCTCCTCTTTCGTCGCCGTTCGCCGTCTCTTTTTTCTCCGGCCAGGTTTCTCCGATTTACATTTCCGAAATGGTGGATCCGTACGTTCTCGGTTGGATTCTATGCTCTTTGTTGAGCCTCTTCGCGCTCTACAGTTTGGTTTTCGCAGGAAATAACCGTCGCGCGGCGAAGCCGGAGAAGGAGGCGGAGGCGGAGAATGTGACCACCGCCGCAGTAGAACGCGGATCCGAGAAGCGTAACGGCGACGCTGATGTCATCATCGTCGGAGCTGGTGTCGCTGGCGCCGCTCTTGCTCACACTCTTGGCAAGGTATATCAATTTATTCACATTTTTCTTCGGTGATGCGTTCCTCTTCCATTTGATTCTTTGTTTTCTATATGTTTAAGGAAAATTATGAGAAAGCTAGCCGTCATTCTTCGTTTGATGAAATATTTCGGAAATTTGAATTTGAGAGAAACTATGTAAATTATAATGAGTTATTTTTTTCACAAATGGAAAATATAAGATATTCTGTTTCTTTCTGATTTTATTTTCAACTGTGGGTGTTGAAGAAAAATGATTATAAATTACAATTCTGTCCGCGGTGTTGAAGAATCTCTCAATATTATTATCACGTCGTTATGTAATTGAACGCTGTGACAATTAAACACTGAAGTTTGACTTATTTCTTTTCTAAGAAGCTCAAGTTGTGGATTGTGATATGTGATATGTCTGATATATGATGCTTTTTTTTTTTTTTAAATTTTTAATATATTTTGTGTTCTAAAGAATATATTTTCATGGAGAAGAAGTCAGCAATTGAATTGTGAATTTTTATTTCGATGAGTTTGATTAATACTAGATATTTGCAGAAAGCTAGAAAATAATAGTTTTTTTGAATATATGTTAATTTTAGTCGCAGTTTATATGATTCTGCGATTCAAAATCTCCGGGATTGTGACTTGTCACTATTACTTTATATACTTGGTGTTGAATTGAAAAGCCAGGCAACAAATCTCGGTTATAGGAAGTTCAGTATATACACTTGACGATATCTATAGAGTATTGACTATATAAATATTATGTATTGCAGGATGGACGACGAGTACATGTCATCGAAAGAGATCTGAGTGAGCCTGACCGAATTGTTGGAGAGTTGCTACAACCTGGTGGCTATCTCAAATTAGTTGAGCTGGGACTTGAAGGTAGTGCAAACTTAAATACGTGCTATCATTTATAATTTCTTATACTTCTAGATTGTGGCTTATCATGAATCCTGAAAGCACATGAGAAATTTTTTCCATTTAAGTATTTAACCATGGTTAGAGCAAAACATCCTTACCAAATGATTTGTCTTTGTTTAAATGCAGATTGTGTGGACCAAATTGATGCTCAGCAAGTGTTTGGTTATGCTCTTTTCAAGGATGGGAAACATACTCGTCTCTCTTATCCCTTGGAGAAGTTTCACTCAGATGTCTCTGGCAGAAGCTTTCACAACGGGCGTTTTATTCAGAGGATGCGGGAGAAGGCTGCCTCCCTTCCCAAGTATTGATTTCTTCCTTTGTACATGTATAGTATATGCTTGTGTATCCATTCCTTTATTAGTTCTTGTTTGTCATATATAAAGATTGACTTGCTACTGTTTTCCAACTGCCTATGATTCTATATTTAGCATTTAATTTTTTAGTAAATGTAAAATTTGACCTCAGTTTCTTTGTTTCACATAGATATCTGCATTCGAGTAGATATTTTAATCATGTTGCTTGAACCAAAGTAATTTGGTTGAAAGTTATTATGCTATTAGCTTCTGTCTCCTAGTATCTGATCTAAAGACAGCCATGTATTATTAATTCTCACAATACAATTCAGAAATGATATTTGTGAATTTTAAATATAAAATTTTGTTCTTCTGTTAAGCTAGAGGTATTATCTTGTCTTGTTAACTCATATTTAAATGGTTTTTTTTTCTCTTTAAATATTCTTCAGTGTACGATTGGAGCAAGGGACAGTCACTTCCCTACTTGAAGAGAAGGGGACAATTAAAGGTGTGCAATACAAGACCAAAGATGGTCAAGAATTGGCAGTATATGCTCCTCTTACCATTGTTTGTGATGGCTGTTTCTCAAACTTGCGTCGTTCTCTCTGTAAGCCAAAGGTGAGATTTCCATGGTCAAATCGGTCAACTTCTTCCAATGAAATAACCAAAATGCATACTATAAATTAAACATTTTGCTATAATTCATTCTGAGTTGTTTTGACTACTAAAGGTTCTTGTTTGTCATGCTTGTTTGAAGGAGCCTTGTGTAGAATTCTTGATGTTAATATTTCATAATGCTTTATTTTCAGGTAGATGTTCCCTCTTGTTTTGTTGGCTTAGTTTTAGAGAATTGTGAACTTCCATGTGCAAATCATGGCCACGTCATACTGGGAGATCCTTCGCCAGTTCTGTTCTATCCTATAAGTAGTACAGAAATTCGCTGCCTGGTTGATGTGCCTGGTCAGAAGGTTCCTTCTATTTCAAATGGTGAAATGGCAAAGTATTTGAAGACGGTGGTGGCTCCACAGGTACCTATTAATGCTCTAAGTTCTATAAATTCTTTTTTAACCTTGGCATGAGATCACCTTTTGTTTCATTAAGAGTAGAATTTTGTTCCTATTCACAGTGTTATTGGTCTGTTAGATGATGATCAAATGGCAAATTGTTGCAGATTCCCCCAGAGCTTTATGATGCCTTCATAGCTGCAGTGGACAAAGGCAACATAAGGACAATGCCAAACAGAAGCATGCCAGCAGATCCTCTTCCTACTCCTGGAGCCCTTCTGATGGGAGATGCATTCAACATGCGGCACCCTTTAACAGGGGGAGGAATGACTGTGGCATTGTCTGATATTGTGGTGTTAAGAAATCTTCTCAGTCCTCTGCGTGACTTGAATGATGCACCCACACTTTGCAAATACCTTGAATCCTTTTATACCTTGCGTAAGGTAATGTTGTTTGCATCCCCCCCCCCCCCCTCTCTCTCTCTTAAATTGCTAATGCAATGAATAAGATTCACGAAGCTATGTAGTTCTGTTTATTATCTATTTTTTAATCTAAGATGGAGCAGAATGCCTTCGATGCAACAATGTCTTCACTCAACTCCGTACTTAATAAGCTAATGTTAGTCTTTACAATTTGCAGCCGGTGGCATCCACCATAAATACGTTGGCAGGAGCCCTTTACAAGGTTTTTTGTGCATCCCCGGATCAGGCAAGGAAGGAAATGCGCCAAGCTTGCTTTGATTATCTGAGCCTTGGAGGCCTTTTCTCGGAAGGACCAGTCTCTTTACTTTCAGGATTAAACCCTCGTCCCTTGAGCCTGGTTCTCCATTTCTTTGCTGTTGCAATATTTGGTGTTGGCCGTTTACTCTTACCATTTCCCTCACCTAAGAGGATATGGATCGGAGCCCGATTAATCTCTGTAAGTTTTTTTAAAATTCATTTTCTTGCGTCTGAAGAAATAACAGGGAAATTAACTCCGTACAACCAAATTTATCTTTTGTTAGGGTGCATCTGGAATCATCTTTCCCATCATTAAGGCAGAAGGGGTTCGTCAGATGTTTTTCCCTGCAACTGTTCCTGCTTATTACAGAACTCCCCCGGCTGCACAGAAGTGAGTATCAGTGAATACATTTTTGAATAATCAAGGTGCTCTCATGGTGAGCTAGCTTTATCCCCATTCCTCGGAATTTGAGGAAGGTCGATGCTCCGATGATGTAAACATTTTGTCTTCTGTAGTGTGTATTCTTTGTAGTCTGTAACTGATACAATCTTAAAAGTGCATGTATAATTTCTTTTGTTTTTTCCCCCCTTTTTTGCTTACATATAATCTTTGCTAAGGATGATGATTTGTCTTGACTTTGGAATAGGGAGGACCTTCTCTCATTCTAAACTTTTTCCTCTGCCAAAAACAAAGAAAATTTAAGATCTTAAACCAAATTACTTTTCACACTATCTACATAAACTATCTAAAGCATCTAACCAAATGAGTTTAATCTTAATATAGTCGTTCTAAAATTATATACATTTCATCTGATTAAGTATTTTCAGAATGTCATAAGGGTTTGACTTTTCATGTTTTATAGTTCAACTCTTTTAATGATGTAATAATGTAATAGTACTTAGATGATAATATAATTTTTTTTATAGGAAAAGCAAATTAAAAATTAATCTTAAAAATGTCAAAAAGCATATTTGCACCCTTTAATGTCTTTTTCATATGACTAGTTTTTGTGCGAAATTAATTCTTTTCTTGAATAAACATATTATTTTCTTGAAGGCAAATAATGTTAAATAATTTAGGGGATGAAATTAACAACCACCTACCTTGAGTGGCTCACGGCAAAGAGAATGCATTACCGTGCTTTGAAAAGCACGGTGGAAAAAATTTGAGACATTATTAACAAGGAGAAATAGAGGACGGGGGAATTTGTGAACAATTATGGATTTTGATCTCTTGGGTTACAGTACACTTTAATTTCATTGCATTGACAGTGTAAAAATTTTTGCACTATCAATCAATCATTAATTATGATATGAATGACTTTTAAGTTAGTTAGGATAAGAGTCAAACAAATGTACTAACATAACGATTTATGATTGGATATCTATGTTAAAAAACTTTACACTATTAGTGTATATAAATTAAACTCTTACATAAATATCTTAAATAATGTTTTTTTCCTAAAGATGAGAGTTTTCCTCTTCCCATTATTCAACCTAACATGACAATATGGTTATAATAACTTAAACGACACACGTGAGCATATCAGAATTTACCGATAGTTATTTACATACAAACAACACTTTTGTATACAATTATCTAATTGTAAATTCAGGTATCCATGTCTTCAAGTTATCTTTGTAGAAGAGTCTTGTCTCGCTCCAGATACGAGTTCTCTTGGCCAGAGATACGAAAAATGCCGGATTAGGTTCTCAAAAAAATAAAAGTATAAAAGTGAGTTTTATAACACAATGAATATAAGGACACGTCACTAATCAAATATAATACATGTATACTTTATGCAGATAATAGGGATTAAATATCATAAATGCATTCTCATGTTTTTATTTGATATTCAATAAATTATTAGCGAATTCAAACTCCAATTGGAAATACTTTCTTTCATGAAATTATTTTTCAAGGAATATCATATTTGTATGGAATCCCTCTTTTGAAAATTTTTTCTTTCTTGAATATCATCTTTTTAGCCTGGGCATCAGCCCAACCATTTCCATAGCCTCAAGTATTGTCGTCCGGGCATCATGCAAACAAAAGTCTCGTAATCATATAACAGTCTTATTATTTGATTATTATGATACCATGGTTATCAATGGTTCTTTCTTAATACCTTTGATATTCCAATATATATATATATATATATATATATATATATATAATCACAATGTCGGGAAAATTCATCATAAAAGTAGAAGCTCAAAGTTATAAAATTAGACAAAATGATAGTGTAAGTTCTCAAAATACATGTCATAAACAAGATGCATTCAAGATACCAACATTTATGTAGTAAGCCATAGAGAAATATATGTAATAACCATACCTAACAAAAACAAGATAAGAAAATTTAGAAACTTTAACTCACAATGCATAACTTAAGTAGTGTATACATATAAATTAATTTCAAAATATAAACTGACATTATCATTATTGTAACTATAAAGAAATTTAATTAAAACACAAGATGATAATAGAGAGTACGTAACCCAAAAGTATTTCAAGTACTCACTGTATAAAGGTCTATGGATAAAACTCGTTATGGTATCCAAGTACTCATTTAGATATTGGTTGAGATTTCAAATATTTTTATCTAGTGAAAATGTCAAGAATGATAGAATCTAGATTGATGATCCTTGATCAAAGTTTTAGGAAGACATTGCATTCGGTTTGTGAAAAGGTTATCAGTTTTCATTCTATATTTTCATTAGCAAAAAATCATTTTCACTTTCAGTATTTTAATAAATTTTTTGATCAAAGGGAAAATAAAACAACAAAAGAAGCAAAGAAAGAACTAATATCGTGAGTATTTTAATAAATTTGGAAACATGTATGTTATTAGTATTAAATAAGAAAGAAAGATTTAGATGTGTTTAAATTTACAAAAATGCCACCATGCATTTCGGAAAACAGTTATATTTTTAGATTTGAGCTAATTTCATGGAACATTTTGAAAGAAAATGTTTTCCAAAATCCAACCAAAAACATGTTTTAAAGTCGAGTTTCTTTTTTAATAAAAATAAAAATAAAAGGGTTTGATTTTGATATATTGTCATTGTAAATATTTTTATATTGTCAACCAATCATACACCACCTAATATATGACTTATAGTTTTTTTTTGATCAGTAAGAAAACAAAAATGGTCAACAAAACGAAAGGCAAAGAAAAAATTACACCCTTAGGGCCTTGACCCCCATACTATCAGCTAATAGAAAACTAGAAAGAGCATATGGACAAACTCTATAGACTCTTGGTCCGCAATCTAGACCGGCACCGTGCTTGGCCAGCCAATCTGCACTAAAATTACCCTCACGCAAAGTGTGCACAAAAGACAGGTTCCACGAAGAAGAGTTGAACCGTCTAATATGATCAACAATAGGGGCAAGAGGATGAGTCAGAGGAACACCCTTAGCAATGAACTTGAGAGCTGTTTGGGAATCTGATTCGCAAATAACATCGTGGAATCCTTCATTCCAAGCCAGCAGAAGAACATTATAGATAGCGTGAAGCTCAGCATTGATATTTGTAGTAACACCACAACTATCCGAAAAACCAATCAACCACTCTCCCATGGTGTTTCTGATTAAACCTTCATATCCAGAGCGACCCGGGTTTCCCAAGGAGAGTATGAATTGTAGTTAATACAAATGTCAAAGATTTTGAATTATATGACAATCCATGATTTGTTTACGGTGTAAAAACTTTTACATTGTTAACATTCCAATTAAATCCAAAACTGAAATGGGTAATGCAAATAGTCCCAAAATTAGATTTCTTATGAGGTATATTTTCAAGGACCAAATTTCTAATTTAGTCAAAAAAAAAAACCAGACATCAATTAATCCATTCTTCTTTTGCCAGTATGCAAATAAGTTCCCACTGGTATCCTTAGAGCAACTTTATCCCAGCATCCCTTTTTTAATTTTTGAAATTCTTAAATGGGTCTCACATTTATACATCACTCATTTTTACTTTTTACAACTTAATCATATCATCTCTCAAACCCAGCAACTTCCAAAAAGTTCTTAAATGGACCCCACCCAAAACGTTCCCAAATATGCTCCACAATGTCCGCTTGAAGTTGGTGATGATTTTGCCTATCACGCACAAATCTTCGCGTAATATTATCTAACCCGACTTGGGTGGAAAATGGTGGAGTTTGAGATTCTTCTTCACAGGATTGCCCGCCAATGGTATCCATTGAAGTCCCATGATCCATGGTGAGAAATTGAAATGGAAATGGGAGCGTAGGAAATTGAAAATTGCCCATATTTGGGTTTGGTTGTGGGTTTGGTAAAGGTGGAGGATTTGGAAAATTTGGATTAGTGGGAGGTTGATAATTTTGTCAGAAATTTAAAAAGGAATTCACATTGGCTTGGTTTGGATCCATTGTGTGAAAACAAATAAAATTGGAAGTTGATGATTTAAGACTATGTGAATAAAAAAAAATTGGATGAGATAGAACTTTTGAGAGAATATATAAGTAAAAAAAGGAGGAAGAAAATTTAAGAAACTATATGAGAATGAATGAGAGAAATTTGATAGGTTTGGTTGTGTAAAAAAATGAATGTTGATCACATATTTATAGAGAAATTGATATGTTAAAAAATAAAAAAAGGGACCACTGGTCCAAGCTATAGCCGTTCAACGACTATTTTCTCTGCAAAATTCCACAAGCACCGACGCTTGTGGAAGCACCCCTCAAATTTAGGGTGCTTATTAAGATCTCTCTGCATTGCTTCATTCTTATTAAGAAGCGGGTCTCAATAGGTAAGCATCCTATTTTATCCATCGATGCAGATGCTCTTATGAGCCTTGTGGCAAGTATTAGCTATTAGGAAAATATTTTTTTATACACCCCAAATATAATATTTTGTGTGAAAACCATGCTTATTGTTATAATTGAGTATTATTGTAAATCATATATGAAATTAGAATTAATATATCATATGCATATGCAAATATAAGTTATGTGTCATTTGAGTGTTTGAGTAACATAATTCTAATTGTTAATTTTATTGCATTGAAGTCTATTAAATATAATTAACTAGTAGCCAACAACATGCTTGAGAATTCATCCTAAATATTAAATCAATAAATCCATAAAAAAATAGATGAATGCTAGAATATCTTCTCCTTTAGAGGGTGTTTGGACAAGATTATCCAAATATCTGTTTTGCATGATAAAAGTTGTTTTTCAATATAAATTGATAGGTTTGAGTAAACTGATTAAATTGAAAAATAATTGTTTTTATGATAAAAGTTGGAATTTGTTTTGTTGGTCCAAGGATGAGCGATCGATGCATGACATAAGGCAGTGCAATTTACAACTGAATGAACTCATGTTTATTCTATGATTCATATTTAATTATCAATTTTTTGTGTGTGTATCAAACGAATTACGCAAGTCTATTAGCCAAACAAGTGTCACGATTTCTATTTACAGGATAGAAAGAATAAAAGGAAAGGGGCTACACTACTATAAATTGTATAGGAAAATAGTTTCAGATGGTATGAGATAGTTGTCTCACTATTAATTAATCTACAAAAACACACAAAAGTAGATTAACTAGTTCAAGTTCAAACTCCAAAGTGAAAATACCCTCTAATGAACATTGCGTCTATTGTAAAACCTGACTTTTAATATAAAAGACATAACCCGGCTACCCAATCCAAATTAACTCTGAGTCAAAAAAAAATCCAAATTAACTCGTTCCACATCAAGTTAGTTTGGTTCAAATTATTCAATTTTTATGTTGTTTTCGAATCTACCCAACTCAATCCATTCTCATATAATTAGTTTGAACTTCAATTTTCTCTTGACCTAACGGGAACCCATGTGCAGCTCTAGTAAGATAATAATTAGATCACATTAAATGTGAGAGGTACTACTCCAGTCTTAATTATAAGTAAAACTTAAATAGAACATACATATTAAAGAAGTTAGTTAATCTCATTTAATGTTGTTAAAAAATTAAGGATATTACCTAAAATAACCTTCATAGAAAACTTCAATTTTTATTAAATGTATCTCATATTGAGTTATTGAAAAACAAAATTGATATTAAATAAAGAATATTTTAGGAATAATTTCATTAAATAGGATGAAAATAATTAAAATTTACTTATATATTTGATCAAAAATTTTAGGACTTTTTTGTTTATAATAAATATGGGAGGGAGTATTACTTATCCGAACTGTTCAAAAAAAGATAGTCATATCTTGGTGCTGACAAGGGGGCAAGAAGAATGTGTTTTTTTACTCCTAAAAACTAATAAATAAATAAATGCGCAGTTTGTGTGATTAAAAAAACACACTGCTTAGCCAAATTGTGTAGAATAAGTATGCAGAAGAATTTTTCGGCAAAGGGCCTCAAATATGTCTAGGAAATTAATTAATTGATCAAAATAGTCACCCAAGAATTTACTGGAACCACATTACATAGGCCTTGGACGTCTGGTTGGAAAGCTAATATTAATTAAATACACATCTATTACATGAATTTCCCAAAATAAATAAATAAAATCAATGCATCCCAGGGGTAACAGCCTTATAATACAACACCATTATCTGAATGTGTAATGTAATAATTGCCCAAAATTTACTTGCAGCAGAATCATATTTTTGCTGGATGATAATTCTGAGGTACATCCATAATTATTTTGAATTGCTCACATCCTTCAAGGTCCCAGGATTGTGAGGCAGAGTTAGGCAATTACAGATTCTGGTCCTTTCTTTCCTCTTGTATGGCCTCATATGAACACATTACTTCTTTGAACTTAGCCTCAGCAGCCTCTGTCACATCGACATCCACAAATCTGTAAGTAATAATGCCATGGTTTGAGATTACAAGATCTTAATGAAAACTAGTCAAGACCCACCTCTATTATCCTGGTTCTGGTCAGGGTGATACTGTTTTGCTTTGGTCCTAAATGCTACCTACAAAAGAGAGAAGAAAAATGTTCATAAAAATAAAATGAAGACCTAATGAAGCACTATAGATAACTAAATGAGCAATAATGTGTGCACAGTAATTACATCCAAAACTAAGGTAAAAAGGTATAGACTCTAAGTAGAACGTTGATGCTAATATATCGAAACATCTTCTACCACACTAGTTGTTGCCCCACATACATATCATTTATAGTTTGAATATGTGCCTAGGAACTCCTTTATTTGCTAGAGCTTTCCAAAGGACTTCACGTAGGACCTATCATAGGCTTTTTCTAGATCAATCACCATAATGTGAAAAAATACAGAACACACTCTCTCTAGGGAGGCCAATCAAAATAGTTGGTAAAATGTAAACACAAATTATGGCAGGCTTGAAATTTTCCTTCAACACAAATCATTTGACTTAATTTTTCACATGATTTCACTAACTTCTAACAACATGATTTTGAAACTAGTTGTTTAAGAAATAAGAAGGGTGCTAAACCTACCATCCATCAAATAATATCAAACAAAGCGTCAAGTCGTCAACCTTAACCGTGTTACATATCACAGAGGCTGAAAGGAAAATTAGATAAAAGACTATCATCATAAATAATTCTCTTTATTAAGACAAATGTGATGCAGATAGTTCGTAAAACATTCAGTAATATGCAAAGAGATTACGATAAAAAGAGAAATTACCTTAATCTCAGCATCTGTATATGGTGCTGTTCTAAACCTGAGGTTCAACAAAAGGAGGTTAATCTTTAATGGGTAATCATGAACGCAAAACAAGCATGCTAACTTATGCAGATGGTACATGATTCATGCATGGATTTCTATTCACAAATAATGGTCTTTCAACGATCAACAGATGCCAAAATCACCTCCAAATAAAGTACTGCTCCAAATGAGATATGATTACAGTAACCCTCCAGATGTGTCATATAATTTCTTCACTTAAAATTCTTGTTATCAGACATTTTCTTCCTCTCAACACAATTCTCGTTTTTTAACAATATGGACTGTGATATCTTGGGCACTCTCAGGTTATTTAAGTAAACACGGTATTTTCTATCAAACCACACCTCCACAAAGCCTGTATATGATATAGGTAAGGATAAGTTTCAACTTGTCACTAAATGCTAAATGTGACCTTAATAAAAAAACATGAAAAATATTTCTCCTTAAGAATTATATGAATAAAATACAGCATTTCGAAGAGTTCAATTTCAATAAGCTAGCAGCAAACAAGAATATGCCATATCCTTGTCAAAACTAAGGTTTTTCACAAGTAGAAGCTTTTAACAAATTTTCTAACTAGTGCAGCAATATGGGTTGTTGATCATGGGAAATTCTTTATAGGATCAAAATTAGATCATTTTGAATTTCATTAAATAGTCAAAAATGTTGAAGAATACATACAAGGGGTACAGCATCCCGATATAGTGGCTGCTGATATAAGGCAATGGGTAACATTCAAGATTTCTGTGAGTACCTGTCAAGACCCAAAACTGAGTAGTGGTGTGATAATGAATATTTTCCACTCTCTCTTGGAGTGTTTCGATGATTGGCCCACTGGTCTCTGAAGGATGCTTCGGCCTTCCAATACCAATCATCTCTCTGGAAATGCTGATGATATGCACCAGAACCATTTTCCCTCCAGCTTTCCTGGCTTCTTGTATACTTATTCCTTTCTCTGTTAAATACACTTTGCATTCGCCTTATTCGTTCCTACAAGGAGAATATAAGAAAATTACATAGGTTCAAGCTAAAGTGCCTAGAATTAACCATCTAAGCAGTAGCAGATTATGAATAAAAAATTTGTAGTAGAAAAATAAATATCCAATACATAAATTAAATATGTAATACTATAAAAGTAAAAGAAGAAATGATATATAAATTTTTTAAAAGAATTTTAAAAAGTTTGGGGGAGCCAGCTCCCCCACTAGAGGCGAAGGGGGCATGGGTATTCAGTATTCCATGGTCCTCTCAACTTTGTCATTGTCCTCGTGTAGTCCTTTATGTTTGGTTTCGTTTGACCCCCTCAAACTAAATTCATCATGTTATATATGTTTGGTTTGGTCCATCTCTCCTCAAACTAAATTTCTGGCTCCACCACTGTCTACTACTGCATCTAAGCAAGCTAAAAATTACATTTCTTTGTGGCTTACTATAATCAACTAATACAGCTTGCAGTAAAATTTGTTTCCTTCGCAAAATATTCTGAAAGAGTATAGTTTCATAAAAATAATAATAAATAAGTATAAGTAAAAGATACAAAACTCACCACTCTTTCCATCTCCTCCTCGTACTCTTCTTGCAATCGCTTATTGTACCTCTTCCATGCTTCTTCCTGAAAAGCTGATCGAAAAGAACTGCCACTCCCTCCTTTCCATGATGACTGCGACCTGGACAGCTACAAAAGAGTTCAATAATAGCTTGCACGATCAGTTTTACTGTGATTGGCGAGGATCTAATGCTTTTAGTTCAAATATTAAGATAATTGAAAGAAAAAAAAAAAACTTTACAATTGTTACACAAAACAAAACACTAGAAAAGATAAAAGACAAAGGGGACGTTTGGAAAAACTTGTAGAGGGCTTATATGGATTGATAAGAATAATTTACATAATAAGCTAATAAAAATAGTTTATGAACTTCCTGTAAACAGTTTTTAGCTTATTCCAATAAGCTTGTCAAAGAAACTTATGAAAATAAGCTCATTTTAGCTTATTTCACATTTAGCACTTATTCAATAAGAACTTATCACATGAGAGCTTATGACCTTCTTATAAGCTCTTTTGAGCTTATATCATAAGCTTCTATGACAAGCTTATTGTAATAAGCTAAAAAGAACTTTAGGAACCTCATATCCGTGCTATTTTCATAAGCTCTTCCAAACACCTCCTTAAACCTGAATAAGCTTTTCGTGAGCGCTCCCAAACGCCTATTGAATAAGTGTTTAATTAAGCTGTTTATCCAAACACATCCAAAAGGCATATATAAAAAACTGATTTTCTTTTATGAAAAAAAAAGGATTTTGGAAAACCACTCATTCAATCTGTGCATCATCACTTCATGATCAAAACAACAAACCCAGAAACCTATCCCTTATTTTTTTTTTTTACTTGAGATTGTGAATTACTGAATTGGTGCCAGCGGAATAAAATTAATTAAGCAAACCTTAAGATCAGTAAAAAAAAGAAAGAAAGAAAATAAAAATTGGAACATAATTGCAGAGGAATTGAAGAAAAAGGACTCACGGCGAAGGCAGTGGCGGAAGCACCAATTAGACCGAAGAGGAAAACTCCCCAAAGCTTGATATCTTGGGTTTTGTCTTTGTCTTTGTCGTCCTCCTTCATTTCTCAATTTCAATTACCAATACCAATTTCTCAACTCATTCTCTTTCTTTCCTTCCTTCCTTTCATTCATTCACAATCAAGATATCAAATTCTATAACTTTTTTTGTTTGCTTGAACCTGTTGCAATTTCCATCTACATCTGCTGCTCTTCCTTCCCCACGTTGAATGATACTCCCCGGTTGTTGAATTTGCCAGCAGGAAAAACCCGAAGTTTCGGTTCGGTTCAGTTGTTAACGTGAATGACCACTCCACGTGACTTGAAACCATATGGTGGCACTCTCATGAAAATTAGGGGTGGCGAAACGGGCCTAGCCGTCCCGACCCGTCTAAAATGAAGCGGGATTGGTTGATCCGTTTGAATAAAATGGGTTAGACTTTCTCACTTATCTCGTTTAGTGGTGGATTGATGGATTGATCCGTCAAAAACAAAAAATTAGAAAAATAGGTTGATGGGTTGACGGATTGGCAGGTTGATCCACAAAAAAATAAATAAATAAATTAAAAATAATTATAAAATATAGAAATTAGGCATAAAAATTGAAAATGGGTTACGGGTCAACCCATCCCGCCTCAAAACTATTAAAATAGTAAAACACTAATTAAAATATATATATTTTTAAAATAGACGGGTTGGTGGGTCAACCTGTCCCGCCCTGCCTCTGACCCGCCTTCTTGGTGGGTTAAGTGGAGCGGATCAAACGAGTTGGTGGGTTGAGAACCCCAACCTAACCCATCAAAATAGGTGGGTTAAACGGGTTGGCCCGTCGGGCCCAACCCATTTTGCCACCTCTAATGAAAATATAAGGATTTGATTCATTTAAAGTGAGTAAAGCTCTAAACTGAAAAAGTAAAGAGTTATCTATCATTGATTTAATTAATTATATAGAGATCTCAACCCACTAAATGATCTAAGGGTGAATAACCCCATACTTTCTCACTTCAGAACTTCACTTACTTTAGAGGAACCAAATTCAAAATATAAAGAGCTTATTTGCACTTATTTTTTTATAAATAAATTAAGTATGTGTTTGAAAAAATTTATAAAATAACCTATCACCTTTTTTATAAGTTATTTTTCTTCTATTCTAATAAGTTTGCCAAAAAAAAAACATATGAAATAAATTAAAAAGAGTTTATAAAAATATCAAAAGTTCTTTTATGATAATGGATTAATTAAGATATTTACCTCTGCCCTAAATCCATGGGACATGTTTAGCTTAACTTAAATCTCACCGGATAATTTGATCCAACTATTCCTTTGAAATTGAATTTGACATGGTTAAGATTCAATATATTAGTGTAATATATAGCCTTAATTACATTTTTGGTCTCTCAAGCATCGCGATTGTGCAATTTTAGTCCCCCAGGTTCTAATTGCGTCAATTGGGTCCCCCAAGTATCACGATTGTGCAATTTTGGTCCCTCGGGTTTCAATTGCGCTAATTGAGTCCCCCAGATACTACGATTGCGTAATTTTGGTCCCATAAGTATCACGATTGTGTATTTTTTAACGTCAATAGCCTACGAGGCACATATGAACTGATTTGATACTTAGTGGGGCTAGCTTGACAACTTATGTGCCATTCCTATGTGGCATTTAGTGATGTGTATTTGACCATTAAAACGTGTGAGATGTCAATGATGTCACAAAAGAATGTCCTGTAAGTTGCCAAGTTGACCTCACTAAGTGCCAAATCAGTCCCACATAGACCATGTAGGGTACTGGCGTTAAAAGTTGCACTATCGTGATACTTGGGGGACCAAAATTGCACAATCGTGATACTTAGGGGACCTAATTGACGCAATTGAAATCTGAGGGACAAAAATTGCACAATTGTGATACTTGGGGGACCCAATTGACGCAATTAGAACCCGGGAACTAAAATTACACAAACGTGATACCTGAGGGACCAAAAGTACAATTAAGCCTAATATATAAGTTTAAATATTATGAATAACTAAATCATAGAATTAAAAGGGGTAGAATGTTTAGGCTCATCCACTGAGTTAATGGATGAGTTGTGGGGTATATTTACAGTTAGGAATGACAATGGATAAGGTATGGGTAGGGTATTATATTATCGTCCCTATACCCATGTTTTAAAAAAAATATTCGTACTCGTAATCGCGTGGATAGCAACTTAAATATATGCACTCTTACCCGCTGGGTACTTAAGTATTCATACCGCACCCATTACCCACCACACTTTAATTAACTAAAAAATCATTCAATAAATAAAACATTATTCAAATCTGAAATATCATGCTAGATATAACAAGACATATTATCGTGGTATGTTCTCAAATAAACAACAAATATTACAAAATATTTCTAAAACAACAAATTCATAAGCAAAACTTTATGTAGGATCCGGAAGAATAGGAACTCGGAAAGAATACTGAGCGACACTAAGAAGATTAGGAAAGTAGTAACCAACCTTTCATTTCAATTGTTTTAATTTAATATATTAATATTTATATATAAAATAATTAAATAAATATTAATATGTAGATATGCGGGTATAAGGCGGGTGGATATTATGGAACCTGTACCCGCGTTCATATCCATTAAATTTTGCGGATAATTACCCACCTCGATAGCCATATCTATTATGTGGATAATTATCCCATCTATCATGAGTAATTTTTAGGGTACCCACTACCATCCCTAATTACCGCTCTTTCTATGGCTTCGAGGGATACTTTTCTAAGCAATGAGGGGAGAGTGATTATGCAGTGGCAGTGCAACTTGTTCAGCAGGGGTGTCCTGCATCTCATCCCTAATGCACCTACGGTTTCAATCACTCGAGAATTGTGTTCTCATTCCTGAAGGAGTTTGAGTTTGTTAAGTTTGTTAGTTGTTGGCTAATGGATAGAATTAACTAAGTTTGTTAGTCAATTTGTTAGCCTTACTGTAATACGGTTAGGCAGTTACATATGGTGCTCTTGCTCTATATGTATAAATAGAGACAAGTATCAAATAGTTGTATATTCTCAAGATATTCAATATACATGCATTATTCAGTTTATCAACTAGCATCAATTTTACATGGTATCACAAGCCAAAAGCCTGGCAATATAGTTCTTTCTTGATCTTTCATGACCATGGAGGACGAAGGCAAACCCAAAGAAGTCATCAACAAGGAAGACACAAAGTCAAGCAACATGGACTCTACATCTCCATATTTCCTTCATGCCTCGGATAATCCTGGTCAAATCTTTGTCAGCGAGCTTCTCCATGATGGTAATTATGGAGAGTGGGTTGTAGACATGACCAATGCTCTATTAGCCAAGAACAAGATTGGTTTCGTAGATGGCACAATCCCAATGCCGCAAGCTGATTCCTCTGACTTAGCTCTCTGGATGAGGTGCAATGCAATGGTCAAGGGATGGCTCAAGACTGGGATGGATAAAGAGGTGCGAACCAGTGTTAGATATGTTAATACTGCCAGAGAAATATGGACTGATCTAGAAGAAAGATTTGCAAAGGAAAGTGCCCCAATAATCTATGAGTTGAAGCGAGCCATCACTCTTCTCAGGCAAGAAAAACTTTCTGTACCTGCGTATTTCACTAAGCTAAAGGCATTATGGGATGAGATTCAATCCATTGCTGCATGGCCCAAGTGTGCCTGTGGGACATGCAAATGTGATGTTCAGAAGAAACTTGTCCAGATGAGGGAAAGGGAGCAACTCTATAGTTTCCTTATGGGGCTCGATGATGTTTTTGGGACTGTGAAGACACAGATTTTAAGCATGACTGATTCTGTCACACTTGGTCATGCTTATCATCTGGTAGCAGAAGATGAACAACAAAGACTTATTTCTGCCATGCATAAGCCTGCAACAGAGGTAGCTGCTTTCCAAACAACAGGCATTCGACCTAAAGACTCCAAGAAGGAAAGACCAAAATGTGATCACTGTCAAAAGATTGGACACACAAAGGAAGAATGCTGGGAAATAATTGGATATCCTCAAGACTGGAGAAAGCCAGCTAAAGAAAGGAAAGAAAGAACAGGATCTTGGAATGAGAGGAAGGGTGGATTCAGGGCAGCTCAAGTTGCTACAGAACCAAGCCCAATTCCAGGACTGTCAATGAACCAGTATGAAAAATTAATGCATCAGCTAAAGGAGGATCTCGAACCAATAACAGGAAAGCAGCAAGGGAAACCTATTGTCAACATGGCAGGTAATTCTATTTTTCATAGGCCTTGGGTCATTGACTCAGGAGCCACAGAACATATTACTTGTGAAGAAAGGATGCTAAAGGAGAAATCTACTTCTCATCAGCAACCTGTACTCATTCCAAATGGAATGAATGTACCTGTAGAAGGAACAGGGAAAGTTAGACTTCCCAATGGAATGATTTTAAGTAATACCTTACACATTCCAAACTTTAAATGTAATCTTGTCTCTGTTAGCAAACTAACCAGGGATTACAATTGTGCAGTTATTTTCCTTCCTAACAAATGTGTAATACAGGGCTTAGCTTCGAAGACCCTGATTGTAAAGGGTAAAAATCATGATGGTCTATACCTTGTTGAGCCTCTGCCAGAAAAGGGGGCTGCAATGAAGGTTGACAAATCAAATGATGCATATTTGTGGCATGCAAGGCTAGGACATGCTTCTGAAGCCAAAATAGCACACATAGGTGTTGATATTAATTTGTTTGGAAATCAGATTACAATGCCTTGTGATTCTTGTATTAGGGCCAAACAAACTAGGTTACCTTTTCCTTTAAGTTCAATAAAAACTACATCTTGCTTTGAACTTATTCATTGTGATATATGGGGTCGATACACTACAGCTTCACACTCTGGTGCACATTACTTTCTTTCTATAGTTGATGATTTCAGTAGAGGGGTATGGGTTTATCTCATGAAACATAAATCTGAAGTAGAGAGGTTTTTACCTATGTTCATATGTATGATAGAAACTCAATTTGGAAAGAAAATTAAAAGAGTGCGATCTGATAATGGCTTAGAGTTCATATCAGGCAACATATAGAGATTTTATGAAGAAAAAGGCATAATGATGGAGCTGAGTTGCACATACACACCCCAACAGAATGGAGTGGTAGAAAGAAAGCATAGGCACATCTTGGAAATAGCTCGTGCCTTAAGATTTCACTCTGGGTTGTCAACTCACTTTTGGGGTGAGTGTGTTCTAACATCAGTCCACATCATAAATAGGCTCCCATCCAAGATTTTAGAAAATAAGAGTCCTTATGAAATCATGTATGGCAAAAGACCAGATTATGAGCATTTAAAAGTTTTCGGGTGTCTTGTGTATGCTTTGAAAAATAAGAGAGAAGGGAAGTTTGATGAAAGGGGGAGAGCTGGTGTTTTTGTAGGATATCCTCTTGGTCAAAAGGGTTACAAAAAATATGATGCAGCAAATAAAACTATATATGTGTCCAGAGATGTGTTGTTTTATGAAAACAATTTTCATTTCAAAGAGGATATAATTGAGAACAGAAATAATGAGAAACATCAGTTCATACCCTGTGAAGATAATGAAGAAAAGGGTAGCAGAGTCAACATAGATCATGCAGTTGAGGCAACACCACACAGTCCTGATGCTTCCACTGGTATCAGTGAAGCAGACCAACACAATTCTGCTAGTGCAGAAAATGAACATCGAAACAAGGATCTTGCTGAATCAGAAAATAAAGGTCTGGAGACTATGATGCAGAATGGTAGACATGGTGATCGAGTAAAGCAACTTCCAAGGCATCTCAAAGACTATGAGGTTGACCTACCTATCAGCATTACTCACCCTGCCACCAATCTGACTTCAAGTAATCCTGTGTTATATCCTATATCCAATTATGTTTCTTACAACATTTTTTCCTGATGAGCCAAAGCATTTTTCACAGGCAATTAAATATGACCATTGGAAAGAGGCCATGAAGAAGGAAATAGCAGCTTTGGAAACAAATGGCACATGGATTCTCACACAACTTCCACCAGGAAAACATGCAGTAGACTCCAAATGGATTTACAAAATAAAATTCCAACCAAATGGAGAAATAGAACGCTACAAGGCAAGGTTGGTAGCACGTGGTTTCACTCAGGTTGAAGGAGAAGATTTCCATGAGACATTTGCACCAGTAGCTAAGTTAGTCACCATGAGGAGTCTCTTAGCCATCGCAGCAGCCAAAGGATGGCTTGTTCACCAACTTGATGTGAACAATGCTTTCTTGCATGGGGATTTAAATGAAGAAATTTACATGAAGATGCCACAAGGGTTTGCTAAGAAAGGAGACACAAGGGTATGCAAGCTGCAGAAGTCATTATATGGACTTAGGCAGGCTTCCCGAAATTGGTACCAGAAATTCACCACTGCATTAGAGAAGATTGGTTTTCAACAATGCAAGGCTGATCACTCTCTTTTCATATACAAACAGGGAGCAACTTTTCTGACAGCATTGATTTATGTAGATGATGTGATACTTGCTGGGAATGAACCAACTTTCATGCAATGGGTGAAGGAGTACCTCAATACAGAGTTCAGCATTAAAGATCTTGGTCCACTAAAGTATTTTCTAGGCATTGAAGTGGCTAGATCATCTAAAGGTCTGGTTCTTAGTCAAAGAAAATACGCTTTGGACATACTCAAGGAAACAGGGATGCACAATTGTAGGCCAAGTCAGTTTCCCATGGAACAAAACTGTAAATTGAAAATTGACACAAATGATCCTGAAATTGATGCAACCCGGTATAGAAGATTATTGGGGCGGTTGTTATACTTAACAGTAACAAGACCCGACATCACTTATGCAGTAAACACACTTTGTCAATACATGACTGCACCAAGACAGGTTCACATGGATGCAGCTGATCGGGTTTTGAGATACTTGAAGACAACACCTGGCCAAGGTATTCTGCTTTCTAGCACCAATAATTTGAGCCTCCAAGCATTCTGTGATTCAGATTGGGGAGGTTGTCCACACACTAGACGATCTTGCACAGGCTACTTGCTCTTACTTGGTGATGCCCCAATCTCTTGGCGAACCAAAAGGCAGACTGTTGTAGCCAAATCCTCAGCAGAAGCTGAGTATAGAGCAATGGCAGCCACGGTTAGTGAAGTCATATGGCTTAGGTGGTTGTTGCAGGAGTTATCTGTTCCACAACAAACAGCTACACCTTTGTTTTGTGACAATCAAGCAGCACTTCATATTGCTGCAAATCCGGTTTTTCATGAAAGAACAAAGCACGTGGAGATGGACTATTACTTTGTTAGAGAAAGAGTTCAGTCCGGGGACATTCTGCCAATAAAGATTGGGACTAAAGATCAAATAGCGGATGTCTTGACAAAACCACTGGGAAAGGAGCGGTTTGACTTGTTACTTGGCAAGTTGGCCATTGTAAACCTCCATGCACCAACTTGAGGGGGAGTGAAGGAGTTTGAGTTTGTTAAGTTTGTTAGTTGTTGGCTAATGGATAGAATTAACTAAGTTTGTTAGTCAATTTGTTAGCCTTACTGTAATACGGTTAAGGCAGTTACATATGGTGCTCTTGCTCTATATGTATAAATAGAGACAAGTATCAAATAGTTGTATATTCTCAAGATATTCAATATACATGCATTATTCAGTTTATCAACTAGCATCAATTTTACAATTCCTGGGAGGTTCGTATTTCGCATGTTTTGCGGGAGGGGAATCACGTTGCAAATTATTTGGCAGAGATTGCTCTTTCTCTTCATTATTTGCATGCCCCGCCGGAGGGATCTTTTGAGCTTTTACTTCATGATAGTATAGGTGTTTTGTTTGCGGTTGGTTCTACCATGCACCCCGAAGAATGGGGTGCATCCATGCTCCCCTTATGGTGATAGTACCGTGACTGTTGGCAGGGTTGTATATAGAAATTTTGGAGCCTTAAACAGATTAATATTATATAAGTTATCAATTCTCATATTAATCTTCTAGTATTTTAAGTTGCGAAATTATTTATCAAAATTTTATAATAAACTAATTTTAACATTTCACTCTCAATAGAATATGTAAATAGGAAAACAAGAGAGAGGAAATGAGAGCTAAAAAATTTGAAGTAAAAATATTAAAATTCTATAATATATATAGGATTTAATTGATTGCACTGTCAGTGTAAAGATTTTTTACAATATCAACCAATCATAAATTGCCACATGAGTTGAAATGTTTGACTCTTATCCTAACCACCTCAAAAGTCACTTATACCATGATTTCTGATTGGTTGACAGTATAAAAAGCTTTACATTGCTAGTGCGTAGCAATTAAACTCATATATATAGTAAAATAATGGTTAAATTTTGGAAATATAAAAAATAATTAGTTCTTAACAAATTACCTCCAACAACTATTTTATCCTTTTGTACAGTTGCATTCCCATTTCTCAATTGTTAATTATGCGAATTACCTCAAATGACAATTAAGTATGACACTATACACGAAAGAGTAATAAGTCAATAAGACATAAAGGCAGAACCTTGAATATTGAAACGTAACTAATATTATATCTTGTGGATTACATTACATGTGATTGAATCTCAATAATGCATGTATTATACACGAAATTAGATCTTATTACTCAAATACTCGTCAAAATATATATATAGTAAAAAGAAGAAAAAAAGTGAGGCCTAAGGCAATGATCTTAATGGCCTTGCACTCTACAAGGCCCTGACTGTTGGATGTGCATAAAGTATAGTATGGGTTAACTTGTGACTTAGTCAGTAGGTCATATGTGAGATGATTGTTATTTGCAATTGAATTGTTGTAGGTGCAAGAATTTATTTAGGGAACCGATTTTGAAATAAAAAAATTTTAAAAAAATAATATTTATTGTGGAACGAGATTGGAAAAATAGAAACCAAGCAACCCACAAAGATATTCCAAAATAACAGATAGAAACCTTACAAGCCACAAAGATATTCCATATTCCAAACTTGTATCTATGAAAAAAATAGAAATCAAGGAAACCCACGAAGATGTTGCAGAATAGAAAAACTAGTCATTCCTTGCAGAACTAGCCGAATGTAAAGGCAGAAAAACTTCATCTATCAATTTTTGGAATCAAATAAAGAGAAAGGAGAGTAGGGAAAATACAAAAATAAAATAAAATGGAAAGTACCCAATTGTACAAAGAAATTAACAAGTCCTTAATAAATGCAAATTTAAAAAATTTTACAATAGCAGCAACAGTTTGCCACCCAGATCTGCTATGCTACGAGGTCGCTCCATGGGTTGATGGTCCAAATATCTATTGGGTGGAAGCAATACCTCACGGTGGTGACGAGAGACACTTCTGCTTGATGACGGTTTCTCTACGATTAATCTGGCCCATAAGGGAGATAGCTCCAGCGGTTGAAATTTGCAGATCTAATGAGTAACTATCAAAATGAGAAAAGGAGGTGGCAACTGTTCATGGAGAGCACATGGTGGTGGCGGGAGGATGAAGACGTGGATGGTGGTGCAACAGATCTTAGGATGAGAGTTGTTTATTTGATGAAATGTTTAGGTTTGGTTTGCTATGTACTCCCAAATGTTTCCAGCTTGATAAAATAGTTCTTAATTTCTGGGTTTCTGATTCATTTTCCAATAGGGTGATTTTTGTTTATGGGACTCATTTGAAAATATTATAATTTGAAGAGTTGTTTTTAAAAATATGTAAAAATTTGTTATTACAGGTAAAAAGTGAGGTGTTTCATACACCTCATTCATGTTTGGTACACCATAGAAGTCACATTTGTTTGCTCGTTTTGTAGCTTGTTAGTTGTTTTTCTTTAGGCTTGTCCCTCTTGGAAATAAAAAAACGAAGTAAAATATTTAAACTAAGGTGTTTTTTTTTTTTAAATATATTATTATGTTATGCAAAATATTATCAAATCAATAAATCTTAACACTTATATTTGATTATAAAAAATTAAGTTTTAAAGCAACATAAGATGTCAAGTAGAATTACGACCACCAATACGTGGTTGGTCCAAGTGGTAACGAGCTCGATCCCCTTAAGAAATGATCAGGTATTCGATCCCTGGCTCTTGCATACGAAAAATCTTCGGTTGGGAGAGGTCAGCTCTTCAATGTAGTTCAGTATCTTGTGTGATTAGTCTACGCAGTTACGATATCCTTGGAAACATAAAAAAAAAAAAGCAGAATTAAGACCATCTAAACTCTAAACATACATGATCTAATCCAATCTAATATACAGAGTTTGAATCAGAACGGATAACTAAGAAGATTTAACTGGTATACACTGTCAATGTAAAGATTTTTGACATTATCAACCAATTATAAATTATCTCATCAATAAAGATGTTTGAATCTTATCCCAATTATCTTAAAATTTACTCATATCATGATTTGTGATTAATTGACAGCATAAAAAACTTAACAATTAAACTTTTTAATTTTTATAAGAAAAGGCTAGCCTTGAGTTTAATACCGCATCCGCAATAGGGTCATACATATTGGTACAAGAAAAGTATTGGGCCAGCCCATAGGCAGTGAGGTAAGTTGTGGTCCATTTTCAATCATTGGTTTCACACCGTCGGATTGTACCAACCGACACTCGAACAGTGATGTCCACCAAAATATATCCGTTCCACATTTATAGTTGGCAAAGCATAAGCATAGCAACAGGAACATTTGGTCACACTTCATTACACTAATATAAAACCAATTACCAAGTCTCTGTTTTCCCTCTGTCTCTCTGTATATGACATTTGTGATGCGCATAGATACTCAGATCTAGCCTCTCAAAAAAGCATTTTGCATAATGCAGCTTCTTTAACACTATTCACCGGTAATTTAATTCCCCATCTCATTCATTTCTGGGAACATAACATTTGTACGGATCCGTGTCTTCAAATGATTGCATCCTTAAATTTTCTAACATATGTTTGATATAGCTGCCTAGTTTTCAATGTGTTTTTCTTATTGAAATTATTCTAGTTTGATTTAACATATGTTTCTACTTCTAATATTGCAGATTGAGGTTACTTTATATAATTATTATTATTATTATTATTATATAACACATCACATATTTGTGGTCGTGAATTGGAAAGAGATGTCGAGGAGGCCGGGGATTCCTTCTAGAAGATTCGGGGACAGTGGGGGTGGATTGTTTTCCTCGTCCAAATCAAGGTCGTCGCCAATTTTGTCTATTGGGCTCTTAATTGTGGTAAGAGTTTTATTTCACCATTTGATTCTATTCACATAGTGATGGGTAGATTTGAGATTTAAGATTTAAGATTTGGATTTAATCAACCAATAACTAGCAGATCATTGAAAATGTTTGATACTTATCATAATTACCTTCGAAATTAAGCTCTTAAGATTTAGATTTAACTGGTGCTTAGCTCAATTTTTGAATAATGTGTTTTTTTTGGGGGAAGATTCTAATTGTTTTGGTTTTGGAACAACTTTATAGGGAGGTCTGTTTCTCATTGCATATATGTACAAGGGATCAGGTTTGTCTCCTATTATTTCTTGCTTCAATTCAGTTATTGGTTCTAAGTCGCCATTGTTTTCTTATTATAGCGCAGTAACTAAGCTATTTTTTGTTTCCCCTGTCCCCTTTCCCTAATTTATTACAGGTGGATTTGGCAGCCGTTTAGATCCTGTTAGCAGGGTTGATGGTAATTTTCATTTTCTTTAACTATAGGTTATGATTTGTTTCACCTTCAATTTTTTCAACCATTTAGAAATTTACGGTGATCTTCTATTTGGTATGTTACATATTATGTTTTTCTTTTATCGTCCATGACTTATAAGGAAAAATACAAATATTGTTTATTTTCCTGATTATGGACCCCATAAAGTTACTTCATGTAAGTGGAGAAGTTCTTTAACGACCTTAATGAATTTCAATTAGCCTGAAGTCTTAAACAACACTGCAAGTTTCCGTCATTTACGTGAACACCAAAGAGCCTCGTCTCCTTTGTTAGTTGAAGAAACTTGGTGAATTCATTATCTTGATATGAATCATACAGCTTGAGTTATATATATACAATGATGAGATGGTAAATAACTAACTTACTCTAACTGTAACAGAAATAACTAACCCGCATAACCATATATGGTAACATTAACATCCTTGGAGGTCTGCACTTGAATGATGGCTTGCTGCATTAGATGCAATTTCATTTACTCAGTAAAGACTTCATGAAGAGGGCGAGCCTTAGTGCAACGGTAAGGTTGTTGCCTTTGTGACCCGGAGGTCAGGGTTCAAATCCTGAAAATAGTTTCTTTGCGTGTCGGGGTTAGGCTACGTTCAACTACCCTCCCCAGATCCCATCGGGTGGGAGTCTCATGCACTGGGCCGCCCTTTTTTAGTGAAGACATCATGAGCGGTTCCTCCCTTCTTTAGATTGGTGGTGTTTTGTGATTTGTGGTACTTGAATCATAAACTTTTTGAGATGTTAAGTGAGAACAAAAAACAATTGTTTCTCTCTTTTTGGGTTTGTCAGAGGCTTACCAGTGGCTATGGATCCATGGCCTACAGAAGACTTGCATGCTACTTTTTCACTTAAGGGATTTCATCTCAAGTTTATACTTTATAGTGTGATTTAATGAGTCATTACTGGTTTCTATCCACACAAAAAACTTGGCTAACACTGATTTTTATGATTTTATCACAGTTAATGCTTCTAGCAGATGAACAGTGTTCAACTGTTTCTCTCCATTGAAATATAAACTCTTTACCCATGTGTTTATCAGACTTACTGTCTTCTGATTCCCTTCAATGACCTGTGATTCTTTGTAATGCTGTAAATTTTTTAGATCATGGTGCATTTTCTTACGTGGTTGCATTTCTTATCATGCCAACCATGATGATTTTATGCGTATATTATGGCAGAATGATTTCTTTCTTGTGTGTGTGTGTGTGTGTGTGTAACGCGCGTGCGCGCGTGCGTGCGTGCGTGTGCATGCGTGTGTGTGTGGCAAGTATACATTTGTTAAATTAGAGCCTAGAAAAGTGGCAATGTACCTCATTGTCTTATAAACTTCAATTTAAGCAATGTACCTCATTGTCTTATAAACTTCAATTTTGTTCATAAAATGTATTTTTTTCTCTCATTTTCATAGCATCATTTATGGGAAAAATGCATTATGCTTTAAAGTGCACACCAAGTCAAAAATGAATGTTCGTCTTGCTGTTAGTGCTTTCTGATTCTAGTAGTTGTTTTATCTTTTCATCTTGTTCTGGATAATAATATTACTGCTATGAGTTATGCATCAATTGTCATCCCTCTAGTTGTAACTGTGACACTTCTAGTTGGGTTTAGACTGGCTGTGCATGATGACTTATGAGGACCTTCTTAATAATTAATGTAAATTAAGCAGTCCAAATTTGTAAAGAGGATAAAGATTGTCTCAGTAGTTGACACTGTCTGGATATCATTTGAAACCAGGGTGCTGTATGTTTGTCCAACTACATTGTAAGCTGGGTTGTTTCAATGGTTTGCATTTTATCTTTGTGGTTTCCCTGTTTTATGCTAATGGCATTTTCTGTAAGGAAGGATTGGGTACCAGCTGAATAAATTTCATGATACTTCTGTTCAGATTACTTCAGTAATCTTTGTTACGCTTATTTCTTGTTTACAAATAGCTGAAAAAATATACTGGAAGCATGATAAATGTTGTTAAAATTTGAGTTCAGTCTTTGGATTTGTTTAAGAAATTGTGTTCTGGCCCTTCTGGCTCTGCACCTAAGGATATGTTTGGATGTTTGGAGGCAGGGGGAATGAAATAAAGCAAAGGAAAAAGGAAGAGAAGGGAAGAGAATGAGAGGTTTAGTTTTGGTTTTCCTTCCTGTAGACCTTTGAAATGTTCATAAAATTGGAGGGATGGGGGTGGGTTGCAGGATCACATATTATTATATTAATCCCTCATTTTATAGAATTCCCAAACAAGTGGAACTGTGGAAGGTTTACTTAAAACCTTTGCTTCCCCTCCCTTCTGCTTCATCTCAATATACCTCAAAAGCCATGACTTAGTAGTATTGTGATTGTCTATCTATCATAAACATTTTGTTCATTTGAATAGACATGGTCACTCAGCTTTAATCGTTATATAGTATTTTTTGTTAGATTTCCATTTAATTGGCTTCCAGATATATTTTAATAATATACATAACTTCCAAATGCAGGTGATTATTTGTGCAGTGGAGAGGTCCAACGAGCAATTCCTATTTTAAAGCAAGCATATGGAGATAGCATGCATAAAGTTCTGCATGTTGGTCCTGATACTTGCTATGTGGTCTCTAAATTGCTAAAGGAGGAGGAAACTGAAGCCTGGGGTTTAGAACCATATGATATAGAGGATGCTGATAGTAATTGCAAAGCACTTATCCGCAGAGGCAGTGTGCGTGTGGCTGATATCAAGTTTCCTCTTCCATACAGGCCAAAATCTTTTTCACTTGTAATTGTTTCCGATGCTTTGGATTACCTATCTCCCAGATACCTCAACAAAACTCTTCCAGATTTGGTGAGGGTAGCAGCTGATGGTATAGTGATATTTAATGGTAAGAGCATTTTATGGAGACTTCAAGTTAGTGACAATTCCCGTCTACGAATAAAACTACTCTTTCTCGAAATTAATTTAAAACTTGCACTAAATTGGTTAGGTTTATTACAGTCACAACCCAAAATGGGGTAACGGTATATATATATATATATATATATATATATATATATATATAGATAGATATAAATTTAATTTCTTTTTCAAATTTTGAACTCAGCTTTTGATAGAACTCAATAGATCATAAATTGGTTAGGTTTATTACCGTTACAACCCAAAATGGGGTTATGGAGGTAGGCTATATATATATATATATATATATATAATTTTTTTTTTCAAATGTTGAACTCGGCTTTTGATAGAACTCAATAGAGTTGATTGATTCATGCAGCCCACACCACCTAGAGTTGATCCCGTATGGTATTTGTTTTTAGAGCAGAAGTACTGTTTGAAGTAGTGTGTTTGAACTTGTGTGAACTATATACACTTGAGATTTCTCTTATTTGACTTGAAAGTATCATAAACTTTCTTTGGTGGTAGTTTTGATGAGTTACTAAGAGCTTGAGCTTTTAATATACTGCTTGTGCTGGTATCTTAAAAGTCTGTCTTTGCAACATTCAATAATCTTTTGGACCTGTCACTGACATATGATAATATCCGTTAATGTAGGTTTTCCAAGTACTCAAAAAGCCAAGGTTGCAGATGTTTCCAAATTTGGAAGAGCGGTGAGTGGATTTTGCATGAAGAGTAATAGTAATATGTTATTTATGTTTCTGTTGTTGAAGCAACTTCTATTACTAGGCTTGAATGAAGGGAGAAGGTCCTTGATTCAAGACACTCCTTTTTGAAGCAAAGGATATCATCACTTTCATATATATATCCTTATTTATTTTCTATATAGAAAGTGGAAAAATATTAACTGATTTCTCTTGCCTCAGGCCAAGATGAGGAGTTCATCATGGTGGCTCCGGTATTTCCTTCAGAATAACTTAGAGGAGAATGAAGCTGCTTCTAAAAAGTTTGGGCAGGCTTCAACACAGAGTTCATATGTTCCAAAATGCCAGATTTTTCACCTGAAGTCGCTCCATTGATTCCTGGGCTGATTACATTTGTTGCATTGGAGCACCAGATGGGTGCCTCTCCCTTTGTTTTCGTATGAAACACTTTCTTGGATAAAGGTAATTTAATTTTTTGAAATATACTCGCCATAGATGGTGTATCACTTTTGTTGTTGCCTGTAATAGATTTTTATTTTTATTCTTTCAAAATTAGCCCCTGGCGGTAAAGGACAAATCAGTTTGGTATTTAACTAGGTTATCAGTTGAATTAGTTTATCTATAAGTAAAGTGCGATTGTTGTACTTAAAAGAGATACTTCTTTTCTTCTTGAGTTATAAATTATAATATTCTGGCAAAGTGGCAAACGGGTGGATAAACGACGTTTGTTTTTCTTTAGTTTTCAATTAACATATATCTCTATTCCATCTCTGTTATAAAAAGAGAAATGAAGAGATTTTGGTATGTGGTTTTAGCCTCTATATAGTCCTAGTCTAGATTGCACACAGGAAAGTGCAAAAGATGGAGAACAAGGCACTTTTTGTTTGAACAGCTAGGCTGATGCTGCTTTCTTACTTTCTTGGGGGGGTTATCTGAAGTTGTGTTATTAACGAAGACACCTTACAGTATGCATTGCGAGGGAGGTAGCAGCAGTTATTTTCGGACAAAATAACGTGACTAATAAATAAATGGATATTGTTATGGTACCTTGAAAAATAAAAGGTTTGGGTATCCTATACTCAATCCACCTCAATTAAATGGTTATGTCAATATCATATTAGATTAAATTCTCATAATCTGATTGGATCATATAGACACGGGTATGATACCTAAAAGGTATCATAGATTTTTCCTAAATAAAGAGATAAGGTACTGAGAAAATAAGAAATAAAACAAAAAAATTAACATGAAAACCCTCTAGTAGTGAAGGAAAAATCACATGCAAGAATAGAAACTTTTATGTTACTTTTTTTGAGATACAAGGATAACGATAACACTCATTCTTGAAATGGCATGTGAAAAGTGTAAGAGGAGATCCCTATTTATAACCGAGAACCTCCTCCTCAATGCTACGAAAGAATGAATCAAGTCTAGTATTTGTTTGTTTCTAGCCGTTTATTTACCAAACTTTAATCGAAGTTGATTATTTATAACACAATACTCAATTTGAGTTTGGGAAGGACTCATTTTCGTGAGAATCTTCAAATCATGTTTTAACATTTTGTTGTGCCACATTATCATTGATTCTTCTTAACCAGTTGATGCAACTAATGCATCTCCCAAAAGCATGTTTACATTTGTTGTGGTCTTTTAAGCTTTATCACCACAAGTTCCTTTAACAACCTTCAAGATCTCACCTTTGATATGGATCTTGCACTCAGAGGTATCTGTTTGCACAATGGATTAATATATTTTTCTTTAAACCTTCACATGTCGCGTCTCTTGAATTGTGCAAATTGTATTATCGTACATTTTTTATTTAACGTTGCAAATGAAATAGACAGATGCACACACTAGAAAGAGGGTTGAATGGTATTTGACAAATTTAAGCGGAAATATAAACTTTTGCGCAAGCACAAAAGAAAATAGACAAGTATGTTAAGACATGTCAATTAGACTAGTAACTTGTCTGAAGGTTTTCAAAGAGAGTCACACAAGTATGCACTATAAAAAGGTTTTAAAACGATTATACTCTCCTTAGCTAGAAGATAAACAAGATAAATAATCAAACTAAAGAGTTAAGGTAGAGAGATATAACATAGCTGATTTTATCCTGGTTTAGCCCTTAACAAATGAGGCTACGTCCAGTCCTTGGCAGCACCAAGTTTTCTCACTATAACTAAACAAGTTACAGGACAAACAAGTATTGTTTGCACATCTAGCCTTTTCAGGCTCTAAGACAAGTATTGTTTGCACATCTAGCCTTTTCAGGCTCTAAGACAAGTATTGTTTTCTCACCTAGCCTCTTCAGGCTCACTCAGGTTTGTTTGAGAAAAGATGTAAATAAATTAAAATTTGCAAGTTTTTCACAAGTACTCAGATGAATGTATTAAATGTGAAGTTCTAAAAGACTGCGTAATAACTTCAAATGATTGAAGAATAAAAAATGAAAGATTGGAGATATCAATGCGCAGAGTAATTGCTCTTTGAATGCTGTGATCGTTCTCTGCTTGAATCCTCAAAGTCTTCTTCATTAAATAGGCTTCAAGGTATTAAAGCCGTTAGAGACAATTTTGAAAGCTTGGCCTTTTGAAGATCTTTATTAAATGCAAATAGAGTCGTTTTGGTTAGCCATTAAAGCTTGATGAACTTTGTTTGTTCTCTATCATCAGAATGACAAAATCTTCTGATACACCTTTAGTCTTAACAGATCTTTATATATGCTTTTTGTCCTAAGAGGGAAGTCTTTCCCTTTTTGCGTAACTTGCAGTTGTACTAAGGTAAAATACTTTGTTGAAATTCTTTTTCAAGAGACGAGACAGCTTTAATCCATTAGCAGCTTAGATGAAGTCTCGAAAAGAGTTCTATGGTCTTAAAGCGATTTCTTCAACGTTAGTTAACCGATTGGTGAATGACTTCATTAGACGGGTTGATTTTTAATAACACTTCAGATAGGTGAATCTTCCTTTGGTCAGATGAGTGATTACACACTTGTGCTTAGTACTTATAACACTTAATGCTTATTATTATAATCTGCATACTGAGTAGACGAGTTAACCACCACAGACGGGTTCAATTAAATCATTGAATAAATGTTTAATTCTCATCAAAACTATGATAAATGCACATCAGACATTTTGGAGACTCAACAATCTCCCCCTTTTTGATGATGACAACATTTTAAATGATTTAATGAACTTTAAGAAATTTCACGAGAAACAGACATGTATATGTATCAATAACATATTTTTAACATGATCAGACAGGTTTAACATAGTTCCAATATTTAACATTATCAAACAGATAAACTTTGTTCATATCAGACAAATAAACAGTTAACAATATCAGTAACATTGTTCTTAAATAGCTCATATTACTATCTTATTAATATCTTCTCCCCCTTTTTGACATCAGCAAAAACAACAAAAAAAGAGAGAAAGAAAAGATACTATCATTTATTCATCATTGGTTGTGTACAAGGGAATGTAAAAACAATTACAAAACAGTATTAAAAAGAACAAAAAGAGCGTCTACTCTAACTTCTAAAACAGCTCTAGCTCTTCTTTCTGCAACAATATCTTGGTGAGCAGCTTCTACTAAGGTCCTCAAGGATGCCACTTTATATTGCAGATCTTGAAGAACTCTTTTGGGCACAAGAATGTGATCAGCAGAGGCGTCAGAATGCCAGGGAAGAGCATAGACAGGTGGTGCAGAAGGGACAGAGAAGGACTCAGAGATCCTGGGAAAGAATCCTAGATGGAGGTTTCTATAGAAGATAAGAGGTAGAAAAGCAAACTTAAGAAAAGCCTCATCAAAGGAGTAATCCTCTATAGGTGATGGAAAGATAGAAGATAGAATAGAGCGAATAGAGAGATGGATAGGTGGGGATAAGGGTTCAGCATAGAATGATGGGGGATCAGGTATTAACAGGTCAAGATATTCCATGAAGGAATACGAACCAGTGATAAGAATGAAAAAAGGTCTAGAAGGATTGGGTAGAATAACTATAGAGTTATGGTAGGTTAGACAGGGATTAGGGTGATGAAAGAAAATAACATGATACATCAGAAAAATATCCCTACAGGTGTTTGTAAAGTGAGGAGGAGGAGGGGGGATGACAAGGAGGTTAGAGATACTTGCATTCATTAACTGTTCCAAGTCAGATTTGAACAGAAAGGACGAAATGCCAACTGTTTTGTTGGGAGTTGAATCCCTTGAAACAGGAACATGACATACATCAAACATGACTAAGAAGGATGAAGTATGAGTAGAGTGAGAGGAGATTTCCTGGATAGGTGAAGGAGGATGTTCTTCATTTGATGAAGAGGATGAGGTTGAAGATGAATAATTTCCAAGGGTGGAGTTCTCTGACAGTCTAAGCTTCTTGACTCATCTGGGAGCCTCAAGCAAAACAGCTGGTTCAACAGGAGGAGCTTCTATAGCAGCAGCTACAACTATTATACCAGATCTCTTCTATTTAGGAATAACTCCAGGACAGAATGCTGGTTTGTCCTTGGTTTTTCCTAAAGTCTTCTACAGCTGCTCCTCCTGAGGAGATGCATCCTCTTTACTGGTGACAGTCTTACTCAACACAGTCTTGGAAGTCTCAACTTCAGAATCTTCCACAACAAAAGCGTTCTTCTTAGGAGACAACTTCCTCCTCTTGAAAGTGAGAATCTGAGCACTTTCTTCTGTCCCAATGGAAATGGTTGGCTGTCCAGAAAAAGGTTTCTGGCTTTGTCTAGCAACCTTTCCAGAGGGTTCCCATAATTTTTCAGATGCAGGGGCCTCAGACTCATTTGTTGATTCAGCAGGAGCTTTGCCTTTCTGATCCTCTGAAGCTTGATTTGAAGACTGAGCAGGAGTTGAGAATCTCATCATAGAGAGGGTCTTTTTGGCCAAAGGACGAGCCATGTCCACAAAGGTGACATCTTTAGGTACAAAGATTTTGATTCTAAAGAGCTTGGTCAGAAGCATGACATAAGGATAGGTAGGAGAACTGGGTCTCTTAATCAAGGACATGAAATGTTTGAAAATGAGGTCATTTAGGTCGACCTTGATTTTGTGGATAAGATGAAAAAGGGAAAATTTATCCAACTTAGAGACATTATCTCTAGATCCCTTCCTGGGTAAGACACATTCTTGTAGAAGTTTGAGCAAGAATCGACATTTGGGAACAAGGGATATGGATCTAAAGTTGGGAGGGTTTGGAGTACCATAAAGAGCAATGTTGATGTCGCTCTGGCTTAGGGAGGTTTCCCACTCTTCTGTAAAGTCAGCTCCATGCCGAGGGCAACTAGTTGCGTTGTCCAGAGTGTTGTGGGAGAAAAAGAAGCGTTGGTTATGCACATGCGCTTGAATCTCCGTGGGAAAGCCACTTGGAGAGCGAATGATGACGGCGTTGGTCCAGAAGTCAGTAACCAACTTTGGATGCACAAGATCCTTCATTTTGAATAACAGTGTCCAATTGGAGTGATTCAGTTCTTCAAACACATCCATACCCAAATGACTAAGAGCTTCAAGATCAACGATTTTGCCAGGGATGATCTTTTCAACTTTTTCGACATCAAGGTTGTATTGTTTAGTAATGAGAGCAGCAGAGATTTTCTTCTTGGGTGCCATGACAGAGGGTTTAAGGTTAGAGAAGTTTTGGAGACAGAGAGGGTGAGAGGAAGATGAAACGAGAGTGAAAGAAGAGAGGATGTTTGAAAACTTAAAGGTGAAGGATTTAAAAGAAACGGTTTAGTTTTTAAAAGAAAAACAAAAACTGCCATGTACACGTTTTGCCTCAGATAAGAAAACGGCATCAAAGAATAATAACCATTTAAATAGATTATTTCAAAATATGAGTATGAGTCACAGGGTCAGACGACTAATCACAGACGGGTAATGCAATACTCATTAGACAGGTTATTCAATAATGCAATGTATGTTCAAGTTATCTCTTATATATTTAAATCTATCATCAGCTAATGGTTTTGTGAAGATATCAGCCCATTGATCTTCAGTTTTAACAAACTTAACATCAAATACACCTTTTTGAACATAATCTCTTATGAAGTGATGTTCGATTTCTATGTGCTTAGCCTTAGAGTGTTGTATGGGATTCTTAGTTAAGCAAATAACACTTGAATTATTACACCAGACAGATATATTATGCTCAAATATGGAGTAATCTTCAAGTTGATATTTTACCCATAAGAGCTATGAGCAGCAACTTGCAGCTGAGACGTATTCTGCTTTTGCAGTTGAAAGTGCAATAGTTGTTTGCCTTTTGCTTGACCGAGAGACTAGGTTTGCTGCAATGAAGTGACATCCTCCACTGGTGCTTTTCCTTTCAATTCTATCTTCAGCGAAGTCAGCATCACAAAAACCAACTAGCCTGTATTCTTGTGTTCTTAAGTACATTAAACCAAGATTAGTGGTTCCAAGCAAATATCTGAATATTCTTTTAACAGCCTTAAGATGAGATTCTTTAGGATCAGATTGGAATCTAGCACACATACAGACACTAAACTGTATATCAGGTCTGCTAGATGTTAAATAAAGAAGAGATCCAATCATACCTCTGTAGACAGTTTGGTCTACATTTTTACCTTCCTCATCTTCGCTTAGATTAGCATTAGGTTGCATGGGAGTTTTCATGACCTTTGAGCTATCCATTTTGTACTTTTTTAGAATTTCCTTGATGTACTTTTGTTGATGGATGTAGATACCATCACTCGTCTGCTTGATTTGCAGCCCAAGGAAGAACTTCAATTCTCCCATCATGCTCATTTCAAATTCTGCTTGCATCAGCTTAGAGAATTCTTTGCACAGCTTTTCATTAGTAGCTCCAAAAATGATATCATCAACATATATTTGAACTATTATGAAATTATTTTTTGAGCATTTTTTAAACAGGGATGTATCAACCTTTCCTCTTATAAAGTCATTATTCATAAGAAAAGAACTAAGTCTATCATACCATGCTCTAGGCGCTTGTTTCAAACCATATAAAGCTCTTTTAAGTTTGAAAACATGATCTGGTTTTTCATTATCTTCAAAACCATGAGGTTGTTTGACATAAACTTCTTCTTCAATTATACCATTTAAAAAAGCACTTTTTACATCCAGTTGAAACAAAGTGATTTGATGTTGTGCAGCATATGACATGAGTATGCGACTTCTATTCTAGCTACAGGTGCAAAAGTCTCAATATAGTCAATACCTTCTTGTTGGTTGTAGCCTTGAGCTACTAACGTTGCTTTGTTTCAAACAACTTTGCCATCTTCATCTAGCTTGTTTCTGAAAACTCATCTTGTTCCTATAACAGACTTGTCTGTTGGTTGGAGACAAGTTTCCAGACATCATTCCTCTTGAACTGATTAAGTTCCTCTTGCATGGCAAGAATCCAGCTTTCATCTTCAAGAGCTTCTTCAATATGCTTTGGTTCAATTTCAGATAGAAAAGCCATATTGCTTGACTCTCTTAAGACAGATCTGGTTCTAACACCTTCAGAGGGACTTCCAATGATAAGATCTTCAGGATGATGAACTTTAAATTTCCAGTCTCTTCTAAGGTTTGAATCATCAGGCTAATGTTGACTTGACTGTTGATTCGTCTACTCCACTTGTCTGACAGTTTCCTCAACAGACTCAACTTTAGATAATTTTGGCTGTTGACTGTCATGTTGGGTTAGATCAAGTCCTGCAAGATCATCTTCTAGATCTGATAGTTCCCTATCAGTCTTTAAATTATCATTGCACTTTACATGAATGGATTCCTCAACAACAGAGGTTCTAGAGTTAAAGATTCTATATGCCTTAGATATTTCAGAATATCCAATGAAGATACCTTTATCCACATTGGAATCAAACTTTTCAAGTTGATCCTTAGTATTTAGAATGAAGCATTCACATCCAAATGCATGGAAGTAAGATATTTTGGGTTTTTTACCTTTCCACAATTCATAAGGAGTCTTCTTTAGGATAGACCTTATAAGTATTCTGTTTTGCACATAACATGCAGTGTTTGCTGCTTCACCCCAGAAGTACTTAGGGACATTATTTTCATTGAGCATTGACCTAGCCATCTCTTGCAGAGATCTGTTCTTTCTCTCAACCACTCCATTTTTCTGTGGAGTTCTAGGTGCAGAGAAGTTGTGAGAGATTCCGTTCTCTTCACAGAACAGTCTGAATTGCTCTAAATTTCTCCCTCATGATCACTTTTAAGGGTAGAAATACAGAAACCTTGCTCATTTTGTACTTTCTTACAGAATATAGAGAAGGCCTTAAAAGACTCATCCTTGTGGGTTAAGAAAAGAACCCATGTAAATCTTGAATAGTCATCAACAATGACAAATCCATATTTCCTTCTAGCTAAACTGGCAACACTAACGGGTCCAAACAGATCCATGTATAACAACTGAAGAGGTCTAGAGGTTGATACAAGGTTTTTAGATTTGAAACTTGATTTTACTTGTTTACGTCTCTGACATGCATCACATAAAACATCTTTCTTAAAACTAATATCAGGCAATCCTCTCACTAGGTTATTCCTTTATAATTTCGAAATAAGTTTCATACTAGCATGTCCTAGTTTCTTATGCCATAACCATCTTTCATCCTCTTTAGACATCAGACAGGTTACACTTTGATCTGAAAGTTCAGTTAGCTCAATCTTATAAAGATTTTGCTGTCTATTAACTGAAAAGAAGGTCTTGCCACTCCTGTCTTTGACTATGCATTCATTTTTAGTGAAGGAGACATCAAATCCACTATCACATAATTGACTTATGCTAAGTAAATTGTGTCTTAGTCTTTCGACCATAAGCTCATTAAATATTGAGGGAAAAAGAGGTTTACCACCAGTTGTACCAACACCAATTACTCTTCCTTTTTGGTTGCCTCCAAAGGCAACATATCCACCATTCTTAGGCTGGAGGTCTTGGAACATAGACCTTTCTCCTGTCATGTGTTGCGAGCAACAACTGTCCAGGTACCAGCAAAGGAGTTTGCTTTGTCCTATTAATGATATCTGCAACAGAAATTATTTTATCTTTAGGTATCCATATTTTTCTGGGTCCTTTTTTGTTATTTCTAAAGGTCTGTAAAGACTTCCTCTTCTTCTTGTGAGTACACTTAGACATAACAAGTCCAGCTTTTCCACAGAAGTTACAGACATGTCTATTTCTAACTGAAGTGCATTTAACAGATACTGTTGAGGTTCTTGTTGATACTTTATGATCAGCTTGATGATCATATCCAATGCTTTCTTTGTTAAGAGAGTGTCTCTGACATCTAAGTAGTTTTGTCAGATTATCTCTACCATTAACAAATCTGGCAAGATCAGAAGTGAGCTCCTTCGCTTTCTGTTGAAGCTTAACAACTTTTTTCAGAATGTGATGTTTCACTTGAGATCAAAACTTCATTAGACTTTTCAGTCCTCAGCTGGCTGTTCTCTTTGGCCAGCATCTCACACTCTTGAGATTTTTGTTTATGCTCATTGAGGAGTTTAACATATTCTCTCTTTAGGGATTTGAAGGCCTCAGATAAGCCTTTAGATTCCTCTATTAGTTCTTCATAAGCATCATGCAATTCCTCAAATTCAGAATGTACCTCAATTTCAGATTCTGAGTCTGCTTTGGCCATCAGATAGAGATTGGCTTCCTCCTCTGTCTCTTCTCCTTCAGAAGATGAACATTCAAGATCTTCCCAAGTGGCCATCATTCCTTTCTTCTTTCTAAAGAACTTCTTTTTGGGAGCTTTCTTTAAACGAGGGCACTCAGATTTACTGTGACCAAGTTTCTTGCATTCATAGCAGACAATAGGACTCTTGTTTGATGATGTGGATTCTTTGCTGAATTTTCTAAAGGGCTTCTCCTTTTGAAATTTCTTCTTCATCTTCCAGAGTTTTCTCATCTTTCTGGTCATTAGAGATGTTTCTTCATCACTATCAGAATCCTCACCTTCAAACTCGTCTGCATCACTAGTAGACTTGTCTGCCTTAGATGCTTTTAAGGCTTTGGAAACCTTTAGATCAGTCTTTAGGGCAATAGCTTTGCTCTTTTTGATTGACACATCTTCATTGAGCTATTGCTCATGAACAGTGAGTGTGCCAAAAAGTTTATCGATAGTCAAGGTGGTGAGATCCTTGGCTTGAGATATAGCAGTGACAAGAGGTCTCCACTGCCTTGGACGACTTTTAAGAATTTTTGCAACTTTCGCAGCATTTTTATATAGTTTACCAAGAGATTTCAAACCATTTGTAATAGTTTGGAATCTTCCAATCATTTGAGCAACAGATTCACCTTCATCCATGGTGAATAATTCATATTTTCTAACAAGCATAGAAATTTTAGATTCTTCTACCTTAGCAGTTCCTTCATGTGTGACAGATAAGGAGTCCCACATTTCTTTAGCAGAATCACAAGCACATACCTTTTCAAATTCTTCTGGACTGAGAGCACAGATTATAGCATATTTGGCTTTATGGTTTAGATCTCATCTTGTCTTTTCTGCAGCTGTCCACTGAGCCTTTGGCTTGTCTAAGCCATTATCATTTAGAGGAGTGTAAGGACCATCAGTGATGACATCCCATAGATCAGAGTTTGTTGACAAAATGAACCAGTGAAATCTTTCTTTCCAGTAATTGTAATTTACACCATTGAAGAAGGGAGGTCTGGTCATGGAGCCTCTTTCATGTTGGGGGTTTCCACTTGAGCTTGTTCTAGAAGTCATTGTCTATTTAACAGGATCTTTTCTCTACACTGTTAGGTGCTCAACCCAGAGGCTGAGCTTTGATACCAACTGAAATAGACATATGCAAACACTAGAAGGAGGGGTTGAATGGTGTTTGACAAATTTAAGCGGAAATATAAACTTTTTCGCAAGCACAAAAGAAAATAGACAAGTATGTTAAGACAGGTCAATCAGACTGGTAACTTGTCTGAAGATTTTCAAAGAGAGCCACACAAGTATGCACTATGAAAAGGTTTTATAAAACGATTATACTCTCCTTAGCTAGAAGATAAATAAGATAAATAATCAAACTAAAGAGTTAAGGTAAAGAGAGATATAACACAGCTGATTTTATCTTGGTTCACCCCTTAACAAATGAGGCTACGTTCAGTCCTTGGCAGCACCAAGTTTTCTCACTTTAACTGAACAAGTTACAGGACAGACAAGTATTGTTTGTACACCTAGTCTCTTCAGGCTCTAAGACAAGTATTGTTTTCTCACCTAGCCTCTTCAGGCTCACTTAGGTTTGTTTGAGAGAAGATGTAAATAAATTACAATTTGCAAGTCTTTCACAAGCACTCAGATGAGTGTATTAAATGTGAAGTTCTAAAAAACTGTGTAATAACTTCAAATGATTGAAGAATAAAGAATGAAAGATTGAAGATATAAATGCGCAGAGTAATTTCTCTTTGAATGTTGTGATCGTTCTCTGCTTGAATCCTCAAAGTCTTTTTCATTAAATAGGCTTCGAGGTATTAAAGCCGTTAGAGACAATTTTGAAAGCTTGGCCTTTTGCAGATCTTCATTAAATGCAAATAGAGTCGTTCTGGTCAGCCATTAAAGCTTGATGAACTTCGTTTGTTCTCTATCATCAGAATGACAGAATCTTCTGATACACCTTTAGTCTCAGCAGGTCTTTATATATGCTTTTTGTCCTTAGAGGGAAGTCTTTCTCTTTTTGTGTAACTTGCAGTTGTACTCAGGTAAAGTACTTTATTGAAATTCCTTTTCAAGAGACGAGACAACTTTAATCCATTAGCAGCTTAGATGGAGTCTCGAAAAGAGTTCTATGGTCTTGAAGGGATTTCTTCAACGTTAGTCAATACACTGGTGAATGACTTCATTAGACGGGTTGACTTTTAGTAACACTTCAGACATGTGACTCTTCCTTTGGTCAGATGGGTGATTACACACTTGTGCTTAGTACTTCTGATTACACACTTGTGCTTAGTACTTATAACACTTAATGCTTATTATTATAATCTGCACACTAAGTAGGCGAGTTAACCACCACAGACGGGTTCAATTAAATCATTGAATAAATGTTTAATTCTCATCAAAACTATGATAAATGCACATCAGACATTTTGGAGACTCAACAGCAAACTCTAACATGAATACAGATCTAGATCTTTCCGAGATATGTTCATAAATGCAAAATCAATCTCGTCGTGGAGTCATGTGTCAAATTGCTCTTGAATCCATTCTCCAAACATCAGTGACTTGTTTTATGTCTTTAGAACCAATTGTTATTTCGTTATACAAGATTTCATGATCACCTGAGGTACTAGTAACATATCCTTGAGAGGTTGGTGCTTCAGGAGCCATCTTTTCATTCTTATTGTTATGCAACTTTCTTTACATGCCTTTTCATGTCATTGTAGCATTCGAAGTTCTTCTTTCTTCATGACTTTCATCTACTTTGATTTTCACTCTCACTATAGCCACGTTCCATTGATCACCCTATGGTCATTGACAATGCCTCTTCTTGCTTCAAACTTTTTAATTTATATTCCTTATTCTTGTGTTTAGATTCTTCTTTTAGAACATCGCTAGCGACATCATGGAAGGGTAGATAGTAAGCAAGATAATTATTTATAAAGTTTATGATGAGACAATAATTTGAATTAGGTAGACTTTGAAGTAGAAGTTTTACACGTTTGTTTTTTGCTATTTTGTAATCCAATGATGTAAGTTAGCAATATAGCGCATTCAGAGTGTTGATGCGATTTGTCACCGATGTGAATTCACTTATTCAGAGAGTATAGAGTTTTATCTTTAAAAATATCCTATTGTGAAGTGACTTGGAAACATAAAATTTGATGAGTGCTTCCAAGATTTCATTTGCCATCTTTTATGCAACTCTTGACATTGAATATGTCATTGTTAGATATAGGTTGCCATCAACATTGTCATCAAGATCAACATTTCATACGATAATTCTTGTATAGTTAGGTATCTTTTTTTGTTCTTCAGAGTTTGTTCACACAAAATCAACTAACCCCAATTAGCCTACATCTGAGCCAAAAATCCATATATAGACGACTTGATGACTATGCTCTTGTTTATGAATTTTAAGTTCCTTTAAACTCTAATATCAATAAGAAATGATGTACCAATTTTTGAGATGATCCAATACCTCCTTGGTAGTTTCAAAATGCCTAAATTGCAAATGTATACTTGGGCTATGTTTAGGAGTTTTGAAGGAGATGAAGTGGAATGGTTAGTAATGGAGTGGTGTGGAGAGGTAAAAGTATAGCATTTCATTATTTGGAAGTTTAATAAGGGAATCCCATGTTGGAATCAAAGTGGTTATGGTCCACTAATCCCGTAGGTTTTGATATTAACAAATGACTAATTTTATAGAACAAAGATTAGCTATGGACTAATTCTTTATCTTAAGTGTGCAGGATAATCTAAATCCAAAGACCTACGCTCATCCAAAGTCTAAAATGTATTAGTTTTTGCTTTGACCGGACGATATATTCTTTGATTTCTTGTGTCCAAAGACTTTTTCTCTTTTATGGTGTAATCTTTAAAGTCCAATAAGCTTTATTGTTTTAAGTGCGAACACACCTGTAATCTTTTGAATTTATTACTTTATGTGTAAAAGCTAAATTATCTTTTGAACAAATATTCTTTGTAATCTTCGTACCATCGAAAGTTGAAGCTAGTTTGTCCTTGACACAAAAGGATTTGACCTTCTCAAAAAGGAAAGACAAAAGGTAACTTTCGAGTACAAGGAAAAGGTGTTAGCTGTCAGCACTTCTTTTAGCTATCAAACCTGATAGTCTACTTTGCTGATCAGAAGTCTTAACAAGCTACTCAACGGATTAACGCATTTAATGCTTAATCAGAACGGATTCTTTTCCAACCGTTGAAGACTGAAGTTGATCAAGACCAGAAGGCTATAAATATCTCTTCTCTTGAAGATGAAAATAAGTGATGCACAACTGATCTTGAGAATATATACAAGCATACAAGAAAACAAGCTATCAAGAAGGAAATCTAAGCTTACAAGCTTACTCTGATCTTTAACTTTCATATCACTCTCTGTGAAGAGTTTTTTCTTTTAGAGTTCTAAGCTTCAGTTTCAAACTCTCACTCTTAGTGAGTTAGTTGAACAATAAATATTTTCAAAATCTTAGTTGGTTGAGCCTGAAGAGGCTTGTGAAAAAAGAATACTTAGTGTGCCTGAAGAGGTGTTGAATACTTGTAACAAAAAGGTTTTTTTTACAGTGGAGAAAGCTCTCAAATAGAGAGGACTGGACGTAACTCTTTGGTGAAGAGTGAACCAGGATAACATCTTTGTGTTCTTTTCTTTCCTTTGTTATTGCTTTAGTTTATTTTCTAACTAACTCTTTGGGATTGAATTGCTTTCTTAACGCGCTTGTTCTTTTATCTTAATCCTTCTATGTGAGCGTCCAACTGGTATTTGAAAACGCTCTTCCCGTCCGTTGTCATTTTAACATCCAACTTTTGTGAATATATATATATATATATATATCTGCTTACGAAAAGTTTTAAAAACGTAAGAAACACAATTCAACCCCCCTTCTCGTGTTTCAAACAGGCTTCTTCATCCCAAACCCCCAATTTGAAGGGTATAAAAAATTGAGTGTTTGGGTGGGATGAAGTGGTTTGGCTTACCATCCTAAACTATCCCACTTTATTATTTACTAAACTCTCAAACAATGAGTTAAGTTTTTTTAACCATCCCGCTCCATTACTAACTATCCCACTCCATCCTCCCAGACATAGCCTTAGAGTGAAGATATTCCAAAATCAAGTGATGATATGGCATTTTCGGTTATCCCGAGCTTCCAATTTGTCAGCGAATTTTTCGTAAGTATCATCCTCTGTTTTGGTGGGAACACATGATGTCTCGTGTTAGATATCTCCAAGTTTTGTGGCTTTTCTGAAAACCACACATAGCCTCAACCTAGTGAATTTTATTAGAACCATTGAGCATAAATGGAATAGGTTGAGTAACATTGGATTTTTCATTATACGAACCAAAGGCACTTTAAAAAATTATTACTCTCAAGGTTGTATTGATGAAAATGAAGTGGTATAGAGTCATCAGAAGGGAGATGAATAGTGACCTTTTGAAAAATGTACCTGGATACGTGGATACATTTATGATTTTTTCTGCTCAAGATTAAAACCTGGCAATTAGAATGTTTTACAAACTATTAGTCAGTTACTCAGAAACGTAACCTTTCTCAGGGTATAGTAAGATAAGTGTAATAGATGACTGAGTTTCTAACCATCCTAGAGGTTCAAGATTAAGCTCCTAAGTTGTAGATGTGATAAATCAAGCTCAAGGAGAAGTTTCTGATACTCAGAAGATTGATAAACGACTTATATAAACATTGTTGTGTTCACCAACTTTTCTTCCTAGAATACGACTTGAAAAGTACTTTAGAAACTTATATTCTAACTCAGTGAGTGTTTAGAATCTTGGGTAAGTTATCAAAGGTTTCTGAACACTGGATTGACTTTCTGAGTAAAAGAGTTTTCTTTGAAAAACAATGATGAAGCTCACAAGTTTGAAATTGAGAGATTTCTAAGTTATAAACAGTTCTTTGAAAAATCTAAGAAACTTATTTCACTACTTAGAAAGTGTTCAAAAATTTAAACCCGAAAATATACTATGAACAATGAAATAGTAAAAGTGGATAATGTAAAAAGCCTAAGTGGTAGATAAACTGCACACTAGGTTTTATCCTGGTTCATCCAAACAACAACTTTTGGGCTACATCCAGTTCCACCACTCCATTCGATTTTTCCACTATTTCAAACACCCGATTACAAGTACTCTTCATAGCCTCTTCAGGCTCTATAACTACAAATATTCTTTGTTTTACAACAGCGTCTCCAGGCTTCTTTGCACTGGTATTCTTCGAAGCCTCTACAGACCTTCACAAGTATTATTTCCCAATGAAGCCTCTTCAAGCTTAACACCAAGTTTCTTCAGGCTCTTGACATTCTCAGACCAATACTAGTTCTCACTAACTAGCGTGGAAGAAACACACAGAGTTCGCACTTTCTGGTTTGGTGAAACTCTACCTCGCAGCTTTTCAACATTCAATGAGTGAATGACTCATTTCAAAAGTAGTTGTGTTTACACACTCCTTTGACTATCAACTTCTGGGACCAATCGGTTTTGGAGTGGTTCGAAGGAAAAGAAACTCTGCAGCTTGACTCAGTTGACCCTTGGCACTCAGCCATTTGGCAGATGTTTCCTTCAATGTGTTGGTCTGGTTTTTCTTCAGCAATAGCCATATATATATATATATATATATATATATATATATATATATATATATATATAGAGAGAGAGAGAGAGAGAGAGAGAGAGAGAGAGTTTTGCTTATAACTGTTGCTAACCTTTGGGAGTGAGGTTCAAAACTTCTCTATGGTTTTGATAGGCCCGCTGTACTTGTAACTCCTTTTTGTACCAACTTTCTAATATGATCATCAGCTTCTTATGATGTGAGTGTTTGGGATGAAGCTGTGTTGAGACTAATCTTCAGTCTTTTGGTTGTATGATGCTTAGAAACTTGATTCCTCAATTCGGCCCGAAGGTTTCTAATAAGTTTCTGATGCATAGCTGTTGGAGTTGTTGATGACCAATTGATTGCCTTTTGATGCATGACTAAGCTTTCTGATTGGCTTCTCATGCTTATGGTAATTCATCCATGCCAAAAGATATTCTTGCATGTCTTGTTCTTGATCATCCATTGCTTGGAAGGTTGATTTCTTCTTTGCCCTTTTGTACACCTTACTGAAGAGGATTTTGTTGATGCAGTGCATATTCTTGGCTTTTTCATAGCCTTAGGAATATTCGAATAACCTCTTTAAGTTCTTTCTGATTTAACCAACCTTCCTTTGTGCTTATAAAACACATGTCCAACACAATCATTAGTTCTCTTTTTCAAAACACTTAGACTTGCTTCAAAAAGTTTGTCTCATTAAGGGTAAAATCAAGAGATTTTTGCCTTAACAAAATAATGGCCTTAAAAATGAAAATGGGTTTGGTGCCAAGTTAACGTGGGTCAATGGATTGGGTTGGCGGGTCACGATTTGGGTTGCTTTTGGCACATGAAGATAACATCTTCCATCTTAAGAAGGGACATGAATGCATGTTGTAGCTTTGATCGCTCTAAAATTTCGCGGCCTGATTGATTGGCGAGCAACAAACAAGGTGGTGTCGATGGTGTCAATCAACAACATCGGGAGCACGATGATATGGAGATGGTTGACGATGGGGAATTTGAACAATGGTGGGGAATCTGAATGACAATGGAGAATTGACAGAGAGGTAATGAGGCAGCAATGGAAAGATTGGATCGAGAGCCTAAATGCTCTGATGCCATGTGAGAAATAGAGAAACAAAAGATACTAAAAAAATGTTTTTGTACAAGGGATTTACACTTATCTATAGTCGTAAGACTGTGTAACGATAGTACAAATGCCGTAGAAGAAGTACAAAATATAATTACATAGATATGCTAATAGTACATATTGTCTCTAAAATGAGTAAGTAAATATATAATCATCATTGATTTGATATAATATATAGAGATCACAACCCACTAAAGGTTCATTTGTTTTAAATTTGGATAAAATTGGTTATGAAGAATTGATGTTAAAAGTAGGGGTGTAATCGGGGATTGGATTGGATTTAGGGTACTATTAGGTTAGCTTAAATTTTTAATATTAAAATTTAAGTATAATATATTAATATTATATTAATATATATTAATTTTGTTAATAAAATATTTTATTAAAATAATTTTTTTAATAATATATAATTTTTAAAGGGTTCGGATCGGATCGGTTCCTATGTTTGGAATCCGATAACCGAATTGATCTCCTTCGAATTTGGCATTTTAAATCCGATTCGATCTGATGATCCGATCCAAACCCCCAAAACCGGATCGAATCGGATCCGCTTACACCTCAGTTAAAAGAATTGATTTAAAAAAAAATTTAGTTTAAAAAAATTGATTAATTTGTGTTTAGTAATGATATTTTAAAAGTAAATTCAGAAGAATTGATTTCGTTTGGATGATAAAAGTATAATCACTTTTAATGTGTAAATATTAAGAATTTTGTGGGTCCTACTCCAAAAATTGATTGTTTTCAATGCAAAAGCTAAGAATTTTTGCTTCCATCAGAATCAATTTTATCCACTACGATTTTGCCATCCATTTATCTACCACAAGAACAATAGCTTTCAATTTTATTGCCATTGTTTTTGTTCCCAAAATTATTTCTAGTCGGTTCAGAATCGAAACCAAATAGACACTAATAATATAGAGATAGATATATCTTTACTTATTCACTTTAGAGATAAACTCAGAGTTTTATGGGAAGTAAAGTAACATTGCATATATTGACAAATAGGATGTTATGGTGTGAATTGTACATAGAATTGAAGCCCATTGAGATATATTGGTAAGACTTGACACCAATATTATAATGTAAAGCAATACACGCACATCTTGCTAGATTTACAACCATCTAGTCATTGAAAATAAAGGATATTACACAAACAATCGATATATGTGGGTTTTGTTGAACAACCAAATCTTATATTAAAAAAATAGCGTAAAGTATTCGAAGTGTCCAAAAAACCATGCAAATATATCTCCTTCACAGTTTTTTCATGAAATAATGTGTTCCATGTCTTTTATTAATTTTTTGTGATGTGAAATAATAAACTTATTATTAAAGACAGAGTCCCACATGAACACGAAAGCCCATCCGGTCCCATGTGATGGACCCATATATAAGTGTTGTGGCGCACATCAAGCGAGCAAAAACGTGTTTTCGAGCCCACAAAAACGTCAAACGTAAATATCCTATGCAACAAGTCCGCACAAGATTTGTTATCTACGCCGGCACATATGAACCAATGGCCCTATATCATAATCGACGAACCCACGTGTCAGCATACCAAACGCTATGGCGTAGCGTACCGTCACAGTGCGCGACGCGTTGTATCAGAAAAACTTCGTGGCCAGTTAAGGCGGTTTCGCACTTCGGTTGGCGCCTCGGTGTCCGCCACGTGGAGAATCCGTTGCTCCCGCTCTTTCCTTTTTTAATTTCTAAAAAAAAAAAACCAATAATTACGATTTTATTAAATTAAATTAAATTTAAAACAAAGCAAGAAAGTAAATGAAATAACGTGGCTTTTCTTTTCTTTCAGTGATAATAAGCTAACTAATTGCGTGTTCATGATGCTCTTGTTCATTTGCTACGATTCCTCGTTTTAGATATTCGCATTATGGGCGAAAGTGTAAAGAGTAAACCAAAAAAAATCCCAAAACTTAGGGTTTTCCATTTCTCTGTTTTACATTAGAATCAATCTTTTGCGTAAACGTTCCTGTGAAGTTGAAGCATTGCGCTACGAGTTTTAACTTTTAAGCCTACCTTTTCCGTTTGCTTTTCTCATACCACAATATTTTTTCGCGCTTCTGTTATCACAGATTGGCTAATTGATTTTCGTTGACGAATTGTTCATCATCATCAATCATCATCATCCTTATGCTGGTACATTTTGATTTTTCTTCTTTAGATTCGGATTATTACTTTCATTCAATCAATTGTTTCCGGTTTTTTCTTTTCTTTGGAATTTTGCTATGCTTACTTTGTTGATTCGAAGGAGTCTTTATTCTTATTCTTATTTTTTTTGCGTTTGATTTAACTGGCGACACGGAAGGAAATGACCGGTTCTACTAACTTCTAAAAGCTGTGTTAGTTCGAATCTGTTTTGGTGATTTGTGTGAATATATTCTTGTTATTATTTAGATAACTCTAGGTTCCCGAGTTTGTTTAATTTTACTTTTACTAGTTAGTTATAGTGATTTACTGCACTGATTTTGCTCCTTTTTTCTACCTTTTAGTTATGTACACTGCCAGTTTTAACTGCTCCCTGTCGAAATTAAGTAGGGTTTTGCAAATCCAATATTACATTTATTGATTAAGTAGGCTTTTTGTTAGTATCTGCTGTTAACTTGGAGAAGTGTATTTAGAAGTTTATGAAACTTGAAACCAAGTAGCTTTGGATTCTTGTGTGAGGTACCCCTATCAAATCCTCCATATCTTGCAGCTGAATTGGTTTATGGACTTCTAATGTGGTTGGAGATGTCATTATTGAATTTATTATTGTTATTTTGGATTCTTCACTCAAGAACAAATTACATAATTAGACTGTTCTTTAAGGCTGAGATTTATTTTCCTACAGAGTAAGAGATATATTTTAGGCATGTATCTGCATGACTGTAGAATATGAAAATAAATGGTACTTGCTTGCAGTTCTTTCAAGCTTCACTTCTTTAGCTCTCGGCATGCGTGTCGGTTGGTTTTAACTTTCAAATGAATGGTCATTCTTTTATCACTTCAATCTTTTGCTTCTCTGCATTGTTGCCTAAAAATCTCATAGTTTATGGACAGACATGCAGCTGCACGTTATCCAAATAAAGAAAAATATCTTTTAGTGTTGCATTCCTGTACTTGTCCAAAGAAATCCACTTCTTACTTAGACATTGGTTGGGCTATATACTCTTTCAGGTGATGGGCGTGATTTGGATTTCTGATGTCTTTCTTCATGGGTAATGAGATGTGTCAAGTTTTCCAATACAGTGGGCAGGGATGGACATTGCTGCTCTTTTAACTTCTGCTGGAATTAATATCGCCTTGTGTGTGGTGCTCTTTTCATTTTATTCGGTATTAAGGAAACAACCTAGCAATGTTAATGTGTACTTTGGACGGAGGCTAGCCTCTCAACATTCAAGACGCCTTGATCTCTGCTTGGAAAGATTCGTTCCCTCCCCTAGCTGGATATTGAAAGCATGGGAAACGTCTGAGGATGAGATACTGGCTATTGGTGGCTTGGATGCTGTGGTTTTTGTCAGGATACTTGTGTTCAGGTTGCTCAGTCCTTCTAAAATTTGAATAATTATAACTCTGCCTTATGTTATCTCGGTGAAATTGCACTAGAGTGAAATGCTTTCTTATCGGATAATTTTTTTTAATCTGAAATCTACAAGATGCCAACTTACGGAGTGGAGATAAGTATAAGTGAAGATGGTATCATGTTCATTCTTATTATTGTTTTTTTCCTTGTAACTCTACTTTCTAGATGCACTTGATGTCCCTAAGAATACATGTCAGGAATATATATTTTATAACATTTCACCTACATTATGCACCATAAAAATCTCTCTGATAAAAATTAATTAACAAGCTAATTGTGCTGCACTTTTTAAAATAATTTTACCTTGTTCCGATAACAACTTCTCATGAAAGCCACTTTTTCGAGCCTCTGGGCTAAAGGACGCTAAACATTGAAATTGGATAGGAAATGGAATATTGATGTAAAAGTCATGTTTGATTGCATATTTATGCTGTTGGATAGTGCAAGTACTTAAATTCTAAGAAAATCATTTGATTAGATCAGTATAAAATGACAAATGTCCATCTTACTATCAATCATCCATAATATGGTTGTCTGCATGCATAAGGCATTAGGTTAACAATTTATACATTAATATTAATATATGTATACATTAATAACCAGAATGGAGATTTGTGCTCACAGAGCTAGATGTAACATTGTTGTTGACTATATATAATGCATAATGATATAGGTAAGCCATTTGACTCATCAAGTAACTAAAATAGTGATGCTAAGCATGGTTTTGCATTTCCCCTAGAATTTTTGTACTTTTCAATTGAGTATGGTAAATCAATATACCCAACTTTTGTTACTAGTTTAGTTGTCTTAGTTTTTATGTGTTTGGTTTCAGCACCATTTTATGTTATTCAAATCAAAATGAGGTGTTAATCACATATTTAAAAACATATAAAATAAACAACTAAATAAGTCCAAAGGAATTTTCTTTGTCCACTTGTGCCTTTACTAACTGTTAATGTTGCTATTGTGTCCTTCAGTATTCGAATATTTTCCATTGCTGCTGTCATCTGCACTGTTCTAGTGCTTCCAGTGAATTACTATGGTAAGGACAGAATGCATAAGGTTATACCTTTAGAGTCACTGGATGTATTTACCATCGAGAATGTCAAAGAAGGTTCAAAGTGGTACGACCTATCTCTTGTTTTTTTAATGGAAGTGCTGATTATGTTAATTTAGTTAGAATAGTCAATATTGTGTACAAGCTGAGAAAACAATAGCATGTATAAGGTTTCTTGACCTTTCCTAGGAAGGAATAAACAATGTCTTAAAGAAAATTGTGTATCTGCTCCGTCCTTTTTCATGTCCCCCTTTCTTTTCTTCTCTCATAGTCTCATTTGACTTTTCCTCCTCATGGCTAGTAAACTGCTGAAGTTTTCTTTATTGGAGTGTTTATTTATGATGATTTTTTCCCAAACAAAAACATGAAGTGTGTGGAAAAAAAAATGTGAAATCGGAATTTCTATATGCCTGAGCTATTCTCCTTTTTTTTATCATGTTTTTCTCCCCCCCCCCCCCCCCATTTGAAGGTGTTGATGAATTAATAGTTGATGATTTTATTCAGGAATACACCTCCAAACTGGTTACTCATACATTCTCTCTATTCTTTTGCTTGATGTCAGGCTTTGGGCTCATTGTCTTTCATTGTACATCATAACATTAGCAGCTTGTACTCTTCTTTACTTTGTAAGGAATTCACCTGCAGGACAAACTCCTTTACCTGTTTTCATAGAATGTCCTAAGTTTCATTTTAGTTTTTCTTTTCATTAAATATGACTAATCAAGTGGTGTTTCTGTCTAGGAATATAAGAGCATTACTAATTTGAGGCTAGTACATATTATTGGATCGCCTCCAAATCCAAGTCATTTTGCAATTCTTGTCCGATCAATTCCCTGGTCTTCAGAAGAATCATACTGTGACACGGTGAAAAAATTCTTCTCATATTACCATGCATCAACATATCTGTCACACCAAATGGTTTATAAGTCCGGTACAGTTCAGAAACTGAAGGTGTGCTATTTAACTTCTTTAAATATTTTTTATTGTCATTTCCACATTTTACTGTTTTCTTTTTTTCCAAATTTATATTTGTGGAAAGTTTGTTGCTAATGTCATCACTTAGTCTGTTAGTCATTACTGTCAATGAGTGTTTATTCAATAGACTTTCTAAGGAGATTATTTGGTTCAAGGTAGATACTAGATAGAATAAATATGAAGGCATATTATGGAAATGGGTATTTGCATTTCTTTCATTCGCTGACTCATTCTTTGCACTTTATTAGGCTATTTGTTATGAAACTTTCTTATTGTATCTCTTTCTCTGATGTATTGCAGATCTTTAGAATTCTCCTTATTTGAAATGGAATTTCCTTTCTCTTTCTGATACATATGCCTGACTTTGCATTTTGTTATCCTCTTGGAGATGGCAAAAATGATTCTTGCATGCCTTTGACCCATGTATCAAAGTTTTCATGTAATAGGAACATTAGAAAACTTTCTTGTGCATAAAACTGAGGTGTGTGCTAAATTTCATTGCTTTTGTAGTATTGGTTTTCATTGGTATGATATCTGACGAATTTCTTAATATCTATTGAGGCATTCTCCATTTAATTTCGACTTATGAGATATTCTATTTAAAGCAACTAACCCCCTGCCTTTGGGTTTGGGCTTTCCAGCTTTCCTTATGATTCCAGAAGTTCAAGTCTAGAAATTTTCCTGATTTCTTTTGTGATATTTATAGTAATTTTTCCCACTAATATAAACTCATCGTACTCTTCTTGTTGATAGAACTGCAATTTACACTTCTGTTTACTTACATCTTTCCCCAGGATGATGCAGAACATATGTGTAAGGTTATTAGAGATGCTTCATTGGAAAATACTTGTAAGCCAAGTTTTACGCAATGTTGGTGTTTTGGAGGACCCACCAATTCTTTTAAGATGATTCCTATTGAGATAGATAGTATACATGGGAGAACGAGCTACAATGACAAGCCTTTAGATGCAAGAATAAAGGTAATTTTTCTGGCTGGATTGGTTTTTATAATTATCACTTTATGTCAAGTGAACTTCCCTTTTCATGATTTGGCATTGACCTACTTTGTTTAGAAATTTGCTATGTGATCAAGATCAGTAAAGATTGTCGTTTTAAAAAATAAACATAAATTTGAACATAAATTTAAATTCTGAATTTAAGCAATTATTGCGATATTATTTTTCCTTTTTTTATTTGATTTCTGGTGATACGCTCAATTATTTTTTGCTTTTGGTACATTGTTTATGAACTATACCCAATGTAAACTGGGGGAACATTTAGTTTTAAACTTTAAACTAATTCCTTATAGATGTTTGTCAAAGCCTATGTATGGTTGCCTTTTAATGTGAATGTAGAAAAGCAAGTTCCTAGTGTGACTTGGATGAACAAATAATCGCATTCATGTTGGTCCGTTAGAGATATAAAAATCATTCTTGGACCTGCACTTAATGGCTTAAGCTTTTTGAGTGAAGTGGTTCTTGACATGGTATCAAAGCCTCTCTTAATGTATAAGAGTCTTAGAATTAGAAAAGTTTTTCTTTTATTATTTGTTCTATTTGTTCTATTGTAGTCAAGCCCGATAGGCCCATGACTACATGTACATGTAATATATAGTCTTGTACTCCTTTTCATAGTTAATGAGATATAGAAACATATTCCTTCACATGGTATCTATTAGATTAAACCCATATTCCGACGGTTGTCCTCTCCTCCGGTGACGCTCAAACCCAGTTTTCCAGCTGATGTGTCCTTATTCGACAACCTCTACAGTGAACCTCTATTCTCACCATCGGCACCGTTGTGTTACTCTCCTCTCCACCGGCCAACCTACCAAGTCCTGCCGCCGCCAGAGCCTCCACCCACCGCCACGCACAACCTCTTCCTCTGACAGCTTCTTTCTTCTCCACCAGATCTATCTCTTTCCGATGAGTGTTGGGTCTCACCTCCACCATAGCAGTTGTGACGCCTGATGCTGACAAGGGCGGGGAGTGATCGTCGGTGCTTGAGGCATGGACAAGGAGCGGCTCCTGGCAGGCTTCTAGGCAAAGGGACACATGAATGAACCGAATTCATATCGGAATGAGAGGTATTCTGAGGCTGTACAGGTATGGGACTGTACAGTTGAAGGAAGGCTTATAAGAATTGATTGGTACTACCTATACCAACAAGATGAATCTTCTTTTCGGGAGCCCAGAACATAAGAACTCCATAGTTAAGCGTGCTTGACTTGGAGCACTTGTGGGATGCATCTTCTTTTCGGGAGCCCAGAACATAAGAACTCCATAGTTAAGCGTGCTTGACTTGGAGCACTTGTGGGATGGCTGACCTTCTGGGAAGTTTCCCAGAAAGCATGTGAGTGAGGACAAAGCACGCTGAAAAGATCCATGTTGGGTTGTGGGGACAGTTGGCAATCCTAAAAGCAGTCCGGGGCGTTACAGCAGTGATCTCCGTCCAACGACGATTCTGACCATACTGTAAGCGCAGTCAACCGTCGCCGACTGCAGGTGACTTATCTGGTTTGGGTTGTTTTTATGTGGTTGTCCCAATTTTTTGGTCTGTTTGTCCTATTTCCGCCTCTATACGTCAAGTTTGTGCTTCTATAGAGTTTTCTTCTTCCACACATGGCGTCACCATCCTCTACATGAATGTCTAGAACTTTTTCTGGAACCTTTACCTCTTCAACGGCTATTGCAACAGAAAAATTGGTTGGTTCTTCTAATTATGTTCCATGGTCTAAGGCCGTTGAGAAGTGTTGCATGGGTCAAGGTCTCAAGGATCAATTGACCACCAAGCTAGAAGATTTGAAGGCTGATAGGGATAATTGGGAAAGGGCTGATGCATTGCTATGTACTCTTTTGTGGCAGTCCGTTGATCCCTCTTTTCACAATATCTACACGAATTTCGATACTTGTCGTGACTTGTGGATATAAGCCAAATCACTTTACACCAATGACATTCAGTGATTGTATTCAGTTGTTGATAAGTTGATTAATGTTCGCCATCAGGGCATGGCAGTTTTTGATTTTGTTGGTTAGATATCCTCCCTAAGGCTGAGTTTAATGCTCTTTTATCTATTGGTAAAACTGTTGCTGATGAGTTGGCACAACGTGATAAGTTCTTTATGCTTTGTACTTTCGCTGCTATGAGCCCCAATCTTGCTACTGTTCGGGATCAAATCCTTGCTAGTGCGACTATTCCTACCTTATAGGACGTCTTTTCCCGTCTTCTTCATGTGACATTTGTACCTCCACTAGAGTCCTTATCGAGGATAGTTCTGCATTAGTTTCTTCTAATGTTTAGCGAGGTCCTCGGGAGGAATAGGGTGGTGACCGTTGAGACAATCGGGCACCTCGCCCTAAGTGTGCTTATTGCCATCCTATTTAAAGGACATGGGCAATTGTTCCTCTTGTAACCCCTCATCCTATTTATAATTTTCTTAGTTATCATCGTTTGTATTCACCCTATTGTGCCTTTATCTCCTCTTTGTTTGCTATTTCTATTCCTAAGTCGCCTAGAGAGGCTCTTTCACATCCAAGGTGGCGACATGCAATGTTGGATGAGATGACTGCGTTTCATGCTAATGATACTTGGGAGTTAGTTCCTCTCCCTCCAGGTAAATCCCCATTGATTGTCGTTGGATTTACACTATGAAGGTTGGTCATGATGGTCAGGTTGATCTCTCAAGGTCCATCTGGTTGCTAAAGGGTACACTCAAATTTATGGTCAATACTATACTGATACTTTTTCACCTGTGACTAAGATGTTATTTGTTCGTCTATTTCTTTCCATGGCTGGCATGTGTTCCTGGCCTTTGTATCAACTGCACATTAAAAATGTTTTTCTTCATGGTGAACTTCAGGAGGAAATCTATATGGAGCAACCTCCTGGATTTGTTGCTCAGGGGGAGTCGAATCTGGTTTCCAAACTTCGTCACTCTCTTTACGGCTTAAAACAGTCACCTCGTGCATGATTTGGAAGATTTAGTACTATCATTCAAGAATTTGGCATGGTTTGTTGTGCATATGATCATACTGTTTTCTACAAGCATATTCTCAAGGAAAATGCATATACCCGGTTGTTTATGTTGATGACTGTTGTAGTAACTGGAAATGATCAGGATGACATTAATCAATTCAAACAACACCTCTTTCATCACTTCCAAACCAAAGATTTCGGCTTGCTCAAATACTTTTTGGGTATAGAAGTTGCTCAGTCCGATTGTGGTATTGTTGTGTCTCAACGGAAGTATGCATTGGACATTCTTGAATAGGCTAACATGTTAGATTGCAGGCCGATAGGCACTCCTATGGATCCTAATATCAAACTCCTTCCAGGACAGGTAAGCCGTGGAATTTATCGGAGACTAGTTGGTAAGTTGCATTATCTTACCATCACACGACCAGGCATTTCATTTGTTGTTTTGGTGGTGAGCCAATTTCTACAGTCTCCTTGTGATAGTCATTTAGATGCAGCTATTCGAATTCTGAGATATGTCAAGGGTTATTCAGATATGTCAAGGGTCATTCCCCTGGTCAAGGTTTATTATATGAGAATAAAGGTCACACTCAAGTGAATGATTATTCAGATGCTGATTGGGTTGGGTCCCCTTCTGATAGACGTTCTACCTCAGGATATTGTGTCCTTGTTGGAGGTAATCTTGTCTCTTGGAGAAGTAAGAAGCATGGAGATTGTGGCTAGATATAGTGTTGAGGCAGAATATCGAGCTGGCCTTAGTTACATGCGAACTCATATGGATTAGGCAACTAATTCAAGAACTAAAATTTGCATAAATCTACCAGATGAAGCTGTTTTGTGATAATCAAGCTGCTTTCCGTATCGCCTCTAATCCGGTTTTTCACGAAAGGACCAAACACATCGAAGTGGACTGTCATTTATTAGAGAAAAGGTGCTTTCCGATTGTATTGTCACTAGGGCTGGCAAAAAAATCCAATTGTCCACCACCATCCAGTCCATCCAAATGAAAATCCATCCAATCCATCCATTGCAAAAAACAAAGTAACAATGGACTGGATGGATTGGATTATTTTATTTTATGGATGGTTGTGATCCATCCACCATTATTCTAAAATCCATTGGACCACTTCATAAAACAAAAAAATAATCCATTGGATAAAAATGAAAAAAATAAATAAATGATAAAAAATCATAACTTCAAAAATTATATCAATTTGCTGCTATTATAAGTAGAACAATATATTTTATAGTGTTTTGCTACCATGATTTGCATTTCTTGTAGTGGATTTGTGATGAATTGTTAATCACAAAAAATAAGCGAACAAATTGTTTTGGAATTTTTGTGTGGATGGATGAGAGATATTATTTGGAAATAGTCGTAAAATTTATTTAATTTTTTAAAATATTTTACATGGATGGATTGGATATCCATCCGTAAAAAAATTGTTAATGGATGGATTGGATGGATTTTTTTTAAATGGATCATGGATGGATTAGATTTTTTTAATGAAATTTTAATAGATCATAATGGATTCATGGATTGTTTTTAATCCATCCATTATAATTCGAATAAACATTTATCCAATCCATCCATTTGCCACTCCTAGTTGTCACGAACTACATCAACACCAATGATCAGCTGGCGGACATTCTCCCTAAGTCCCTTAGGGCTCCACGTATTGGGTTTACTTGTTACAAGCGGGGTGCATATAATCTGTATGCTCCAGCTTGAGGGGGAGCGTTAATGTATAAGAGTATTAGAATAGTTTTTCTTTATTATTTATTCTATTCTAGTCAAGTCCAATAGCCCTTGGCCCATGGCTACATGTACATGTGTATGTATAGTCTTGTACTGCTTTTCATAGTTAATGAGATGTAGGAAGCATATTCCTTCGGCCTCTTTGATTAAGTGGTTAAGACTTAAGAGTTATACCGCTGCAGGACACATTTTCTTAATTAATATTAAATATGAGCATTCACCAAAATAAATAAATATCACCCCAAGGTAAATTGAGACTATGCATTGTCTTTCAGGTCTGAAGGACCGATGTGTGAAGGTGCATGTAAGAGATAATAAATCCATTCATGTCAATCTACTTGTTGTTTTTCAGAGAGGAAAAGTCTGAATTTTTAATATATAGGAGAAAACATGGCAACAGCTCCACCCAATCTCCTAAATTCCAGTAATAAGTCTCCTAAATCAAGGAAACAGTTGAATCTGAATAATGAATATTATTAGGCTTCATGAATGGTTTGTACAATATTTATAGACATAAATAACAGAATCAATCCCTAAAGTTTAGGGATTAGCATCAACTACCTAAGTAAACTAGGAAACAAAAAACAAAACTTAATAATATCCTAAACTGAATAATATTTGATAAGATAACATCTCAACACTCCTTCTCGAGCTGGAGGATATAAATCATATGCACATTCAGCTTGGTACATATGTATGATATCCTATTATCTTGTAAGGATTTAGTAAAGATGTCGGCAAGCTGATCCTTGGAGCAAACAAGGGAAGTTTTGATAATGCCGACGGGGATCTTTTCTCAGATAAAATGACAATCAACCTCGATATGCTTTGTCCGCTCATGGAAAATAGTGAATACCCAAGTACAACGTGAGAAATCATCAACAAATTTAACATAATACCTAAACCCCGAGACAAAAGGAACACGACACGACTAGGAACCCAAACATCAGAATGAACAACATCGAAGGAGACAGCTCGATTATTAATACGACTAGGACGAGAGACGCTAACATGCTTTCCAAGTTGACACGACTCAATCTACAATGGAACATGCTACCTAGCCTCCAACTTGCGAGGAAGACTTTCTACACAAGGGATCCCACATATGGATCCACCAACAACCGCCTTCTCTCCAATATTCATCTCAACCGAATCACTGGCTTTGATACCACTTGTTAGCTTTAGGGGAGCATAAGGAGATCCTTGTTATTACTGTTCTCTCGTGTGCTCATCATCATCACTGTTATGTAATAAAATCCAGGTTATCACAATTTTTGTTTTATCATTTAGTAATTATAGATGTATTTATAGAATTTCAGGTTGTGATGTTAACAATTTTGTTGTGTCCACTAATTTGTGCTTCAAGTTTGGGTCTCTGATGCAGGAATGCCCAGCTGCTTTTGTGTTTTTTAAAAGTCGGTATGCTGCTCTTATGGCTGCACAGACTCTTCAAACATCAAATCCTATGTTATGGGTGACAGAGTTGGCTCCTGAACCACATGATGTTTACTGGTCCAATATTTGCATACCATATAGGCAACTTTGGATCCGTAGGATAGCTATACTGGTCGCTTCTATAGCCTTCATGCTCGTGTTCCTTATTCCTGTCACATTTGTGCAAGGCTTGACTCAACTAGACAAGCTTCAGAAAATGTTCCCTTTTCTGACAGGGATGCTTAAAAAGTAAGATGTTGCTGCACATCTTGAGCGACAAATGTCATGGATTTCTATACTCAACTTGGCATGCTCATTTTTTAGCAATACGCATGGATTAGGATTTTGGAATAAAGAATTATGCATGATATTTGTATGTGAAGCTTCATTTTGATATGCAACATAATGAATATGAAACTTCATTTTAAGAAGCAACAAAGGTTTTAGGGAAAATTACAAAAAATAAATTGTTGATATAGATATTTAATAGTTTAGGAAAACAACTCAACTAGTTAACTATGTTGAAAGAGTGGTTTAGTAACCACTTATTTATAGAATTCCTTATTTGAAAGTCTCCCAAGCTTATCTCTGACATTCTTTTAAGCTTTGTTATTTCCATGTCTGCTGCTTGTTTGCAGTGATGGTGTTAGTATTCCCATACTAGTTGAAGTTGCTCATCTCCGTTTGTCCTTCTATATGCCTATTATTAGTTCATAATTTCTCACATAAGCAATGCAGAAATTTTCTATTTATGTCACTCTTGAGATTATCATAAACTAATATAATGACAACTCAGACAAGGAACATGGAATGTTAAGTAGGTATTTTAAAATTTTAAAATGCTATTCAGTTGATCAGTTCACTGTAAATTGACCTTTATTTTTTTGCAGGAAGTTTGTGAATCAGGTGGTGACTGGTTACCTACCAAGTGTGATATTGGTTTTATTTTTATGTGCTGTTCCACCCGTTATGATGCTATTTTCAACAGCGGAGGGATCTATTTCTCGTAGTGAAAGGAAGAAGAGTGCATGCTGCAAAGTTTTGTACTTCACAATCTGGAATGTGTTTTTTGTTAATGTTTTTACCGGTTCCATTATCAGTCAACTCTCAGTCTTTTCTAGTGTAACAGACCTGCCTGCTCAGCTTGCGAAGGCAGTACCAGCACAGGTGATATATCTTGATTCCTAGATGAATAGTGTGTATTTTAAATCACATATCCTCTAAATAGATTTATATCGTTTGGTTCTGTTTCATAGTATTGTATTTTCTTGTTAAACTGATTTTATGAACTTGAATGTATCAGAGATTTGAGCTATACTGGACTATGAACATTCTTGTTAACTTTATTCCCGTTTTTACAGATTTTTAGAAGAGATAAATCAGTGACAGTAACTCTTCTGTGATTATTGATTCACTCTACTGTGGCTTTTTTATGGTATGCAGGCTACCTTCTTCACAACCTATATTTTATCGTCTGGTTGGGCAAGTTTGGCATGTGAAGTTATGCAAATTTTTCCTCTTTTATGCAATCTGGTCCAGAGATTCGTACTCAGGATTAAAGATGATTCACAGGGTGGCAGCCTATCTTTTCCATACCATACAGAGGTTCCAAGGATCCTACTATTTGGATTCCTTGGGTTCACCTGTTCTATTCTGGCACCCATAATGTTGCCCTTCTTACTGATCTACTTTTTCCTTGCTTACCTTGTTTACCGAAACCAGGTTAATACTTCTATAGTGTGATTGTTTTCTCTTTTCCTCATTCTGGAGTTCATTGCGCATAATTCTTTTCTTTATGCATAAAAACCTAACTAATTTGTGAGATTCTTCTTATTTATGTTTTTGTATTTCATTTTAGGTATTAATATCTAATAGACTTGGCCATACATAAATATTAGAATTTGTATAGTGACTGTTCCCAACAATTTTATGTGATGTTAGATTTAAGTGATTAATTATTTGGGAATAAGTTGAGGTTAAGGGGTTGGAACATAGTTCATGTCACTTTGTCTTCACATGAAGTTATAGTATAAAGGAATTGTTAAAGGGGGGCGAGAACTGGAACTTAAAGTTGAGGCTTATGGCTTGCATGGACCTTAATAATAAGGAGATTTCTCTTCCTTTGGACTGATAAGAGCAGACTTACAGAATTTGATAATGGAAATATCATTTCGTTTTGTTATACTTTGTTAAGGTCTTGCGTGCAAGTTTTAGAAAGTAGAAACTCTGAATGGCTTGATTCTGACAAGGCTGTCTGTAGAGTTTAATTCTTTAATTTTTCTATTGATTGGCTGTTTCTCCACATACATCCACCTAGTCACCATCAGTTTTCTAGCTATTGGAGAGGATTTAATCGAGTGATGTAGATGGTCTAAAAATATTGAGTTTAATCTTTGGTACACTAAACAGTATAAAGTTTTTCACATTGTCAAACAATCACAAATCATGATATGAGTGACTTTTAAGATAGTTAGGATAAGAGTCAAACATTTTTAATAATGTAACAAGTTATGATTGATCGACAGTGTAAAAAATCTTTATACTAACGGTAAATATCAATTAAATCCAAAAATTTTATACCTACATCTTTGCATGCAATGATATGTGATAATGTTTCATTTTTGTTTATAGGATAACTTGCCAGCCTAAATATATTCTGCCGTTCACTTTATGACGTCAAAAAATACTTAACGTTTCCTTGATTTATTTTTAACCTATAAAAAAGCTTCCATGTAACATGAGCCTTTTCAGATTCTCAATGTGTACATTACAAAATATGATAGTGGGGGACAGTTCTGGCCCATTGCTCACAACACAACGGTCTTTTCATTGCTCTTTGCTCAAGTTATAGCGCTTGGGGTGTTTGGACTAAAACGCTCATCAGTTGCATCTGGATTCACCATTCCGCTGCTGATTGGTACCCTTCTTTTTCACCAGTATTGTAGGCAACGATTTCTCCCGGTATTTAAGAGCAATTCAGCACAGGTAAACCCCCTTTCTCACTGCCTCTTCCCCACTCACTTGTCTCATTCACCCCTTTAAAATTAATTCAGTTTGTTCTAGATTCTTATTGACATGGATCGGAGAGATGAGGATTGTGGAAGGATGGAAGAAATTTATGAGCAATTGCGTTCTGCTTACAGCCAGTCCAGTTTAATGCCAGATGCCTCAGGCCAATCCGAATGCTTCAGTCAGCACGAGGACAAGGGGAGTGGTCAGTCCAAAGAAGATATGGAGAAAGGTTTGGTTTCATCCAGTGGTTGGGATTTCGCTTTTCTCTCAGAAATAATGGATACAATCACGATATAATGACTTGGCTGTGTTTGCTTTTCACTTTTCAGGCAAGGAAATTAGTCAAAAAGATAGTTCGAGGCCCGTTCATCGCACTTTGAGTTCGGATAAAGCGGTAATTGGTGGGAAGTAAATTATTTCTTCGGCTTGTACATTGTATAATAATCATCTTGATGTGCGCTAAAAGTGCCGGTGCATGAACAATTGGGATAAGGATCTCATGCCCGATTTTGGAGTATTACATCATGTCTTAATTAATAATATATTGTCATGTATTTTATTTTTTTAATATTAAATAAAAATAAAATTTGAGGAGTATTACCAACACATTCTCTAATATTTTCTTTCTAACACATTCTCTTTTATTGGTGAAAATTCAAATTGGTCCCACTAATGAATTTTGTAGGACTAACGTGATTTTTAATCAATAGGAGAAAGTGTGTTGTTAGTATTTCTCATAAAATTTTGATGCATTCTCCGATACCCCCAATAATTTTGGGATAAAAGTTATCCCGTCAAATCAGAATGTGTCATTTCAATTAAATGAGTCATATTTGTGGGTCAAGTCAAATGGTTCTCATCATCTGATTGGATCATCTAGGCAGGATAAAGTTATCATTGGGATACCATAGAATTTACCTAAAATTTTAACTTACATGAAAATATATTATTGGTTGGGACATGATGTGATACACCAAGATCAAGATGAGACAGGTGATGTGGTACACCAAGACCAAGATGAGACAGGAGATGTTCCGATCAGTTCATAGAAATCATGATCACAGAGAGTAAGAAAGGGATGTAAAATGTTGAGAGGAAATATGAGATGAATGTAACTGTCATTTGTCACTTTGTCTGAATGCCTTTCATGTCTGGTCACGTTTGATATATACGCAAATTGTACATACAGATATTAGAGGAATTTCTCGAATTACATACAAGATTTTCTTTTTCTATTTTAGGGAATCTAATTATTATATAGATATAATAAATATCACATTAAGGACCTGTCACAGCTTAAAAAATACTAATTATATAAACTAAACACAATAAATACCACATTAAGAACCTATCTTATGCCCTATTAACATGATCAAGAAGCATCAATTTGCCTGTTGTCCTAGTGAAAACATAAAGATTTATGATGACATAGGGAAGCAAGCTAACATGATGCCCCGTGAATAGAATGACTATTAATTTCAATATGCTTGATAAGTTCATCCAAAATAGGATTAGCAAAAATTTAAATAGCACTAGTATTATTTTCATAGAGAGATCTAGATCGGGAAATTCAGACTCAACCAACAAACCACGAAGCTAAATGATCTTAAAAGAAACAGAAGATATGTCATAATATTTGGAGTCTGATGAAATACTTCGAAATATTCAATTCTTATTTGGTTAGTACTTGTCTTGCATGTCCTAATCTTCATTGGTTTTTTCAAGCGCAAAAGCCTATTTGCAATTACTTTATCAATTTCTTGGGAAAAATTCAAGTCTCACATTGACTAGAGATAATGCATAATAAAAGCTTATATAAAGCTTGGACACTCCTCATCTTACAAGCCGATTTTTGGGATTGAGTTAGGTCCAAAAATCCAATATGCATTCCTAGATCCATTGGGCACCCATTATATTATCCATACACCAAGCCCAATAGTGTTGGACGTAAGGGAGTATATTGGAGAAAATCTAAGTCCCACATTGACTAGAGATAATGCCTAATTAGAGCTTATATAAAGCTTGGCCATTTATCACCATACAAGCCGATTTTTGGGGTTGAGTTATGTCTAAAAATCCAAGATGCACTAAGTTTTTTTGAAACTGTTTCTTTATTTTGAGAATAACTTGAGCTCTGGACGTTCAATAAATATGGTTATTGTCTTGTAAGAAATATTAAAATAGATTTACAACTTTTGTGAAAAACTCAATACCTGAATCCGTCATCTTCATAATTAAAAATGGCTCGAGATATAGAGGGCAGAATCTCGCTAATTACTGGACATCACGATCGTTGACCACTAATTTTGTCATATCTTGAGCTACAGAAGTCCAAATTGAGTGAAGCAAAAGGCAAATGAAAGTTAACACTAAGGCCAACATTTCATATGAAGATACAAAAATCTCAATTGGATGCTTGGACAACCAAAATTAATATGAATGCAAAAACAAAAGTTGTTGGACCAGAGAGCATTGTGTGCAGCATGCCAAAAATCAAAGAGCATTGGGCTGCAACCCACTCCATGGGCTACATCACGCGTGACACCTAGATGCACATGAATTCTAGATGCATGTTGTAGGCTACAGCAGTGGACCCCAACATGGAAAAATACATTTTAAGTCTGTCTTTTGAGATTTTTTAGGTATTTGGTAATTTTTCTAAGCCGTTTTGAATTCTTATTTTTTTAGAGAGTCTAAAGACAATACGCATCAAGAGTGAGAGATCAAGATTGACGACTATGGATCATGTTGAAAGATGACATCAACGAGTTCTTATAACCTGTTTTTCCCTTTATCTTCTTCACTTTTTGATAATGTAGCTCATTTTTTTTAATTGATGTATCTAATATCTATGGGTTTCTTAACTCTTTTTGTAACATCCTTTCCGAGGGCATCACATTTACGGACATTTTATAAAACTATAAGATCGAAAAGAAGGTTACTTAAAATTTATTATTAAATCATGGGGAAACTTTATAGTTTTCATAAAATATAATATAAAGACTTGTAATCATTTTCACGGATAAGATAAACGGTAAACATTTCACAATTTAGGATTCATAAGTCCAAAATATACTTACAGAAAACCCAACCCGACTATAGAAGAAATACAGAAGATACAAACTCAACATAAAGAACTGAAGACGCAGCTCCGCAAAAGATAAACCAAAACACGGACGCCCTAAGCTGACCAAAAGACACTAAAAGGAAGAGTCATTCACTGGCGCAACCCTTAGATCCTCATCCAGTCCCTCCTCAAATGAGGGCAGAATAAATCGTATATGGACAGCCCGATAACTACTCTACCCTTACGCCTTCCCCGTGTACCACAAGGGTGACAACATGGATTTGGGGTATTAGACCACCTAATAGCCCACGGACCATCAACAGACAGACTCAACTCAAAGAGGAGAAAAACAGACATAAAAGCTTGTGCGCCAAAACCTTGGACCATATGAGGCGTGACGACATCTCCAAGAGGCTCCACTGATCCACCCTCGAGTCTAAGTGTCCATCCCCATGGGTGATCATTCGGGGTAACGAGAGCATTTTCCCGAAGCGTAGAGCGAAATCTTGGCAGGGAAGTCTTTTCAGAAACAGCAGAGATAGAACTGTCAATATGAGTTGGAACCCGTGAGCCAATCCAGCCCAACCCGGCTCACCGGTGGGTTGGGTTGATCAAAACATGGCTCACGTTTATCTCGGGTTATTTTGACCCGACTCACTTAACCCACGGGTTAAACCCGGATTGGCTCACGGGTTTTGTCATTTTTTTTACAAAAAAATTATTCATTTCCTGACCAATCTCCACGCACGCACGGCTCAACTCGAAGTCTCGAATGCCCAACCCCAACCCAAAAGGTAAAAACACATTTCTGAAAAGAGGGAAAAACACATTTCGTCATCCCTACTCCCTTGAACCCTAGGCACCGGCCGTTCCCTCTAATCTTCTCAGAAATCTGGATCTGAACATCTCGCCGGAAATCGAACGCACATCCAGCCGAGCAATTCCCTCCTCACCGGAAGTGGAAAGCGTGAGCCAGGTTTTGTGTGTGTTCTAGTGCGAAACAATAGCAGCAGTACCGACGTGCATTATCGCCGGAGTGGGATTTAAGGAGGCGTACAGAATTTGGGGGTAACAAGTCGTAGCAGTGCATTGTCCCTTGTGTGTGCTTAGAGATCTCAATAAAACAATCTCTGATAATATCGTCAAAGCCCAAGTCCATAGTGGTGGAGATCCCTACGCTTCTATTGTTATAACTTGGTACTTTGATGCATAATAATCTAATGTTGTTTGTCTTTCGGTTCACCTCACATTTTCTAACCTAGGGATGGGAGATTCCAAACATTATCTCTTCCATATTTTCATTGTGACTTAACAACAACAATGACAGAAACGAAATTTGGTTCTATATCATTTTTACAATTTTTTTTATTTTCCAGTAATTTTTTGATTTTTAAGCGAGCCAACCCGTTTAACCCACCAACCCGTGGTGGGTCAAGTCGGGTTGGCTATTTTCTAACTCACCAAAAAGTGAACCGAGTTGGATTTGTTCACTTTTTGGTCAACCTGTGGGCCAACCCGGGTGAGCCGGGTTGACTCACTTTGACAGCTCTAAGCATAGATACATAGCAGGACAATACAAGTAATGGATGAGATTCCCAATCATGAACACAAACATACAATAAATGAAGATAATACGACACAAGAAATCACAGCATTTAACATGCATGAATCATCAAAAGAACAACAATACAGGTAAGCCACATAACAATATCATTAAATCCATGTCATGCTATGTGATGTTCATGATGCATTCACTTTGCAAATGGGTATGAATCAGACCCCTACTCCATGGAGCTAAACAATCGTCGGAGAGAGTGATCGGGAGTACATGCATTGCATGCGCCAGCCATTCGGCAATAAGTGCTATAACATTCGTAACCACGCATGAATACTGGTTTTTTGCAAAGACACTCTACACCAATATTGAATAAGGCAGGGGCTAGTCGAGATATTGAAGCGGGATCTTGATTTACCACGACATAGAAGAGCTACCAACTGACCACATTTGGAATGACACACCCCAACCTCCCCTAGGCCAAACCGACCGGCACCACTATATTTGCACCCGCACAAGGTGTAAGCTCAACTCCTAGGTTTAAAGGCCTTAACTCACTTATGCAAATGATGTCAATGCTTACACATAAAAGCAGATGCGATAAATGTCTATCAGCGGATAAACCTCGTGGTTCCACATGAATCTATTCCTTAAGAGCTTCTTCCACGATTTCAAGTGTATTAATATCTTTTATCCATCGAATGAATATCGTGATCCCTACGGATCGAGTCATCACAAGACCATACAGATAGCCGATGTTCTTGGGTCCGACCTTCCGGCCGGTCATCGAACTACTGTCTTAAAACAAAATGTTTTGTGTTTGTGTTCATGTCTTATGATATTGTTACCTGAGTCCTAATTTCATTATGAAATAGGGTTGATAGATCTCATCGTTAATTTCTTAGATCTTTTCTAAGTTACAAGGTTACTCGTTTCGCAAGTAAGTAAACAATTCTTGGTTCATTTAAGTCTTATCAATCTATTGATGAATGGATCATCAATAGTATAGTTCATGGTCTTGTTCCACCACAATCTATACTTTATTATCTCTCTCTTTTACTCTAAGCCAATTACTTGACCTAGGGTTTATAACGTAGGAAAAACCTTTAATTTTGAGTTGAAAACTCTCTTATCTTCTTGTAGGTAAATTTCAAACATCCTTAACATTAAAATATGGTTATGGAATTTTAACATAAGTGTATTAAACCTTTATAACAACTTAAAAGTTCTTCCTTTTTTAGAACGTTGTTCCAAAAAACATTTCGTAAACCTTAGTTATACTTCAACTTATAAGTTGGATGCTTCCAAAACACCTTTGCCTTAACTTTAAGAAAAAAAAATCTTCATATGTTGAAATCCATTTAACTTACTCATTTATAGTTAACTTAGAGTCAAGTATGGAAAACACTTAGAATGGTTTGAAAAGGGTTTTTCTTTCACAAATCACCTTTTGAATGAAGGTTACCATCACTTAGATACATTGGTACCAAAACCATAATTAGTTCCTTGAAAACTCATCGAGAACATTTCGAAACATGACTTCTTTACTTTCACAACTTTGGTTCCAAAATCCCTATAAGTTCGAAACATGATTTCCTTAGATCAAAACCTATATTCAACTAATTTTTCAGAAACTCGTTTACACTTGTAAAATACTAAGTTAAGGTCGAATGTTCATTACTTCTCAAAAACTCCAACTTGGGTCAAAAGCCTCTATGTTTTTGAAATAAGGTTCCTTCATTCAAGTCCTTTTGATTCAATTAGTTAACAACTTATTTGAGAAGCTGGAAGAGTTCTAAATGTATATAATCCTTTAGCAGAACTCAAAATCTCAAGGTGATTGAGTGATAGTGAACACAAGTCAACCAATGAATGGATAATATGGAGCAAGTAAAAGCAAACTCCTTGGGTTCCATCCAAGCCTAAACCGTGTTTGCATATCTCAATTCACTTTGGTTTGAAAACAGTTTGAAGTTTTTAAGTCACTAAGTTAAAGTTCAAAACCATTTTCCTTTCACTATGTAAGTTCCACACAAGAAGAGAGGAAAAATAGTGTATAAAACACCTCATGCCTGTGACAGCCGTGGCCACCATCACGGCCAGACCGTGATAGGCTCTGTTCCTGGATTTAAAAGGGCCACGATCGTGAACCCTATCACAGGCAGGCCATGATCATCTCTAACTGTATTTATTAAGGATCACGAATGTGACCCTCATCATGGGTAGATCGTGATCGCCTCTGATTCTTATACATTTATTTTCTTTGATTCTTAAACCACAGTTGGTTCATTTTCAAAACATCTATGAAGAGCAAAACATTTCTTAGTTCAAAAACTCATAAAAATCTAATATCCATTAACATTACAAGTTCAAAATCAAGTTAAGATTTTCTTAAAACACATGATCTTTGGATCGTTCATGGATTTTCTAAGAATACATTAGTTTTCATAGTTGTAGTTCTCTCCCTCACTGATTCTCTCATGGCCGATACCTCCAATAAGGAAATAGTGAAGTGAAACTTCACCAAATCCTCTCAAAATCAAGTATGATATACACTCAAGTATAGTGAATAACAATATAAGAAGCATATTCAAAAATCACATAAAAATCTCCTACTTTGACCAAAGTCAAAGCTGGGGTTTTCACCATTCAAAAACCATTTTCATCATGTAAATAGCATATCAAACACATAAGGCATATATAGACTAGATTATTACAAACCAACATCAAAGAACCAACCAATAAAGTGGATAACCCACTCTCACACATAGGGTTTCCAACACTTAGAAAACCATCTTCACCCACCAATATGGTGTGATAAAGGTTCACTCCCAATACCTTAAATTTTCTTTTGGATGAGCAAAACTTCAAACATCAAGTCCAAGAGGTGACCGAACCTACGAGTACCAAAAGAACAAGGATTTATACTTTATTTTAGAAGATCATGAACTAAGAAGGTTTGCTCATGATTATATGGTTAGAAACGAAGAAGGAATAAGTTTAGAATATTTACTTTGAAGGTAGAACTTGAAGAACAGAGTGTTGATGTTCTTGAGTTCTTGAAGGTCAAAACTCAAAGTAGCTCAAAATGAGAAACTTTGTGAAGAAGAAATGTTTAGATGGTTGAAGGAAGTAAGGTTATGATGGTCTTAGAATGTTGAAAAAAGTTTTGGATCACAAAGATCTAGTCAAAACCGAAATGGAAGGAAGAGAGAGAAGACAAAAACTCAAAGTGTTCTTAAGTGTTCTTGGTGATGAAGAACAGAGTGTCTTGAATCAAGAAATTTTGTGAAGAAAAGGTGTTTAGATGATATTAATTAGTAAGCAAGGATATGAAGTTATAACTTGAAAAACAAACTTGGATGGTAATTATTCAAGCCAAAATCGTGGCCTTAAAGAGGAGAGAGAGAAGAGAGAAAAATTTGAATGTTCTTGAGTGATTCATGAAGAACATGAAGAAAAAGGCCTCGAATGATCAAAGTCCCTTCATGAAAGATGTTTGTATGATGGAGAAGAGTTAGGATCAAGGTTTATAAGTTGAAAAACAAATGGTTATGGTGAAGATTCAAGCTTGGTCGAATTTCAAAGGAGAAGGGAGAGAGAAGAGAGAATTTTGGAACTTTTGAGAGAAAGTGAGGCTTTGATCTTGTAAAATGAAAAATGAAAGTGTGATGCTGTTTTTGGGAGTAGCTTGCTCGAAATCTTCGACCTTTTGGATGATAAAAATAATTCAAAATGAAAAGAAAATGAGTGATCAAGGGTTGTGATGATAAAGGACAATCTTCCTTGATTTGGTGGGGAACAATAAAGCACTTTCATAGAGCAAAGTTGTCTCTCCTTCCAAAAATGGTAAAAGGTGGAGGTATTTTGTATAAAGGTGATGGTGACTTAGTCTTGATTAAGAAGAGGATTAAGGTAACAAATGATCATGAACTACTTTCGGCCCCGGGCCAAAAACCAAAACTCAATGAACCCGATCAAAATAATAATATTTTTACCGGCTCCATTACAAAACATCACAAAGGATTCCAAACAACTCTATTATAATTTATTGGACTCAAACTTCTCCTCGTGTCATTAGGGTTCACAAGTCACAGTGTGAATTCCTACTGTCTGCTAAAACGCAATCCGACTTATATCGAAGTTTTTAACTCGAATTCAGATAAACTCTCAATTATAAACATTTAACATTATTTATAAATGATTAGTTGCATTATCAAACAATTTATTCACATAAATTAATTATTAACAGATACAGGATTTTCGAGGTGTTACAACACTACCACACTTAAAAGGAATTTCGTCCTCGAAATTCGCTTATCTAAAAACAAACGCAGATACTGTTTCCTAATCTCGTCCTCCACTCGCTCGACGTTCCGGTCTTCATCCTTGACAAACAGTGCCTCATAAGTTAAGTTATCCTTTTTAGATATATTATATCGGTTCTATGATTCGGAAAAGGACATCAAGGCAAACTTTGCAACTTTCAATACATGCAAGACATAATGAAGTTTCAAATGTAAGAGAATATAGATGATGGTGATTGGATAAACTCCAACATCAAGTTGATAGAAAATTATAATTCTCTTTCTGGTGGCAGTCCTAACACATCCCCCGGAAACAATTTGGAAAAGAATAAAAATTCTCCCAAGAGGGCAGAGCTCAAATCTCAATCACTCTCAGTTTTTTAAAAGAATAACAACATAAGTATTTGAGTTTCTTTGCTCAAATAAGCCTTTTACTTGGTTGGTAAGAAGGCGAAATAGTCAGAAGTTTTCAATTTCATGAAATTTGATGTTTGGTTCGTAAGTCAAATAGGATATGGTTAGAAGGTAACCAATCTCCTCTTCAGAATTACATTTATTTGCGAAAGAAGCAAACAAATCAAGTTCACTAAAAGTTTCGGTTCCCAACAATAATCGATAATTCAAACAACCTTGGTTGATAAAGATCGATTTGGCAAAGGACAGAAGTAACAAAGTCAAAGGACAAACGAAGGAGATGCGAGATTTCAATTGGTTATGCAAAACGATAGGTAATAGAAGTAGAAATGATGAAATCAAATCAACTCAAGTCAATTCAAATTATTCCAGATCAATTAAAATTAAGAGGACAATGAAGACATAGGCGGTCCAAAATATTTCATATTGGCATAAGCAAACAAAGAATAGTTGTGCTGGAATCTAATAGTATATTTAATGGTTTACCTGCTATGGTACACCTTCTCCTGGATGTGATCATTAGATGAAGGTTCACTCCGCCCAAGCTCCGTTTCTCCTCCATTGTTGCTCTACTAAAGGTACCTCAGGTTTGCTTCCTCCCTCTCCAGCCACCACCGTCCCACTCCATTTCTTCTGATTGTTTATTTTTCGTGTTTTCTTGTCTCTGCTAAAAATCCTAAACATGATTCTTTTCCTAAAGTTCCTAAACATAGAAATGTTTTATATTCTCTATTGATATGTTCTCTGTTGATTTGTTGAAATGTCTTATGCTATTTTGTACAATGGTTGCTATTTGTTGAAATGTCTTATGCTAATTTTTGTTTTCTTTGTTATATCGGTAGGCTACAAGGCTTAACAGGACAGCTTAAAGCTTTGCTGGGAAATAAGGAAAAATGGGCTAAAAAGAACAAAATATAAAATGCTTATTCATAATATTTGCTTCGTTTCTTGGATAGATGTTAGCCAATAGTGCATTTCTTGTGTGTGTTTTCTTAATATAATAGATGATTAATGTATCTATATGTATGATTCGGGTGTTGTGCTATGCCACTAGTTGTAATTTAAAATATAAGAAGGTACAGAATAGCATGTATCTATTATGTGTAGAATATGGTAATTTACATGCAATTTCTTGATTCTTACTTTTGGCATGGTCTGGTATTCTTAGAATCAAAGAGCAGAGGGAAGACAAGAATTGGAATTAATCGTAAGTTCTTGTTATCAAATAATAGTTGATTGAGTTCTTCAACTTATGCTTTAGTTAGGACTTGGGAACTTACAAATTTGTTGCTTGAACCTGAATGAGTTATTTTGTTCAATGATATGATAGCTTATAGCCATTATGTTAATGAACATGTTTAAGATACCTTCAAGTTCTGTTTGTGGTTTTTGGTGTATTTGTCTGGGTTGTCATTTAATGAGTATTTTTCTTGACAGCATAATGGTACTCCATTTCAAAACTGAGAGGCTTTACTACCTGTTATTGTGGCTGGTTTACTTTATTTCTTTTTTATTGTATTTACTTTACACTTGTTTTAAGATGTTATTTTATCCTTCTATAATGAATAACTTTTTAAAAAGTATCATTCTTAGTTACACTTGTTTTTGCAAATTACTGATAAATGAAGTTAAGGGATGACATAAAAGCGAGACTAAATTCAATGATGGATTTGAGAATTTTCTTGGATGCTCTAGCAATCAGTAGCACATCACCTTCTTGATGATCGCAAACATCAAGCTTTATGCTACGAAGATACATACTTTTAAAGAGTTTATGGAAGTGTTAGTAAAAGCTTGCATCCTTTTGCTGCAGTTGGCTTGTTTGTGCTAACGATTATTAGTCTCAGTCATGGATTTTACTCAATATTGTTTCTGGAATCAAATAACTGGACCTTTTGCTTGAAAAGAAGGAAATTTTTATGCTACTAAAGTTTGCTACATCTTGTGTCTAAGATGGGTTGCATCTATTAAATAAATTAATTGTCTTTAAAAAAAAGAAAAATGTATATTTCATAATCTGGGGCGGGGAGCGGGGTGAGGCGGGAAAACCCGATCCCCAACGGGGTCGGGGATAGGGGCGATTTTTTCACCCCCAACGGGGATTTGAGGAAGGAGCGGGTTTCGGGCAGGGAGGCGGGGCAAAAACGGCCCCTATCCTACCTCGTTGCCAAGCCTACCAAGAGCGCTAGCAAGATCAATTTTTCATACCTGCAAAAATAGTTTTTCAAATAATAAAGATAAAAAATAAAAGTGAACAAATTTACTTATTCCCAACCTTCTAATTGTGGTGTACTCTTTTTTCGAAGCCCTTTGGCAAAAGAATCTTTTCAAAAATACATTCTAAAAAATATTTTCTTGAAATCAAACCCTTTTTATTAATACAAATGATTTTCTAACTTTTCAAAGTTTAAATACCACGATCACATATCTATAAAATAAATGACTACTTAACCACTCATTCCCTATAATAGTCATCTGTCATTTTTTATAATGTATGCCAGACAAAATGAGGCATGTGAAAATAAAAAGTTCAAAAAATATTTCTTTTTTAAATAATAAAGGACCAAAAGTCAATAGTAACCATTCTTATAATGGATGGTGTAGGATGACAATAACTTCTCTACTCGTAATCAGTCTCCAAATTCAAACTTTGATACATAGACCACTTTTAAGGTGTTCAATCACACTCTTCCTCTTTATGGATAATAAAGCGATTGGTGGCGACTCCAAATAATTTTTTCTTTTCCTAATTAATTCTTCGTGGCACCTTTCGGGACGATTGCAACACCAACGAGGATCGAGAGCGTCAATTAAGAGACTCTCCAGACACTGTAGTAGCACTAGCACAACATAACTTGATGTCATCATTATCATCACCATTGTTTCTTATTTCTGCAACCACACATTGGCAATCTTGAAATCATGAGTAAAGACCCAAATTGGTCCTCGACAAAAAATCACGACGGTATTTTCGTCCCTGAGAAATGAAAAATACCAATTTGATCCTCAAGAATGTAAAATGCGGATAGTTCCTAACAAGGACTAAAATGTCCCTAAAAATTATCCTAAAATGACCATTTTGACCCGCATTTTACATTCATGAAAACCAAATTGATATTTTTCATTTCTCAGGGACCAAATTGTCACCGCATTTTTTTTCAATGACTAATTTGGATCTTTACTCTAAAATCATATAAACAAATTCATTTTATAAAAAAAAAAAAAAAATCAAAAACAGAATATTTTGGCCACTAACTATGGTGTACTGGGCGCAAGATCATCCATCAACTACGAATCGTTAAGGGAAATCAACAATGCTTCCTCCGGCTTCCCCATTCATTCCAAAATGAGAGGTTTGAGAGCTAATCACTAATTCAACAACACTATATAAACAACTTTGAATGCATTCTTGAACTATTTTCGTCCCATATACGAGGCAAAAACGGCACTTTGGATGCCATTGGAGATTGGAATGGTGATTAGGGTTTGGTGAAGTGAGAGATAATGGTTCTTCGAGAACATAGATGAAGACGAGAGTTGAAAATGAAGACGGAAGAGAAAGAGCGTAGAGAGCGAAAAACCTAGAGCGAAAAACTAGGTTTAGGGTTTTTCTAGATTTTTGTGCTTGGAAGTTAAAGGTTCTAGGTTTTCTTTTTAATGGTTTTTGTGGGTATAGAGGATTTTTTGGATTTTAGTGTTTCGATAATGTGGGTTTTAAGATTTATGTTTGCTGAAAATGTTGATTTTGCGAGAATGTGTTCCTTCATTGATTTGTTACAAAAGTTGTCATTAGACACTCATAATCTGGGTTTGAATATGGAGCTTCTTTGTAATAAGATGAAGGGAGAGAGAGAAGGAGAGCAGGATGGCGAAGACGTGATGACGTTAGTGGCACCTAACGATGTTAGTGAGAAAAGAGACGAGAAAGAACCAACATTGTATAACGTTTGACAAATAGAGGACCAACTTAAAAAAATGAAGGATCAATAGAACAATTTAGCCTAAAAATTACATCCTAAACTGCGATAAAATACGTCAATGAAATACAATTAGTACCAGTACCAAAACTTATTTAGCTACGGACTTCTAAAGAAACTCATTCATGACTCATGAGTAGCTACGGATATGAGGAATAAATATTGTTAATCTTAGTGGCACTAGCAAAAAAAAGTCAATTCGTTCATGTTTAGATTGAAAAAAACCATTCCACGAGAAGAGAGAATATCACTCCTTCCGACCAACAAAAAACCCCTCAATTATCTATTTGATCGCATAGAACAGAAGCCCAATAAAAGACAGCTAAAAGGCCACTAATTTCATGTTATGCTCTAAACTCAAACATCACCTTGGGCATTAGAGATGCAAAAAAATAATATTCAATGTTCTAAAACTCTTGAATCCAACTTCAACAACATAGTACAATCAAATGATTTGTTCTTAAGCCATTCAGATACCATTTTGGAAAGTATACCCTATCATTTAGAGGTTGAAGCCTCAAAATAACAATTAAAAGAAATTGATAAAGAGGGTTAGATTGATACACAACTAATTTGAGCAAAACTCTTCATGAAAATACCAGAAGATCATGACTTGCAAAAAAAGTTTTTATCTTTAATCAGACAACAAAGCAATGAACACAATCATCTGAACTAGCCAAGCGGTTTCCAAAATCATATAAATGCTTGTTCTGAAGTATTATCACCATCTTCCTAAAATGACCAACAATTAAGTAATAAATCAACTCAATGATCAACAATTAAAAAGGTAGCAACAAACCAATTACAATACAAAATTTGAAACATAATTAGAAGGGCAGAAGACCCACTCAAGTTCTATTAGTCTTCAACATCTTGATTCACCAAAAGTATCACACTCATCATATAAAATTCACAACCAATCGAAACACAATTAGACAATCAATCCCGAAATAATTATGCAAGATAACACATAATTATAATACAAAGTCTTCCCACTAAGATTTTCGCAAAATTCGTGCAACCAATTACTATCTCAATGCAACATTTGGATATGATCAGGAAGAGTGGATTTTCTATATTTGGTAACAAAACGTTCACCAATACTAAAAGCAAATTGCGATGCCACTGTGGTCATGAATACTAAGCATCTCTCTAGCCATTTTAGAGAGTGTAGGGAAACTTTTTCTCATTGGTCCTCCAGTACTAACACAAATCAAAATCTTCAATGTCATTGTCATCAACTAGTTCTTCCAAATATACATCTATTTCACTCTTGCCCATGATGAATTTAATTTTATTATGAAACATTTTAAAATCCTGCAATATATAACATATTAATTATCTAAACAAATGACTAAGTTAGCATAAAAAACTTACACTAATAATCTTTGGTCTCTTAGGTTTACTCCCCCTCCATATGACTTAGGCAATAAGTTGGATTCGTTGGATGATTGAGAAAGAAACACTCAAGATAGTGAAATTGCTTGCATATTCTCCATAAAGCTTCTTAAACTTTTCCTTCATTTTCTTAACCTTATTTTTAAAGGTGAAAGAATCAAGTTTAGTATGGCAATAATTTAAAAAATCAATCTTCAAGCGTGGGTCAAGAATAGCTCCAAAAGCTAGCACAACACTATACTCCATCCAATATGTGTCAAACTTCCATATCATCCTCAAAGACATATCCCTTATAACATCATAATTATACAAGTTTTCTTCTAAGATGCGCTTGATTTTCCAAACTTACATAAAATACAAGTTTGGAGTCAAATAAGATGAATCCCAAATCATAATTGTCATGTCATAAAATGGTTCTAAGAGTTGACACATTTTCTCCAGCTCCTCCATTTCTCATAAGATAGAAAATATTTATAAAACATATATGCCACTTGAAAAATATCAAAAGTTTTCTCATATTTGATTGCACTTTCAAGCATAAAATATGTAGAATTCCACCTTGTAGTCACATCTAATCTCAAATTAATGCTCATATGTATGCTTGCATCCCTGACACAATCTTTGAATATAAGCATTCTCTCATCTGATTCTCTAACATACTTAACACTCTTCGATTTTATAGTGTTTCATTAGCCACTTTTAAACTTTCTGGAACAATTAAATTAAGTATATGGGAAGAGCAACGTACATGAAAAAAACTGTCGGTGACAAACTTGCGCAAACGATAATTAAACATGATCTTTCTTTTAATTTTGTTAAATATGAGGGATTCAGAGACCAGGCGAATTATCTAAATCCTGATATTGTGATGCACTCGAGGAATTCTATTGTGTTAGATATGAAAAAATATATATTAGAGAGAAAGACAAACTTAAGCAAATTATATCTAGGATTCCTAATAGAGTTTGTTTAACCTATGATGTCTGGACAACAACCACTGAGGGTTATATGTGTTTAACGGCTTACTTTGTTGATGAGGATTGGAAATTAACTAGTAAGATTCTTAACTTTCTTCGAATGAAGCCTCCACACATTGGTGTTGAATTGGAAGCCAATGCATTTGATTGCTTAAAGCAATGGGGAATTGATAAGAAAGTGTTCTCCATTACCTTGGACAATGCTTGTGCTAATGATAGTATGCAAGATATTTTGAAAAACCATCTTCGTGTGCAAAGTATTTTGTTGTGTAATGAAGAGTTTTTTCATGTAACGTGCTCTACTCATATACTTAATTAATTGTTCAAGAGGGTTTAAAGTGGCTAATGAAGAACTCTATAAAACCAGAGAGACTGTTAAGTATGTTAGAGCATCAAATAAAAGAATGCTTAAATTCAAAAACCGTGTCAGTGATGCGAGAATAGATGAGTATTGGTTTGAGATTAAATGTGACTACAAGATGAAATTCTACATATTTGATGCTTGAAAGTGCAATTAAGTATGAGAAAACTTCTGATATTTTTCAAGTGGCAGATGGAGATTATAAATATTGGTCATCTTATGAGAAATGGAGAGAAGAGAAATACGTCAATTCTTAAAACCATTTTATGATATGACAAATATGATCTTTGATTTATCTTATCCTACTTCTAAGTTGTATTTTATGCAAATTTGAAAAATTAAGTACATCTTAGAAGATAACTTGTATAATGATGATGATTTTATAAGGGAAATATCTGAGTACGATAAGGAAGTTGGACAAATATTGGATGGAGTATAATGTGCTAGCTTTTGGAGCTATTCTTGACCCACACTGATTAATTTTTTAAATTTTTGCTATACTAAACTTGATTTTTCAACCTCTAAAGACAAAGTTAAGAATGTGAAGGAAAAGTTTAAAAAACTTCATGGAGAATATGCAAGCAATTTCACCATCCGAGTGTTTCTATTTCTCAATCATCCAACGAATCCAATTTGTTGCCTAAGTCATATGGAGAGGGGAGTAAGCCTAAGAGATCAAAGATTATTATTAGTGTAAATTTTTTATGCTAACTTACTCATTACGTTTTTTCATTCTTCTATTGTTTAGATAATTAATATATTATATACTACAGGATTTAAAATGTTTCAGAATGAAACTAAATCCATCATTGACATGAGTGAAATCGAATTATATTTACATAAACAAGTAGATAACAATGACATTGAAGATTTTGATGTTCTTCAGTATTGGAGGACCAATGAGAAAACATTTCCTACTCTTTATAATGGCACGTGATGTGCTTAGTATTCCCATTAACACAGTTGCATCCGAATCTACTTTTAGTATTAGTCGATTTGTTCTTACCAAATAAAGAAGTTTCACTCTTCCTAAACATATTCAAATGTTGATTTGAGGTAGGAATTGGTTGCACGAATCTCCCCAAAACCCTAGTGATATGACTTCGTATTATAATCTTTTATTATACTTATGTGTTATCTTGCATAATTATCTCAGGATTGGTTGTCTTATTGTGTTTAAATTGGTTATGAGTTTTAGACGAAGATCAGTCTGATACTTTTGGTCATGAGGCAATAATAGGAGAGTCCAATGTGCCTCAAGATGTTGAAGACTAATAAAGCTTGAGTGGAGCTACCATCCTTTTAATTATATTTCAAATTTTGCATTGTAAGTGGGTTACTTAATTGATTTGTTGTTGTCCTTTTAATTGTTGATCATTAAGTGGATCTAGTTACTTCATTGAGTGGAACTTGTTACTTAATTGTTGATCATTGCAGGAAGATGAAGAAGAGGGTGACAATGCTTCAGAAGAAGCAATTATATGATTTTGGAGTAGATTTGCTTAACTGATTGGGATGAATATATTCATTGCTAGGTTGTCTGAATAAAGATCCAAACTATATTGACAAGACAGGACCTTATGGTATTTTCACCAAGAGTTTTGTTCAAATTAGTTGTGTATCAATCTAACCCTCTTTATCCATTTCTTTTAAGCGTTATTTTGAGGCTTCAACCTCTAAATGATAGGGTATACTTCCCAAAATGGTATCTAAAGGGTTTAAAAACAGATCCTTTGATAGTACTATGCTGTAGAAGTTATATTAAAGTTGGATTAAAGAGTTTAACAATATTGAATATTATGTTTTGGAATAAAGACCCAAATTGGTCCTTAACAAAAAAACACGATGCCATTTTGGTCCCTGAGAAATAAAAATATCAATTTGATCCTCAAGAATGTAAAATGCGGATCAAATTGATCCTTTTTAGGATAATTTTTAGGGACATTTTAGTCCCTGTCAGCGACCAATTTGACCCGCATTTTACATTCTTGAGGATCAAATTAGTATTTTCCATTTTTCAAGAACCAAAATGTCATCGTGATTTTTTGTCGAGAACCAATTTAGGTATGTTTTGTGTATTATTAATGTCCATGGTGATGTGAGTTATTTCATTTTAGAGCACAACATGAAATCAGGGACCTTTCAGCTGTCTTTTATTTGAGCAAGATATACAAGCACTAACTAACATGTTTTTTTATAAGTTTTTTAAAATTTAGGGCACATGGGCTGGCCCTAGCCCACAAGACTTTGGGGGATTTTTGGCACTATGAGCTTTTTTAGGTGGATTTTTCGTCCTGTGGGTTTTTTGGCCTTGACCCACGTGGGTCAAGGTTGAGTGGAGTGGGCCAAATTGACAGTTCTAATTTAAAGTTGTTAGTTGTTGTTGGGTAAAATTCATGCAGGATAGCTAAAAAAGGAAGAAAGATTACCAGATCACATGTACCAGTTATTTGTAGAAAAATACATTCCACATAAGCTTGGCTCTACCCAATCTGGGCAGAAATATGCGCCAAAAAACTTAAACTTATCCTTCCATCATCTATCATGAAGCCTCGAAACTGGAATGGGAGCTCTTTTCCTGTTTGTTCTTTGCATCTTCCATAAGATTTCTCCAAAACCACAAAACTTGCATCAGTCCACCATTTGCAACATGCAAAAGGAACACTCGTGGTTGTATTGGGAACTGTGTTGATATAAACTTGACAAACACAAAGAGGCAATACATGCCCAGAAGATGCCATTTCAAATCTTTTTCCTGTCAAAGTAGCAAGCGATGTGCAGATATGGCAAATGCAAGCACATTAATAGATTGTAATAACCAAACAAACAAAGCACCTGAGTATGCAATTGCGGAAGAATAAACTAAGTTCAAAATATACCTTAGATCTATGAAACAATTCTTGTGATATCTCCTTCAAGAAATCAGCCATAAGACAGCCAACAAAGAGGCCAAAGGGAATTATCAGTTCACGATTTATAGAGAATGTATATACAATGTCTGATAAAGAGCTAAAGATGAAAAATAAAATAAGAGACCACTTCACTGCCTCTTGCGCAAGAAAAAGTAGTCTCTCTAGAAGTATATGCTGAGCTTTTCTCCAAGGAAATTCTTGAACTGATATTGGTATTGCTTCTCTGAGTTTCTCCCTCATGACTCCGATCTGCAGCTTAACCTCATCAGGCTCATTATGGTCTGCCATTGATACTTTCATTGAATGGGTACGAGTATAAAATGTTCGATGGGGAGGATGTGTTGCTGAGCATCTATAGACTTGACAGGGTTGGCATTGAAACAGCTTAACCTGCACAAAGAACAAAAGATATTGCTACAAATGAATTAACATAGTGAGGATGCCTGTAGTGTTTGCACATTTCCAACAACATTTTGTTAAGTTATATCATAATCCATAAATTGTTTGAACTACAAGTTAAGTGGAACACCTTGCACAAACAATTGAGATAGCCACATATGATCAAGATGACATGAACATTAAAAGATGTAACATATGTAATATTATATATTATAATATAATAATGTATACTTGCTTTTGGTTTATCAAAAAAATATGTGTGACATGAACGTGAGAATTTATGTCCTTTTGTTGAGTCACATGAGGAGACAAAGATGACGCATTATGTTGATGGATCATGAAATAAATTAAGTATTTGCTTAGAGATTCAAGAACACAGAGCAGAACAGCAAATCTTTTATCTTCTCTTTTTATCTATTTTCCAACCTCTACATGTTTTCCTTAAATTTACTCACGGTAACAGAGCTGGACTCATAGTCCAGCCTAATCTAAATCTCAACCGTTTCTGTTATATCTCTAGTTTCTCAATTTCGATAGACAAATATCATTATACCCAATTCGGTGGTCTTTCCTTCTAAACCCATCAATGTCTATCTTCAACTCTTAGTTCCAGTTTCTCTTATTAAGACAATGAGTACTAATCGGTCCTCAAATACACTACTCTCGTGCATTACTGTCTAATCTTATCACAGTAAATATTAAAAGCAAACAATTATTTTGTATACAGAGGGGAAATCATCCTAATACTAAGCATGAGTGTTGGTATGCGCTTTATCAACAAAGAAATTTTCTAGCTCAGATAATTGATACATCACCTACTAATACCTTATGGGGTACACTCAATGAATCATATGCTAAGAAAACGGAAATAGAATAGAATAGAAGCATACCCGAAACTTGGGAGTTGAAGGAATTGCAAGAGAAGGCAGAAGCGCCATCCTCGGTTTGTTCCGATTGTTACGCAATACAATACAATATGGCAAATGCATCTATCTCTTGTTTCTCTAGGGTTTAGCGTGCGGACAGGTGATGGGCCTATGAAAGGCCCATAAGGCCTACTGCACAGGCCATCATCAAAATAATCGACCGTCCAACCCACTTCCATCTTTTTTCCACACCATAAACAAGGTAATGAAGGTATCAATATCATTTCCCCTAGGATGGCGTGGGCATCGGAAGAGTTAAGTCCCATTTGGATAACATAGCTTATAGTTTATTAGAGCTTCTATGCTGATATAAGTGTTTCATGTAAAAAAAATCAGCATTTGGATAAGTGCATTTGGGAATACAGCTTATTTAAGCGCTTATACAATAAACTTTTTTTAAATGAGCTAAAAACAGCTTATTTTCATAAGCTTATCTGACAAGCTTGTGGAAAAAATCCAAAACCAACTTATGGAAAGACCATAAACTATTTTCATAAACTATTTGTATAAGTTTAATTCCATAAACTATTCTCATAAGCTCTTCCAAACGCACCATAAGTAACTTATTAACCCCTAGAAACTGTTTTTATCTTATTTTGAGAAGTCAATTTTTTGAGCTTATTGAAAAACCTTATGTTGAAGCTTATACAAGAAGCTGTTTTCATATTTATAGGGCAATTATATTCCCATAATAATTTGAAATTACATCGAAATCAACTCTTTCATCTTCCTTTCTCAAGTTTATAGATTTTAAAAGCTCTTCTTCGACTTTAAATCCAAAAACTAAATAACTTAATTTATAGAAGCTTAATGCATAAAAGTTTGTCATATAAGCTCTTCTAATATAAAACTTAAATAAGTTGTTTATCCAAACGAGACCTTAATAGAGAGCTTATTTGACCTTATCTTGTCATCTATGTGTTAAGCATGTATTTGAAAGAATTTATAAAAATAGTTTATGACCTCCTTATAAATTTTTTTAGGCTTATTTCAATAAAATTGTTAGAAAAACTTCTGAAATGAGCTAAAAAGATTTTGCAGAAAATATTATAAGTTTCATGTGATAAGTATTTATTCAATGAAAGTTTAATTAAACTATTTATTCAAACAGGTTCATACTTGTTTCCACTTTCCAGCATAATAGAACCATATTAAGGTTAGAAACGACAATAAACTAATAAAATCTTACGTCATTTTATCATCTTATAGCAACAATTAATGTAGTCTATATTAACAGAGAGTGTTTTTTTGGTGAACTATTAACAGAGTCAGAGAGTGTTTATTATAACTTTTTCTATGTTTATTGACACTTTTATTTGGTTATCTTTTCATTAAATGAACTAATTTGAGTCATTATATCAAAATAAATAAGAAGTTAATTTATAAAAAATTAATAGAAAAAAAGTGACAATAAATACTACCTAGTAATAAATCTGATACCACATTTTAACAAAAAAAATAAAAGTAAGCTTATTGATTTGTTTTTATGTGAATGTACAGTTTTGGATCAATGAAATCCCTCAACGGAGATTTGTTTATGTGGACGACCGGGGATACTCCTCAACATAGTCATTATTATTGTCAGTCTGTCACCACCTCTATTATTTGGGTTGGGATTCTCTTCATTTCTCAAAAGAAATGAAGGCTCCATTTAGAAGAAAGATAAACACAAAGAAGATATTTGTATCTCAAACTTTTTTTATCATTTAAGAAAATTTAAATCATTAAAAGTCATTTGTGTAATTGTATCTATCTATCTCCTAAATGAAGCCCTCAATTTCTTTTAAGAAATGGAGAGAATCTCAACCCTTATTATCTCTTACTAAGTAATCATTCAAAAATTTAAAATAAAAAATAATCATTCATATAACTTATCCATTCTGATTCAATTTTATTTACTGAACAACCACATAAAATAAGTACATTTTTGGGAAAACTTATTTTTGGCAAATAACTGTTTATTTTTCAAAAACTCTCTTACAAAACTTCTGAAAAAAGTCGAGTATATTAGTATAAAATAAGTTAATTTAAATACTTATAATGTCATAATCAAACATAAATATATAGAAGGCCATTAAAAATTCAATCAACTTTGTACCAAAAATAAAAATTCAATAAACTAAGATACGGATTTACATCTGATATGTCAATAAGAATAAAACCATTTTAGTATAAAGCTTTATTGATTTGGCTTTCGCTGTCAAGAATCATTCTTTAGTAAGCAATTTGTATTTTTTGGAAATTTTATTGCAAGTCGTCTTTTAAGTTAAAATTTAGAGAGTTTGGATTCGCTATTGAAAATCGATTATTTTAACAATCAATTTTATGTAAAATTGATTATTATTATAATCGATTTTATTAGAATCAATTTTGTGTTTGAATATATTTATTAAAATGCGAATCTAAAATAATTTATTTCGTTAGTATTATCTAAAAAAATTAAATTACAAAAAAAGTGTGTAATTATTTGATTAATAATATTTGCTTGACTATTGATTATTTAAGGGTGAAATGGAAAAAATTTAACTAGATTCAAAATAATTCAAGTGTTTTCTTCAAATAATTCTCAAACTTTTAGTTTCTTCAAACATAACTTTTTTGATAAAAAAACTCCTTTATACTTTAATCAGATTTTTCAAACATGTCATAATAAACCCAAAATAATTTTTATCTCCAAAAAGTGATTTTCCTACAAAAATTAATCTCATACCGACATGCTCTTTGTCATGCCATGTTCTTTCTATTTTATACTAAAACTAAAAGAAAAGAGGGTGCTTAGTTGTTATTATATTATTCATAAGTATCAACCTCTTAACTCATATTATAATTATATTAAGTCAAAAAAGAAACTCATATTACTATATAATGTATTTTTTATTATAAAATATGAATTTGGTTCCTCTAAAGTGAATGAAACTCTAAAATGAGAAAGTAAGTGGTTATCAATCCTTAGATCATGTAATAAGTTGAAACATCTATATACTTAATCAAATCAATGATAGATAGCCTCTTACTTTCTCACTTTAGAGTTTTAGAGGAGCCAAATCCATAAAATATATAAATTAAAGATTTTAAATAAATAAATAATTTTTAAATAAAAAACATTAAATTAATTTAATAATATTTTCAAAATTTGCATTTAAAAAATTATAGAATAAAAAAAAACACATGTTAAATTATTTGGGCTATATATTGATATAAATAATTACATATAAAATAAATGGGACAATGAGAGAATTGTCGTTCGGCTGTTGTCAGGGTTGGCCTTAATCATGGATCAATATTAATTTGTTGTGTTCCGGTGCTTAATTATCATTATATTTGTCTACTGCATAAGCTATCACAAGCCAAGTTTTGGAGTCTTTGGTTTATGCACTAGGATTGTTCTGTCGTGTTTGTTCTGGCTTCGGGATATTCCCTGTTACTTTACAGAGCGGAACTATTCATATATTAATATAAACTTTAATACATTAACTGCAACAGTTTTAAGTAACTTTTTTTAAGCTTAGAAGTGTTTGTTTATAGCTCTCTGGCGGGCTTCAATTTGTGTAGCTCTACCTTACTAACGTGTTTAGCTAATTAACAGTTCAGTAAGTTACTGGTTGGTATAGTAAATTTGCATGTGCCCGGGTTTTAATAAGAAAAAAGCCCTTTTCTTTACTGCTTTTCTTATGAGTTGTGACATGCATGTGACCGAGTTATGCTGCCTTCTTTTTCAATAATCACTGAAAATGGTTTTGATCATCCTAGGAAGATATGATAGTATAAGACGTAATAACATAACATACGTTACACATTGATTGTATAAATTTTTTTATTATTTAATATTTAGTCTCCCAATACATAAATACCATATATCACTACAAAAAAAAAAACATCGATTTAGCAACCAAAATATAGCGACCGAAATGTAGAGGTCGCTATTAACTCAAATTGCGACCGAAATTGCCACCGATCAAGCAGATTTAAAAAAAGTTGACTATTTCACGTCAACGACTACTTTTGCGACCGAAGACGGCGGTCACGAACAGTAACGGTCACAAATTCGGTTGCTATCTTTTGATGTTAGAAAGTCAATTTGGTTCACTAGATAGCGACCATTTTTCTTTGTAACGGTTATATTTAGTGATCGAGGTGCATTTTGATCGCTATAGTGTGAAAATAAACTGCAGATGGAGCCACTTAGCGACCGCGTTTGAATTCGGTCGCTAAAGGGTGTCTACAAAAGTTAGTGGGAGCCTATTAGTGACCGATCTTGCAACCGATTTTAGATTTTAGGGTTGGCGATCGACATAGTAACTGAATTCGGTCGCTAATTCTTAAATCCCTAATACGCGCACAACCCCCTTTCTTCCTCATTTCTCCCTCTCTTCTCTTTTCTCTCTCGCGCACACAGCCACCTACCTCTCCTTCTCCATCTCTGACCAGCCACCGAAGACCAAATTAAATGTTTTTGTTCTTTTCTTAATTGGTGATCTATAACAGCTAGTGGGTGAGAAATATGCAAGAATAAAGGCATAAAGGATCCGATTTCGACCAATTATGCATCCGAGATCCTTATAGACAAGGAATCCTTTGAATTGCTAAAATCCTAATTATCCTAATTCCAATTGGTTGGTTGAAGGTTCAATTCCCAAAATTAATTAAACCCTAATTGCTTAGGTGATTAATTCTATCAAATTCTATTAATTGCCTTAATTCCTTATGTCTAATTAATTAAGCAGATGATTAAGATTCATGGAATTGGTTAAAAAACCTCATTAAGCAAATAACTGATTCCTAGATTATCTAAATCAGTTTGTTACCACTGATTTTACAACCGCTAAATCAGTTTGCGACCACTGATTTTGCAACCGCATCTATTCGGTCGCTAAATAAGTTAGCGACCGATTATATACCATTAGTGTAACATCCCAAGAAATAAATAAAAATATAAATAAGCATTAACATTAGCAAATAAAACTAATAGAGTTTTGGGGGCTTAAAATTGATGATTCCGATGAAAGAAGTAAAGAGGTGGCGGCGGCAGTGTGCTCCGTGTAACATCCCAAAATCTGGACCTTCTCTTATCTGAAATTCTACTTAAATTATATTTGTTCCTTTCATAAAGATATCTTTTGGACTCGATGTATTCATATGAATTTTAGATTTATCTCTTAGCTTTCCATAGACACCAAATTCGTCCAAATCGGATTCTTGTAGCTCAAGTTATATTCAAATTCGTACACGTTGTTCACGTTCTAGCGCTGGCACCGTTTTCTCAACTTATATCCCATTTGGTACCCTCTAAACTTTCGATTAAGATTTTGTAGTCTTCATGCAAGTTGTAAATCTTTCTTTTATCTTTCCAATGATATAAAGATCATAATTTTTGGATGTCTTTACCTCAATATATGTGCGAAATACCGAGCTGGACACTGGTTAAGTGGGTTGTGACGCGTTTTTATGCGTTTTGGGCTTTTGGGTCCCTATAAATAGAACTTTAACACACTTATGATGCGATTTTGAACCCTAATTACACGTAGAAACTCATAAGCGACTAAGAAGAGAAGAAATATAAGGATTTGGAGAAGAAGGAGCAAGGAAAGAGGAAGAAGGAGAGAACATTTAGCGAACCCTAGAATTCGCCATACGAAACGTTTGGAGCTGTTGGAGGTCTACAAGAGGTGAGCAAAAACGACATTTTCTCACCCTTCCATGGTGCAAACGATTTTTGGGAAAGGGGTTTGATTTGTCTAATGATTTATAGTGAAATTTCAATAGAAAAATACATGTTTTGGTCAAATCTTATTTTCCAAATTTGGGGTTTTTTATGGAAAACGAAATTAATGTTTAATTGGAGTTTTTGGAGATATGAATGACATGATTGAATATCTATACTATGTGAATCTTGTGGTCTTTGATGATTGAGTTGGCATGCTTTGTATGTGATGTAATTGTCATGAGATATAGATAAGTTTTGGAATATCTATGTGTTGTTTTGGCATGCTCTTATATGATAAGTGTGATATAATTTTGAATTGACATGATATGTTTGTTGTATGATTTATACCGACTATAAATGGGGTATCGAAAATAGTTACATCGCCATTTAATTGGGATGTTGGAATATGAGTTATAACGCTTATGAAAGGGGTATCGAAAATAGTTACATCGCCAATTAATTGGGATGTCGGAATATGAGTTATACCGCCTATGAAAGAGGTATCAAAATAGTTATATCAGCAGAAAATGAGATGTCGGAATATGAGTTATACCGCTTATGAAAGAGGTATCGAAATAGTTACATCGCCAATTAATTGGGATGTCAAAAATATGAGTTATACCACCAAAGAATGGGGTATCGAAAATTAGTTACATAACCAAATAATGAGATGTCGAAACACCTCTTATGAAGAGAGGTGGGCAATGAGACGCCATTGTTGTGTGTTTATGATTGGTAGAATAAGTGCATGAATTAAATGTTTATTGATGTTATTTGAATTATGTGGTGTGTTGGTCTGAATATTTTATATTATTGATATTATAGAAAATTATATTATTTTCGAAAGTAGCAGGTGTCATGGTTGTTTTTCCGGTTACTGCGCCGACTGAGAATAACACTGTTTGTGAAAATAATTTAGAACTGTTTTTATTCGCTTAGATTCCCATCTCAATAGTAGTGTTATTTTCAGAGCACGAGGACAATATTCCTGAGACCGATGAGGCTTGAAGACTTGAGATATTTTCTTAGTATTATCTATAGCTTTGGTTAGTATTATAATGTACTGGAGCTGTTTGTGGCTATACCTTAGTTAGTTTATTTTATACGTTTGGGATTTTAGTTTGACGCCTTGTTTTAAGAGTTTTTGAATCAATTATGTTATTTAAGATTTGAGTATTTTATGATGTAAAGACTATTTTTATTATTATTATTATTATTATTATTATTATTATTATAAAAGAAAAAATTTTATTTCACCATGTTTTACTTAACTTTTTTATTTCGGGTTACTAATGTAATGTAGGGCGTTACAATTAGCGATCGATTTCTTCGGTCTGTAAATGTCTTTTTTCTTGTACTAATTACAAGAGGCAAATTATACATTAATCACTATTCCTAGCATATCAATGAATCCTCAAAACATAAGAACATTGGTCAATCATTCAAATGTCATTAAAATTCATAAGTAATACATCAAACAACTAATTGTTCGTTAAATATTTTTAACAAAACATCAACATAAATGGACTACATTATTTCCCTAGCTAAGAGGAATTTAGCTAGACATGCTAAACCATAGAAAACATGAAAAAAGGGGGAGAAAAAGGATAATACTCCATGAAGTAAAAGATGGGTGATGAAGAACTACCCATTCTTCTCCTTTTTAGCTCCAGAAATTTTCCAAATTATGTTTTGGGTGCAGAGAATTCGTGTGGCTACTAATTCTCTAATGCTCAACACTGGGCATCCATATATAGAGTAAGTTGTCCCATGCAAGCTAGCGCTCAGTGCAAGGTTGCTGATGATGAGCGCCAACTAACCCGAGAGCAGGTTTTCTCACAGCTTCCAGTGCTGATCGTCTAGTGCCCAGCGCCAGCCTAGCAGAGACAGAGTGCTTCTGTTCTCTTGACATGTGAAATTCTTCTTAAATCAGGCTTCTTTCTTCATGCTTACTTCATCTTCATGGTTTTCTTTCCCTATTGAATCCTAAAGAGATAAAAGATAAACGTAAAATTAAATTACATTAGAAGAAAAACTAGATGAGCTGAAATTAAATTCAAAAGCTATGAATTGGACAAAGGTACTCACAACAACTAATAATAACTCAATTGACTAAAATGGGAACAAAACATTGACAATACTACGCAATTAGGAGCAAAGTTCACTTATGAAAGCAATGACATACTAGCAGATTATCATTTTGCATTTCCAAAATGTCGCAGGAATGAATTATTAACAGACAATACACCATATTAGTTTCTTTCAATTTCAGTTTATTTAAATTTCCAGCTTTATGTTATAAAGTTATCTTCTTATCATTTAAGTGTATTTTATGTTAGGAGGATCATTAAGGAATAAAAAAACTTAAGTTTTCATGAGAAGTGGTGTATTTGATAATACAGTAAAAAGTATTACACTTAGTTTCTCAATACAAACTTTCCTTGTGTTGTTTCCTTAACTAGGGGCACTGGTTAACAAGACTCTTTCAGTTATTTCCTCCTATTGTACAAACTTCTATCTACTTCATAAAACCTCTAGCTACAACTCAAAAAGTTGAGTTTGACCACACTCTTCACTTGAATTTCTATATGGTATCAAGAGCCTATCATGGCTAACTACACCTCACTCCTTCTAGAGTTACCTTCTCCACCTCCTCCACCCCACATCCCCAAACTTACCCAGTCATGCTCGTATTAGACACTTTGTTTCTTTGGACCTCACAACCTCCAATTATCGCTTATGGCGAGCCCAAATGAAGAACTCGATTGAGAGCCAAGAATTTGGTGATATTTATTCGAAGAGAGACAGTACTTGTGCCAATTGCCAGGATTGCCTTACCTCATGTATAATCAAGCATGAGACTTGATCAACCGAATCCCAATTTTTTCGTTGGCACTGATATGATCCACTTGTCCATGCATGGATAACAAGTCAACTTACAGAGGAAATTCTTAGGTTGGTAGTTGATTTGGAGACATCTCTTGAAGTCTGGATGTCACCCCAAGATAATTTTTCTCGCATAGCGTGCGTTTCTCCTTAAACAACACCCCACCACCTTGAGCAAAAATTTGACTCAATATATTCATGATTATATATGATATTTCGAAACTATTTGTGATGACCTTGCCATAATTTGGAAAACCTCTCTTTGATCAAGATAAGTTTTTCATCTTCTTCAAGGACTTGGACATGATTAAAATCCCCTCACCACAACTACGATGAGTCCCCCAATTCCAGCATATCAATCTATGCTCCATTAATTGATCAATTATGATATTGAGACCTTTGCTATTCACTACAACACTGTCAAGCTTGTCTTCTATATCTCCCATGATAATCGTAAGCCACAATATCCTCCAAAATTCTCTAAGTTCAATTGTGGCAATTTCATATCTTAAGATCATGGCTTTACCCCTCACTCACAGTCTAATAAATCGCCAAAGTTATCCTCATGTGGGCTCATTTCCTTTCCTATTACTTGTCAGATCTACCACGACAAGAATCATGAAATTATCGGTGAAACCCAACCCTATTATTTAGGATAATAGGAGTTGACTTCTCTTGCCCAAGATAACTTAAACCAAAAAGAGAAATATTGAAATAATTAAAGGGGGGGAAATAAATAATTTTGGAAAGCATAAGGCCTAAGAAAAAATTCTTTTTGGGAGGAAGGAGGAAATGCCTATCCTTTGAGGGATTAAGTAGTAAGGCTAAGGACATAAAGGAGAAGGGAGACTGGTGTTCTCTTTTCTCACGTTTCATGTTTCAGAGAAAGAAGAAGAAATAGTAAGAAGGTCGTGAAGGCTAGGGTTGAAGGTGATGTCGTGGTAAGTCATTATTCCTTTCTCACTCTTCCTCTTGTTCCATCATCCTCATGCTAGCTCTCCTCTCTAGTTTTTCATGGTAAAAGGAGAAGGAGAAAATGAGGAGACTCTTGCCTAAAAATCTAGGGTTTGTACAATATGAGATATATAAGGGCTCTATCCCTCTTAAATTTTGGAACCTAGGGTATCTGGATGCTTGTTTTGTGAGGGATTGTGTGCTCATTAGTGTGAATGTAAGAATGAGGTCATGTTAATGGTTTTGGGCGTGGTTTAAATGAATCTCTTCATGAATGTCATTTTGATGTTGATAATAATGTGATTGACAATTTGTATGAGGCCGAGTTACATATATTCTATGCACTTTCGAACCATTAAATGTTAGGGTTTGGGAATATTGGGGTAATATGTTTTGCTATGGATCAACAGCAGCCAACGTTGTCGCATCTGCTGAATTTTGGGAGGGCACAATGACCCAAGGCCACATATAGGTAGGGGTGGGAATAGGACAAACCAAGTCAAGTCATAACATAAACAGGTCTGACCTATGTTCCAATCTCAAGGTCTGAGTCTGACCTATTAATTTGATATAGGCCAATTTTTAAGGTTTGATCTGACCCACTTCAAAACTTGGTATGGCCTAGAAGCTTATTTAAAGGCCTAATTTTCAATAAAGCCTTTAAATAGGTCATAAGTCTTCACTTGTAAATAGTCTTATAGGCCTCTAATGATAATAAGACCGATATGCCTATACTGATAAATAGGTCACCGGGTCTTCATAAATAAAAAGGCAAGTAGGCCTCTACCTTTAAGTAGGCCAATAGGTCTTTACCTATTAAAATAAGGGTTTGAATTTTATATTTTGTTTTTGAAATATAATATTTTTGGTATGAACTAAAATATATATATATATATATATATATATATATATATATATATATATATATATATATTCGAATGCTTAGCCAGTGGCTTAGCTATCCTATTTATAGGAGTTACAAAAGCACTATTACAACAGTATCGGTAACATAACCTATACTATTACAATAATTGATGAACAATGCCGGTAACTTGACAGGAACTGCTTCAATAGTGCTGGTTGGTGTCGGCAGAATAGTGATTGGCCGACTTGTTTGGGCTGATGGAGGTTCGGCTAATCTTCATCGCTCGAATTGACTGTCATGTCTATGTCATAATAGTCATCTTCGTTGTGGTAGAAGTTCTGGTAGAACGGAGCTGAGCTTTGGGAGAGGCTTGCTTCGTCTTCGTCTTCTGACTGTGGAAGCTCCTGTTTGGATGATGAGGCCTGGGCTTCTTCTGCCTTGGCCAGTCTCGTGATTGTTTCCAAGTTCCTGATAAGTCTATCCTTGGACTTGGATCCTGCTAAGGCAGCTATGATCTTTGATCTTTGATTCAGAAACTCGCAAGATTTTGGATTGGTTGCCTTCATCCACTTGGGATTTTGATGGAACCAAATCTTAACATTCTCAACGGTAGCTGCTGCATAATTAAACCGCAATTTTTACGAGTTTATATTGATTGATACTGACTCTGTCTCGATCAAGCATTATTGGGATCCAAGTGTTTAATCAAAATACACTCATTCAACTTTCTAGATTTTGAAGGTTTTAACACCTGATCAATTTGGAAAGAATTTAAACAGTTTTAAAAAAATTTCCCAAAAATTTGAGCCATGTGGTTTCACTTATTGGGATTATCAAATAGCTTGGTACAACACATTTTGGTACCAAAATGACCTGTTCAAACATTCGTGGTTGATATACTTCAAGAAAGGAATCAACTACAAATTTCCTCATTGGTTCGTCCACTAGTGGTAGTTCTTCGGACCAAGCAAATAGATCCTTCCTCCAGATGTGGTAGAGGGATATGAAACATTTGAAAAATAATTTGAGGCAACGACAAGTCCGTTTCCATCAAACTTGGTATTTTGCTCAAAATACTTGCTAGCGTGGGTGTTCAGCTGGCAGTACAAATTCCAGAAGCATGACTACTCTAGGATTTTACCGCTCCTCAGTTGAGTTATTATCCAATCTTAAATTTAGATCCTTATCAAACTTTAGGTGGTATAGAGGTACCTTCCTAACAAGGTTTTACACCAGAGAAAATTGTCAACATCGTCTCTGGAAAGAGAAATTCATATATATATATATATATATATGCTAAGCAGGCTGATCGGATAGGCTTAGTAGGCTTTTTTTAAAAGCCTTAGACTAACCTCTTTAGCTATATGGGCTTTTTAAAAGGCTTTGACCTGACCTTTTTGTCAAACAAGTCAAGTCAGGCCATAGGCTCTCGACTAGCGGGCTGACCTATTCCCACCCTTAGCTATCAATGTCGCGGCGTGGGCTATTCCAAAAGTCCAAGGGTCGCGACCAAGCAATGCGTGTCACGGCCGAGTTCCTAAAAGTGCTGAAAATAGGCAATGGTGAGTGCTATTAGTTGTCTAAATGCCTATTATGTGTTCATGGACATGGTTGTTAACTTTATAAGTCTTGATGGAAGATTTATATGTATAAATCTGGCTGAGACTTGACTATAAGATATGTAAATGTAGATTTATTATGGTGAAATGTGACATGGAAGACTAGTATGGATATTTACATGTTATTGTGGAATGAGACATATTTGATCATAGTGGACTTGTACTTGTTATCATTATGGAGAGCCTTATTGATTTTTTTTTTTTCATGATGGCTGAACTTTTAGTCGTGTGACTTGGTTAGGAAATGTATAATGATAATGAGATGTTATGAGGCCCAATGATGTTATTAGGCAAGATTGTCTTGACTAATGCATTATGGTATATTTTTAAAGTAATGTATGAGTGTTTATAGTGATGGACTACGATTATGATGAATGTATGAAAATAAACATGGTTGAAGCATGGATATGAGTTGTGAAGAGGAAATATATGATGAATATTGATTATCTTTATTGATGAGTTTTGAAAGTGTGATATGATTTGAAAATGATATGTTATACATGATGTTAAGAAAGTATGATGAACTTTTGTTAAGATATTTATAAATTGTTAAAATGTGACGATGTGGTGGGTTATGATGATGTGTATATGTAATATGTGATTCAGATAAGTATGGTTGGATTGTGTCGTGAGGTTCCATGAGTTAATTATGTGACACTTAGCATTATTAAGTATGACACGATGACTTGAGTTGGTTATCTATTTGATAATCTATGGATATATTGGAGCATAATATATGGTCTTTCTTATGAAAAAGCGAAGTGTGTATGAAACATGTTTGATAACTTATGACAACCCAAACAAGTACTATTGTACAAGCTTGTTATGTGTGATGTGAATTCATAGTGTGTCCACGGTGAGTCAGTTAAAAGTGATGAGTGGAATTGTAAATATAGATCGGTAATTGTGTATTCGACCAATGATGATGGGTCATTGAGTTGAAACCATGAATGAACATTAATGATGGCTTAATTGAAAGTATTGTTATGATGCTTGGCTGAAGTGGTATTAATGTGAAGTGAGCTATTAAGTCAAATGAGGTTATTGTACCTAAATGATTGGTAGGTTGAAAGACATACTGTGTGGCATGCTTGATATTGGTGATATACACACGTGCTAGGTTTCTCTTTAAACATTTAATTGATTAAGTGGAAAATTGTAAAAATATGATTATGGGAATCTACTTGATGCTTGAATTGTTCTTGAAAGTCGCACTGGGGATGACAAGGTGTAACGCCCAACCGTGTGAGAATTGGTTATGGAAATGCACTGGGACGGCCAGACGTAACGCCTAGTTTCATATAAATATGGATGACCTACTAAGGACGATGAGACATAATGGGCTGTGGATCATGTTCCTGTGATTAGATAGTCATGTACTAGAATGCCCGGTAAACTGTGATACCACACTGGGGACGATAAGATGTAATGCCCAATGACGAATGATAAGATATACTTGAGGAATGGATGCCTAAAGGCGACGGGGAGACGTTACACTCCGTAGTGTGGAGGAAACATTATATTGGTTTTAAGGAGACAATTTAAACATTGTGGTATAGTGACCCACAATGAGGAACTGGTGCTATGTAAGATTAAAGGATTTGACAAGTTAGACATTGTCGTATATTTTATTTTTGCATGATCCCACATGGATTTTACTTTGTGAAGCCTTTAATGAGTTTATTTAACTCACTCCTTCTTAGTGTTTTAGATGAAGGTGTGTAAGCTGCTTGATCATCCCAAGCTGCTTGACTCCTAGTTGTGGATCATCCCGAGTTGCCCGTCTCCTTAATTAAAGTCCTTTTGATTTGTGCATATAAATTGAGCAGTGTGGAATTAGAAGATAGGCAAGCCTATGGTAGTGAATCGGAGGTGATTTATGCATTTAGAGTGCGGAGATTAAAACCATAGGGTTTATACGAATAGGAATATATCATATGCCCTGTGTAGCCTTTGAAAAAGAACTATAAATCTTAATGAGTTTCTAATTAGTTAATTCACATAGAAATGTAGTGAATTAGTAATTAGGGAGTATTTCCTTTAGTTCTTCCTATTGAATAAGTTAGGGTTCTTAGTAATTAGGTATATTTTCTTTAGTTCTTCCTATTAGGATGTTTTGTCATAGTTGAATCAAATTGGAATGACGAGAGCTTTCTCTTATTGAGTGTTAGTCATTTTATCATTGCTTTCATTTATTTACAAATTAAATTCTTCAATTCTAATTCAAATCGGTTGCCTAGATAATTATATTTTGGCCAAGTGAAAATGATACTCTATTATTCACTCGAAAACAATGCGTGCACTTGAGTGATATTTTATCGGCAACAGATTTCTGTTTGAGATTCAATATTAATGAGCACATTTCCTTTAATTCTCATGTTGTATACTTGATGAAATTTAGATCTGATACATTTACTTTTGTTCTTTGGGTGCATACCTAATTACTGTAGATGTCACCACATTCACGTCGTGTACTTAGAGAGCAGTGAGAAATGCTGTCGAAATTTCCTCTAGCATAAGGTATGAGATTTAAAAATAACTATTAATTGAGTGCTGAAAATTTTCTTCTTGATCGAATGGGATAGGTCATACTATGTCATAAGCAAAAGACAAAGATCTTGGAATAACTATTTTTTCCCATCAATCCGCTTTGTTGTAGCTAGGTTGTTCTAGCTAGTTAGTAGTAATAGAAATTCCTAAGAATCGGAAGTAGATGGATACTATGTTGGATCGTAATAGACATCTAAGGCTAGAGTTCATGGCTGGCGTGAATGAGTTCATTATTTACGCTACTAGTTAGAGTCGGTTAATTTATTAAAATGACAATTTACTATGACATTTTATTTATATACAACTCTGACAATTATTTATTCTTTTTCCTTCCTTTGATCCTCTGAGGGGCCCAGTTGATGAGATTTCCAAAATCATCATAGATAAGATTGACAGTCCATGGCCCACATGGACATTGGTCCCTCTTGATGTTAGGAAGATGTGGTATAAGGAATTTCAGGTAATGAATTTCTTCTATATTACTTTTGTTGCCTAATATATTTTTTATGCAGAAAAAATTTAAGGGGGAGCCTCAAAAAGAGCGTCTAATTAAAGCCGGTTTTGAGCATAGAGGTGCTTGCAATATGAAGAATGCAATGAACAAGCTTATAATCAAGACGAACAAGGGGTTGTGGATTTGTCCTGAGGTCAGGGAAGCCTTACAGGCACACTGATCGGGGGAGAATTCCAAAAGAAGAGCGCCATGAGGAAGTAGAACAGGGCAGTTGAAAATGGAGCCTATTTGTACATTGTTGGTGGCTCCATCTTTGCTTCCAAGCATATATAGGAAAATAATAGTAACATTCCATTTTAATTTAATGTATGTTCAAGTTTATTAAACTGATTTCAAATATAAAAAATTTAACTTCTATTTTTATATAAGCTGAGTTTGCAAATTCCTCTAGAACCCATGCCATTAGATGTGATGGAAAAGATTAAAAGGCTCAAGTCGGGAGAATAGGTCAATAAGAAGGATCGATCGATTATAAATGCAATCTTATATAAAATTGTAATTCTTATATATATATATATATATATATATATATATATATATATATATATATATATATATATATATATATATATATATATATATATATATATGTTAGAACTTGAATCAAAGATTGATCCAAAACTAAGCCCAAAATCAAATGCAAGAACAAAGAAACTAAGAAAACAAATTCTGCAGAATGCAGAATTGAACAAGAACAAACACACTCGATTTGTTTACCCAGTTCAGCATCAAAGTGATACCTACATCTGGGGGATCATGCACAGCTTGATCCAGTATATTACTCAGAGCCAAAGATTACAATTTGAGTCAATATCCCTCAATCCTCACAACCTCACTTCCCAAGTCCCAATTACACCCAAAGTCTCTCAAGTGTTTCTCTCCACTCACAAACCTTGCTTACAAGTAATTCACTCAAGAATCAAAATGAGTCACACACCACACAATCACCCTCTAAACATGCCCTTATATATCGAGCAATGGATAAAGGTTCACAAGTGGCAAAACAGTTACAAACCAATGTAACAGTAAAAACAGAATGTGAGATAAAAAAACAGAAAAAACCGAAATTGAGTTAGTTAGTAACTAACTAACTAACTAACCCTATCACTAATATGCCATGATATCAACAATCTCCACCTTGGCATATTAACCTTGGCTCCAGGAATAACACTCTCACTGCTGTGCCATCTCCTAGCTATCTTCATCAATCAACCAGCTTCAATATTGAGCAAGTGAAGGCAATGCTTGAACTTACTCAATGGAACAACTTTGGTCATGAAATCTGCAGGATTCTCTGCTGTATGAACCTTCATGATCTGAACCAGATCCTTTGCAATGATGTCCCTAATCCAATGCAGCCTTATATCAATATGTTTTGTTCTTTCATGATAGGTGTGATTCTTACAAAGATGAATTGCACTTTGATTGTCACAAAACACATTGATATTCTCTTGATCAACACCAAGCTCATTCACCAGCCCCTTGAGCCAAATAGCTTCTTTCACAGCTTCAGTGACACCAATGTACTCGGCCTCAGTTGTGGACAATGCAACCACATGCTGTAGAGATGCTTTCCAGCTCACAATGTTTCCAAATAGAGTGAATGCATACCCTGTAAGTGATCTCCTCTTGTCTCTATCCCCAGCAAAATCAGTGTCAACAAACCCTTGAGCCTTCCCTGTATCTTGACTACCTTTCCCATACTTCAAACCAGTATTTGTTGTTCCCTTTAAGTATCTCAGAATGTACTTAACAGCTAACCAGTGTTGCTTTCCAGGATTCCCCATAAATCTGCTAACAAGGCTGAGTGCATAAGCTAAATCAGGTCGGGTACAAACCATTGCATACATTAAGCTTCCCACTGCACTTGCATAAGGTATTCTATCCATTTCCTTCTGTTCCTCTACAGTTTTGGGGCTGTCATCACTGGACAATTTGAACTGAGCAGCAATTGGAACCTTTACAGACTTGCATTCCTGCATGTTGAATCTGAGAAGGACTTTCTTCAAGTAACTCTGTTGTGTTATACACATTTGTCCTGTATCTTTGCACCTTGTAATTTCCATTCCAAGTATCCTACTAGCTGGCCCCAAATCCTTCATATCGAATTCTGACCTCAGTACCTTCTTGAGCTTATCAATTTCAATCAAACTCTTGCTAGCTATTAACATATCATCAACATACAATAGGAGGTAAATGAAGTTCTCACTATCAAGTCTCTTGTAGTAAACACAACTATCAAAATTACTCCTATTGTATTTGATGCTAAGGATGAAATTGTCAAACCTCTTGTACCATTGCCTAGGTGACTGTTTTAACCCATATAAGGACTTTTGCAAAAGACACACCCAACCTTCTTTTCCCTTCTCTTCAAATCCCTCTGGCTGCCTCATATAAATTGTTTCCTCCAAGTTACCATCTAAAAATGCTGTTTTTACATCCATTTGCTCTAGGTGTAAACCATATTGAGCAACCAAAGCCAACACAACCCTTATGGAGCAATGCTTCACAACAGGAGAAAAGATTTCATTGAAATCTATACCTTCTCTTTGAGTGAAGCCCTTTGCAACCAATCGAGCCTTAAACCTAGGAGGATCCTTCTCTGTGTTGCCTTCTTTTCTCTTGTAAATACACTTGCTTCCAACTAGCCTCACCCCATCTGGTCTCTTAGCAAGCTTCCAAGTCTGGTTTTTGTGCAAAGACAACATCTTTTCTTCCATGGCCTGCTGCCATTCTTTATGCTCATTGCTTTCCTTGGCTTCCTTGTAAGATCGTGGATCATCATAGGTGACTAACTCAGCAGTGTGTAAGGCATATGCTATGACATCTTCCTCATAGCCATACCTCTTAGGCTTGCTAATCTGCCTTATTTCTCTATCTCTGCATAGCAAGTAATCTGTTTCTTCACTGTTTCCAGCACCATCTTCCACATCAGAATCTGATTCTTCTTCTGTTGCAGGCTGATCTGTTACTGGTTGTTCCTGAGTACTCTTATTCCCAAGCTCCACCTCAAACTGAAATTCCTCACTGGTCTTGTCATTTCCCATTACTTCAGTATGAACCTTGGCTTTAATCAACTCATCCTCATTGAATTTAACATCTCTACTTACAATGCACTTCTTTTCTGCTATAGACCAAATTCTGTAACCCTTTACCCCATCAGGATAGCCCATAAACAGTCCCTTCTTGGCCCTTGGTTCTAACTTTCCTTCACTAACATGATAGTATGCAGGACAACCAAAAATTCTCAGCTTCTTGTAATCTGCAGGGCTGCCATTCCATATCTCTTGAGGTGTCTTGTTATTGAGAACAATAGAAGGGCTTCTATTGATAAGATAGCAGGCTGTATGAGCAGCCTCTCCCCAAAAATGCTTAGGCAAATTAGCATTTGAGAGCATGCATCTTATCCTTTCTAGAAGAGTTCTATTCATTTTCTCCGCCAATCCATTTTGTTGAGGAGTGTGTCTAACCGTGTGATTTCTATAAATTCCATGCTCCTTACAAAAAGAATTAAACATATCTCCACAGAATTCTAGGCCATTATCTGTTCTTAATGCCTTCACCTTTCTATCACATTGAGTTTCAACTCGGTTTTTCCATTCCACAAAGGTTTTAAACACTTCATCTTTAGATTTCAACAAATATAACCAAACCTTTCTACTAAAATCATCAATTAGAGTAAGGAAATATTTGTTACCTCCATGAGTAGCAACTCTAGCAGGTCCCCACAAATCCGAGTGGATATAATCAAGCTTCCCCTTTGTCTTATGGACTTCAGTAGCAAACTTGGTTCTGGTTTGCTTCCCAAGTACACAATGTTCACAAAATTCCAGTGGCTCCAACTTGTCATCACCTAGAAGTCCTTGCTTGGATAGTTCTTGCATACCTCTTTCACTCATATGACCCTTATTCGATGCAGAACCTACTGCAACAGCAGTGCAGCCAGTAATTGTTTCACCCATTAACAGGTAAAGACAATTCTTCTTTCTTTCACCTTTCATCACAATTCTGGACCCTTTCATCACTTTAAGAACTGAGTTCTCTGCCTTGAAACTGTAACCAGCATCTTCTAGTGTCCCTAAAGAGATTAAACTTCTCTTTAGATCAGGTACATGTCTCACCCGAGTCAGCAATTTTTCTGTTCCATCAACAAGCTTCAATTTGACAGATCTGATTCCCACAACCTTACATGTAGCATTGTTACCCATTACCACTTGTCCTCCCTCAAATGATTTGTAGTCACAAAACCATTCCTTGTTTGGACACATATGATAAGAGCAACCTGAATCCATCACCCATTCAACTTCACCTTGCCCATTTGCAGCCACCAGCAGGTCTGCACTATCATACCCATCAGAAGCCACAGAAACATCACCACTATCTTCATTAAAATGCTTCTGTTTGAAGTTTTTCTTGTCAGGACAATTCTTCTTAAAATGGCCTTCCTTGTGACACAAGAAACACTTCAATTTTCCTTTGGACTTTGACCTTCCCCGATTCTTGCCCTTGTTGTTCTCCCTCTTCTCAGTCCTGCCCCTTACATACAGATTCTCACCAACCTCCATTCCTCTTGACTCACCCTTCTTGGACAATTCTTTAGACATAAGAGCAGCTTGCACCTCCTCCAAAGTTATGGCTTCTCTCGCATAGATGAGGGTATCCGCAAGATTATCATAGAAACTAGTGAGAGATCAAATTAAGAGGAGTGCTTGATCCTCATCTTCAACCTTCACATCAATATTCTCAAGATCGAGAATAAGCCTATTGAATTCATCTAGGTGATCTTGAATAGAGGTATTTGGTTGCATTTTCAAAGTATACAACCTTTGTTTGAGATACAACCGATTTGCAAGAGTCTTTGTCATGTAGAGGTGCTCAAGCTTCAACCAAAGTGCAGCAGCGAAATCTTCTTTTGACACTTCACGAAGCACCCTATCTCCCAAACAAAGAATGATGGCACTATGTGCCTTATTAAGAAGATCTTTTTTCTCTCTGTCAGATAGGGTGGCTGGGAGTTTTCTGACCCCTTCCAGTGCTTCTTCTAAACCTTGTTGAACCAGAATAGCACGCATCTTCATCCTCCATAATGCGAAATCGTTCTTGCCATTAAACTTCTCAATGTCGAATTTGGTCATTGCCATCGATCTCCCTTCTTGCTCGCCTTGCTACTGATACCAGTTGTTAGAACTTGAATCAAAGATTGATCCAAAACTAAGCCCAAAATCAAACGCAAGAACAAAGAAACTAAGAAAACAAATTCTGCAGAATGCAGAATTGAACAAGAACAAACACACTCGATTTGTTTACCCAGTTCAGCATCAAAATGATACCTACATCTGGGGGATCATGCACAGCTTGATCCAGTATATTACCCAGAGCCAAAGATTACAATTTGAGTCAATATCCCTCAATCCTCACAACCGCACTTCCCAAGTCCCAATTACACCCAAAGTCTCTCAAGTGTTTCTCTCCACTCACAAACCTTGCTTACAAGTAATTCACTCAAGAATCAAAATGAGTCACACACCACACAGTCACCCTCTAAACATGCCCTTATATATCGAGCAATGGATAAAGGTTCACAAGTGGCAAAACAGTTACAAACCAATGTAACAGTAAAAACAGAATGTGAGATAAAAAACAGAAAAAATCGAAATTGAGTTAGTTAGTAACTAACTAACTAACTAACCCTATCACTAATATGCCATGATATCAACAATATATATAGTTGATAATAATTGTAAATAATCATGTTTAATTATATTTTACAGGAAGAATATATTCAACGCTTAGACGAGGTCCATGTACGTGTTGAGGAGGAGGGTGCTTACTGCTTCCAATCAGGGGAAACACTCTCCGACCTCTGACAACATCATCTTTATGGAGGTTGTTGGAGGTATGAATAAGAAGGGGTACATATTTGGGCTAGGATAATTGGTTGGTAATGAGTTCTTGGCTTCATCATCTAGTCAGTTCGATCGACCTCACCGACGTCGATGCAAAGCAGCTGAGGCAAATGAAAGAGACTATCGCAAACCTCAACAACAAGCTCACCGCAAAGGGCATCAACATGGAGGAGATGTAGGCACAGCTGCCTGAGCAGCGACAACTTTTTCATCAGCAAGAGGAGCGACTGCAGTAGTAGGAGGCCCGAATTCAATATAGCTTTTTCATCACTTGAACTTTCCTGTTGGGCCACCACTTCCAGCATCACTGCCCGCTGCAGACGCCGACGACATCGTCCCGCCACTGGACCCACAACCCTGATCATGTATTTTTATTATGTATTCTTTTAGGAGATTTTATTTTTTATTTGTAGTTTCATTTAGTTTTTTTTTATTGTAAAACACTTTACATTTTATTAATGAAATATTTCCTGTAATATTCTTTTTTATTTTATAAATTTTATTTGGTTTTTTAATGTAAATCAGAAAAAAAAGTTTAGCGAACGAAATAAACTAGTCGCTAAATAGTATCGGAAACTGAATGACCAATTTAGCGATCGCTAAGTAGGATTATGTTGATATTTTGCATGACTGCTTAGCAACCGAAATAATGACCACATTAACGATCGATAAGTTGGTCTCCAAGAAGAACACGCGACCAACAATCAGCGATCGCTTATTATATATTAAAGAATGATTCACCGATTCCTATTTATCAACCGATTATAATATTGATCTCTAGATGGCTTAGCTGTAATGGTTTTAGCCACCACTTCACATTAGTTGTTAAGCTATTTAGCGGGCGATTTAATGCCTTTAACGGCTGATATTTTTCGATCGTTAGAACTGATTTTTTTTTTGTAATGTGGCCAGATGGAGGAGAATAGAGCTACAATTGAATGGGATTGTATAATTGTATTTTTATTTAATATTTAATATGATACAAAAAAACTATCAGATCTTATTAGTTACTTGAAACTTGATAAGTTTATTTTACAATCATAACATAAAAATAGGTGAACCAAATAACTTTATCCTATCAAGTATCTCAGACCAAACACATGATAAATAAGTCATATAATATACTATTGAGTGATAAAATCATAAGATCTGTGGCAAGCTAATTATAAGAGCAACCTACATTTGTTAATCAACGCCATTAGTTGAGGTGCTTTAAGTTAAGACTGTTATAGACCACAAAGTTATTATAAGCCTGTTTGGCACGTCCCTCCTACGAACTTATAACTGATAGCTTATAAAGGATGAAAAAGTAGTCTCATTTGGTAAACGCCTTTGTCACAAACTTATAATGTTTTTTCACGAGCTTAAACCGTTTTTTCCATACGCTACTTAAAGTAGCGTTTGAGCTTATAGCTTATAGTGTGTCATATATTTTTTTTCACTTTTATCCTTATTATCTTAATCTAATTCTACATTTATCCCCTTCTCTCTCTTTTATGTAAAATCATTAATGAAAATATCATTTTATGTCATTTTATATTTTTCAGTTAGTTCAACCGTTAGTTTTACCAAACACTTCCACGTAAAATAAGCTACCTTATCCGTTATAAGCTATCCGCTATCAGCTAGCTTATCTGCTAACAACTAATTTTACCAAATAGAATCTATATATATATATATATATATATATATATATAACAATTAATGAAAGAGTTGGATCAGCTATAGGGAGTAGGGATCAAAGTTTGAAACTTTAGACAAAATCATTAGCTATTCAGTGTCAAATTATGTCAAGTGTCAACCAATTCTAACAAATCATGACAATAGCTTACCAGAATATCCATATAGTCAATAAAATTTCATCTAAAATATTACAACTGTAATCAATTACATATACACGCCGTCAGCCAATCTGTCATCTTATAATAAGACCATGACTTCTGCGATCTTTTGAAGAAACAAGTCAAAGATGGGAGGTCTATACATGTTGTAGAGTTGGACACTTGGATGATCAATGTGAACCTAAATAATCCAATCGTTTATTATTTTCATTGTTTTTCACACTCAATCCAGAAGCTAAGGACCTTTAAACCAGATCAAGTGAGAGCCATCAGAAAGGAGGGAGATCTATATCTATAATTCCCTTTGTGTCGTGTGGACGAGTTGATCTAAATCAATCTTTTATTCAACCTTTTCTTTGTTTTGATTAAACACATAGCTAAAATGTAATCATCGGAACAAAGAGAAACTACTTTTTTATGTCAGTATCATTGACCATGACAACAATAATATTGTGAATAAGTATATATATAAGAGCGAAGATTACGAATAACACGACCAACAAGTAATAACTAATAACACATTGGATTCCATTCCCATGATGTAGCGTTAAAAAATCCTGTGTTGAAGACCGTAAGAGGACTTTGGTCCATTAATTTCTAAATAATATAAACAAACAAAATAGCTTGACATATATAGTGGATGGAACTGAGATTTAATCAAACTTGTCGCTAAGATGCATGCCAACTATATTTGACTAGAACTGACAATTACATCAAGTAGAAATTCAATATGATATGGGAATATAATATGCAATTGATGAACATTTTTCATTGTTAAAGATATTTGAATTTTAGTTTTGAACATAAGGTTAAAAGTCAAAGCTGTGGTAATTAAACAACAATACTTTAAGTAATGCAAAGCTGTCTTTCGTTGGTGATATTGATGGAAACCAACTGTTTGGAAGATACATGCATATTGATAATCATGTGGGGAAAAAAAAGCATAAATTTTGTATGCCTTTTTTTCTTCTTTTATCACATATAGTATTGTATATTATGTTAAACTATATATATATATATATATATATATATATAGTATGAAGTATTTACTAAATTTTGAATTTGAGTCTCTAAACGCCTCTCCAACTTTTAAATGCGAGACCACTAAGTCAAAAGCCCTTTGGTATGTATGCGGTTAACGTTGCACGATTACTTTTTTTTTTTTGGTCTTTAACTAGTTTTTATTTGTGAGACTATTAAGACTCTATTTAGCAAATATAACTTTGATGGATCAATTGAGGGGAGTAACTGTGTTTTCCAATATCGATCTGCGATCTGATTATCATCAAATCCGATGTGAAGAAGGAGGATATACCGAAGACTGCTTTTCAGGATCGGTATTATCATTATGAGTACTTCGTTATGCCTTTCGGTGTGACTAATGTTCCGGCTGTGTTCATGGACTATATGAACAAGATATTCCGACCGTTCCTAGATAGGTTTGTTGTCGTGTTTATCGATGACATTCTTATTTACTCTTCAAGTAAAGAGGAACACCAAAAGCATCTTTGAGTAATGCTGCAGGTGCTGAAAAACAGGCTGTTATATGCTAAGTTGTCGAAGTATGAGCTATAGTTGGAGGAAGTGCAGTTTCTAGGACGCATGATCAACAAGGATGGAATCACGGTGGAAAAGCTGAAAAGTAAGTTGATTGTTGAAATGATAATTTTACTGTTGTAATAACTTATAAATATAAAATTAAATAAAATGACATGTTTATACGATTTTTTATATAAATTCTATTTTTATATTATTTATTTTAAAATAACCATAGCTTGTAATATTTTAACTTATTTCAAATTATTTGTCATCATAAAAATTAGAATATTATTTTTATTTATTTTTATTAAATGAAATGAGATAATATGAATGAAATGATATGTTTATATGATTTTTTTTATATAAATTTGCTTTTATGAGGTAGGTGCTAGTAAGAATTTCGTTAAATTATAATAAGGGTAAAATGAGGGGAAAAAAAAAAGTTAATAAGCTATAAATCATAAGCTTCTAAAAAAAAATATATAAGTTATTGAGATAAGTTTGTACCAAACACTCTCTACTTTAATCAACTTAATTCAATGCTTATCAAAAAACAGCTTATGCGAAACAGAGTTTAATTTTTCAAATATTGTCGCAACTATAAATCTCTCACAACAATGTTCTACTATTATATATATATATATATATATATATATATATATATATATATATATATATATATATATATACACACACATGTAAGTTTAGATTTTGTGAGAGTATGACTCTATTTGGTAAGGCTAAACCGCTAACTTATAGTGGGTAGCTTATAACGGATAAGTTTGTAGCTCTGTATAGTAAATAAACATTTTTTTCACTAGCTTATGAAGTTTTTTACAAACGCTACTTAAAGTACCGCTGGAGCTTGTAGCTTACTATTTTTCTTTCGTTTTTACCCTTACTATTTTAACTAAATTCTTCCTTTATGCTGTCTTAAATATAATCCTAATATCCTAATTTAATTTCATTCTTTGGTTCTTTTTATGTTTTAAGTGCTGTGCTACAGATTATTGTTGGGGTTTGTTGTGCTAACATAGTTGGGATGACTTCCCTTATTGTGATGCTTTTGCATGCTACTTTATTAGTGAATTTTTGACTCATTCTTGTATATGGGTTAGAGTACCTCTTGTACTCTTTTTTAATATATGTTTTTTACTTATAAAAAAATAACAAAATACATATTTAAGGACTAATTTCACTAACTAGATATATATTTAGGATAAAAAATAATAAATTTGTCTGTAAAAAAACTATATAAAAATTACATCAACATGTCATTTTATTTATATTATCTTGTTTTCTTTAATAAAATAAAGGCTTGACACAGATGATAGATAGCTGGATTCTTTAAGCATACTGTCAAGAATTTGATTTTTGCCATGTGTATGGAATGTTTTGTTGGAAGAGACAAAACTCATTTTGGTGGTCTCTACTCCTTTGGAGGATACCCTTGTGCATACCAAAAAAATAAAAATAAAAATAAAATTATTAAATCAATATCTTAACTTTTGAGATGATAAATAATTAAATAAATTAAAAGTAATAAAAATAATAATTATTTTAAAATAAAGGGAAAAGTGCATACATCCACTAAACTTTAGTACATTTGCAACTATTTTTTCTTCCCAATTAACCCTTAAACTTCTACTATATTAGTAAAATTAATCATTCTGTTAATTCTCAATTAGATCACGCACTGTAAATAAATCCAACCGTTAATTTCGCTTAAATTCAAATCATTGATTGCATTTTTTTATTTTTTTTTAGAATAGAAAATAAGAACAAAGCCTTGAGGCCTATATACGCTTCTATTCTCCTCTTCTCCTCCTTCTTTCTTCCTCGTCACTTCCCTTAATCACTTCTTCTATTCTCCTCTTCTAGGAGGTGTTCGACCGGTGATGTGCATGTCTAATGGTGGCTCATGTGCAATTCACGATCTGAAATGGTGGTTGATTATGGAAGGATGACTCTGAGATTGTGCGGGATGGAACCACGACGAGGTTGGGTGGACAGCTATTGGCCGCGACCTGGTGGCGGCTGGACTCATTTGGTGGATTAGAAGCAAAATTAAGGGGAAGAAGAAGATCATAGAAGCGTACAAGTCTCGAGGCTTTGTTTTTATTTTTTTATAAGAAAATTTTAAAAAAAAGGCAATCAACGGTTTGGATTTATTTACTGTTCGTGATCTAGCTAGGAATTAACAGAAGAATTGATTTTACTAATAGTAGGAGTTTAATGACTAATTGGGATGAAAAAATAGTTGAAGGATTAATTTTACTAATAGTAAAAGTTTAAGGACTAATTAAAAAAAAGTTAAAGGTATCTATTTGCAAATGCACTAAAGCTTAGGGGGTGTATGCACTTTCCCTAAAATAAATAGCATTTATATATAAATAAAATTTATATAAAAAAAAACATATAGACTTGTTCTTTTATGTCATTTTATATTTATCAACTAATTCCATCGCTAATGTTATTAAACACTTTAAATCCAAGCAGGTAGCTTATCTGCTATCAGAATTATAAATTCATCCACTATCAACTAGCTTATCCGCTATCAACTAATTTTTACTAAACACAACCTATATCTGAAGTGGGAAAAATATAGGAGCCCTAAGATTGCTTCATAATATACGTACATATATATGTCCCTCTTGTTTCTGAATGGAAGCTTTTTTTTTTTTTGGACAAAATTCTGGATGGAAGCTAAAGAAGATAAAATACGTTTTATTTACTGAATTTAGCACATATAATCAAAGAGTTAATCTCGAAATTATTGCAAATGTTTCTGACTGGTCATGAGGAGATACATTTAAAGGCCATCAACTCACTATTAAAAAAAGTAGTATTTAGCAACCACCAATTTCGATCACTAAATATGAAAATTCGATCGCTAAACTATTTACCGACCAATTCAAAGACCATCAAACGTGATAACAGATTTTCTAGTAGCTAAATTATTTGGTAGTCGCTAATTCGGTCATTAAATGATTTAACGACCGACTTAGCGACTAAATTTTTTATATTTAATGATCAAATTTTCATATTTAACGATCGATTAAATATAAAGTAAATCATCATTTTGGTCCCTGAAAGTATGACCCGATGTCAATTCAATTCCTAAAAGCAGTTAAATTATGAAAAAATCCCTCAATGTTAATTTTGTTAGTCAAATTAGTCCCTCAATATTATTTCGCTAGTCAAGTTAGTCTCTGTAGGGACTAACTTTACCAAGGAAATTAATATTTAGGGCCTTTTTCATAATTTAATTGCTTTTAAGAACTGAATTGATAACACCTCATATTTTTAGAGACCAAAATAATGATTTACTCTTAAATATAATTGTTAAAGTCGATCGTTAAAATATTATTTTTAAGTCACCATCCAAATGCTAATATGATGTTTGGCAGTATTTATTGCCACATGCATTTTGAAATCTTGCCAACCACCATTTTAGACGAAACTCCAGGAACCTTTACCGTCCACTATATATTCTATGGCTCTATGCATACACATTTTATATAAAACATATAATCCTTTGTACATAAAGTCTCTCGTCAAAAAGATAAGCAGTTGAGTACTTCGACGGATCATTTGACATTCAGAAATATTTTTTTAACACTCGGAATATTGTTCGGCAAGTCGTATGAGAGGGTAATTTATTATTTGAGTTTAATTTTTATATACTGACAGTGTAAAGCTTTTTTATACAGACATCCAATCATAAATTGCTACGTCAGCATATTTGTTTGACTATTATCATAACTACCTTCAAAGTCATTTATATCATGATTGGTGATTGGTTGATAGTGTAACTCAGTGCATAGAAATTAAACTCTTATTATTTTATATATCACTATATATTAAATTGAAATAAATATACTATATATAGATATAAATAAAGCGTCGTTTAAATATTATATTAAATATGAAAATAACAAAATTCATTAAAATAATATAATGGGATTATTAAATGCATGCTTAGACACCTTATAAGAACTTCTGGACCATGGCTTGTCACTGTTTGACAAAACCCGTTTCTAGGTTTCAACTAATTAATATATACTAGTGGGGCCTAAGAGCCTTATCCCTAGAGAAGGCTCCGGCAGCCGGGATAAGAAAGGACAGGGGAAAGAAATAGCACTCTTAGTAAAACAAAGGGAGATCTTAAATCAAATTTAAAATCCAGCTATGTATAATCAATGTTGCAGTTTCATAATAGATATGACGTTTGCATGTTAGATTAATGTTAAAGAGGAACTGATATTTATTATAAGTAGTGTTGTGGAATGGACTGGTGATGATAAATTCACTTTTAGGTTTAGCTACGCAAAACACATTTTAACTTTTATCATGGTATGATTAAGGGTCTGTTTAGGTAAATGATTTAATTAAGTGTTTATAGGATAGCGCTTATATGATAAGCACTTATGTGTAAGCTATTTCTATAATCAAAGAAAAAATATAGTCAAACTGATTTCATATAAGTTATAAGCTGTTTTCATAAGTTATCCTGGAGAGCTTATCAAAATAAGCTGAAAACAGATTATGGACATGTCATAAGCTGTTTTCATAAGCTATCCCAAACACTCTGACAAACGTTTATGCCAATAGATAAGCCCAAATAAACCGTTTATAAGTCAATCTGTTATAAGTTATAAGCTGTTTTCATAAGTTATCCTGGAGAGCTTATCAAAATAAGCTGAAAACAGCTTATGGACATGTCATAAGCTGTTTTCATAAGCTATCCCAAACACTCTGACAAACGTTTATGCCAATAGAAAAGCCCAAATAAACCGTTTATAAGTCAATCTAAATAGGCCCTAAAAAAGAAATGCAAATTATTTGCTAAGTGACATTGAATTTCGAGATACAGTCCAAGATCTAGTTAAGAAGGTTCTAGGTGTGCTTGTCGAAAACAAAAAGTTTCTGTTATAATTAATTCAATGTATATCGCCACATTTATACTTATAAAAAAAATTATAATAATAAAAATATTGTTAATGTTTTTTTTTAGATAAGCAAAAAAATATTAAAGAGGAGTATAAGGGATATTCCAACCCAATACATCAAGAGGTAAACAACCTTATTAACGAGTCTGAAAACACCCCAAAGAGTTCACACACCAATTAGAAAATGACAAGCCTAAAAGCCTACCTCCCCTATATATAAAACATCCAGAAGAAACAATTTAATCTGGGCAATAACAGCAGTACAATCAGCAACAACCCCTTGAGAAATAATTTTATTCCGCAACAATCATATATTCCAAACCACCGCACACCAAATGAGATATCTAACTTTCCGGAATCGCCTTCCTCTCAAAAGTGCACCATGGTGTAAAGATGATGAACTCCATCTCCATGTAAAGCTCCATTAAGCCCCAACCAAGCATAGATTAAAGACCAAACATTATATGAAAATGTACAAGAGAAAAACAAATGACTAACAGATTCACAAAAAGAGAAACAGAACACAAAACACTCTTCATGGGAACCCGAAATGATCACCCTGCGAAACAATAAAAAAATAAGGATCTCAATGTAATTTAATTTTATCAAACATGAAAGAAAGATGGAATTCCCATATAGTAACCCTTGAAATCATATTTCAAAGAATGTAAGCAGCATCACTTAATGTACAAATCAATTCAATATATTGTTTACACACTAGTGCAGGAAGCAGTTTCTACAACAGTTGGTTTTGACTTTCTACAACGGTTGGACAATCGATGTAGAAAGAAGAGCGTTGCCAACCGTAGAAAGGTCGTGTTCTACATCTAGAATGACACTCTCTACATCACTTTCTACATCGGTTGGCATATATAACCATTGTAGAAAGTAACTTTCTACAACGGTTAAGGTCACAACCGTTGTAGAAAGTGACTTTTTTGCAACGGTTGTGACCTTAACCGTTGTAGAAAGAGACTTTCTGCATTGGTTATGTGTTTCAACCGATGTAGAAAGTGTTTTTTTTATATTTGTTTCTTTTCTTTCTTCCCTTCCCTGTTTTCATTCAGTTTTATACATCCAGATTCAATTCAACAGCAATATATACATCCGAAATTTACAAGTAATCTTTTTGAAAAAGACAAATATATCATTAATAAGAGTAGTAATACTCCAACAAATTACAAGCAATCTTTTGGTAGTAATTTGCAACAAGCAAACAAAATCTTTACTATATGAACAACTAAATACCTATATGGACAAAAAACCTATATGAATGTCAAACTAAATACATCTAAGCTATAAATGATCTTTACTATATAGTCAATAAAAAATCTTGCCCAACGCTCCTTTATGTCCCGAATTTCATCTTCAGAGAACGGAGCCAGATTGTTGAAAGTCTGCAAGTTCAAATAACATAAGACAAATTAAACATTTGCTCATCAAGTAAAACAAACATAATTTAACTAACTCTTGTATTTAAAATTCTATTAATTACATCCGCTTATCGATCAGTAATACTCGCGGAGACAATAGTGAACATATGTCTCATGGTATAATATCCACACTCCCAGCCGTCACTTTGTTGATGAGACTACAAATGATAAACAACAATATTGAATATAATGAGTAAACTGCCAAATAATAATTACTATTATATATAACCTCTAATTAAATCTCTGGTTAACTATTTACACGAAGGCAAATCCATTGAGGCTTTTGTCTCTTGGAGATTCTTTTACCGTCCAAGCTATTACATGCCTGCATAGCTATGTGATAAACAAATATTAATATATCAACGATTAATACATCAACTATTAATACATAGATATCACAAAGCAAATGTAATATTACAAATTAAGAGGGAAAGGTTGCTTATGTATCAACTACATCCTTTAGAGCTACAAGTGGGTCCTGGTGCAATGAACACGAGAAAGCGACTTCATTCCGGCGAGGACAAAGGATTAGTAACTGCCAATGCTCATTATCGAGGTATGGGGCTAGATAACACTCCTTTTGGCTGTTACAAATCGTTTGTATGATGTATGTCTTCATTTCCGCATTCATAACCCTACCCAGAGTCCTGCTGGGGTCCAAGTATCCATACAGCTGGTTCGTGCCATTTGAGACACTTAGACGATGTAGATGCCTATAAGATATTGAAATAAATATGTTAATTATAAAAGATTGATACTGATTAATTATAAAACTGATTTACAAATGAAGGAAGTAGTTACATGAATCATAATTGTATAACCATAACGGAAAGCCATTTACCCATGTATAAATCCACCAAATCATTCGCAGCGATTTCAAACCGTGGTATTACCTCGCTGCCATCGTGTTCCAAAGGCAAGGATAACTCTATCCTAAATTTCATAGCCAAACCAGCCAGTTGTAATAACGGAACAAGTTAAGGTGGACTAGCTTTGTCAACATCCTAAACAACAATAAAATATTAGTAAACAAAATAAGTTATTTCAATTGACAGATAACAAACATTATGAATTAATACCTTTGGTGCAATAATACCATCATCATCATGCTCCGCAGCTGACACATGTGTATGATCACAACTCCCTTTTTTGCTCACATGTGCAAAAGGTTGTAAACCTGGAGTTTGTTGGAATAAACCCATAGATTTTATATGCTCTCTAAACTACGCCATCATCTCAGGAAGAACCTCCTGTCTAACCTCCACACATATCTCCAAAAGGAACCCCTCTCGGATGATACGGTGGCTGTCACGTGATGGTGGTCCGTGGTATTCCCGAAAACCTATAAACCATCCAACACCAAGGACACGTACGGCCAGGGTGGTCTTCCTTCCCAAGGGAGGTAGCCAAGATATCTCGACGCGAGCTACTAGGAACAAATGATCCTTGGGAGCTCTATTCAACCAGGGACTCCTACAACATATAATTCCCAAGATGGGTAAGACGGTGGGTAAGCTTGTTACAATTACAATTAAATTTGAATATTTACTTACAATCTTCTCAACAATGGCGCGTGTCGTCTCATACGCATACTCTCCAGATGGTTTTTGTCAGGCTTTAATCCATGTGATATGGTGTGGGGGTGGAGCTGAAGGATCAACAACAGGAGGATCAACCGAAGGATTAGATTGGCTTGCTAATTCCTCCTGACGTTGTTTCAACATATTTTCCCTCATCTTCGCCCTAGGTTTGCCATAGCCCCCACGAGACAATATGTGGGGGTGGACATTCTTTTTCTAGATTTTCTGGGCCTTTTTCTTTTTCTCCTGTTATAAATAACAGATGCATAACTGAATTCAGTATAAATAAATAAATTTGGTTGATACAATAAAAAGCTATAACTGCAACTAACCTCAAAGGCAGGGTCCCATTGGATCTCAACAAACCTCTTCCATGTCTCCTCATCAAGGAAGGGGTACATCTCAAGAGCAATTTTGTCAAACTGCCCATATATGAATCTGCTACTGAGGTTTGACTTAAATTGCCTCCAACACCCACCCACATAAGAAATCCATATACTCCTCATCTGCTTAGTATTTGAAACATCGTAGGTGAACTACATTACAAAACACAATGGAGAAATTAATGTATGATAAGAATATGATTAAACAAAATAAATACAATCATAGATAGTAATAGTGAAAGATCAAGATACTTTCCCAAATCTGGTTCTTCACCATTTTCGATACATGATCCCAATCCTCATAAAGAATGTTAGCCCTGCTTTTACCTTGGACGGCCACAAAAGTATTGAAGCGTGAAGATTTTGGACCTATGGGGTTGCCAAGTTCATCAAACTCAATGTGTAACTTTTGATCACCATTACGCGCGAGGGTTAAGTTTTTTAGGGTTGTGGCGTGTCTACCCCCGTTTACTTGATGGCTGAGTGTCCGACCCGCTCCACGAAGGAGGGATGCCCTATGAATCATCCATATGCCTGTTTAGACAAAAAATAATATATATTAGGTCGGTAAGAATGGCTAAATAACAAACATAACTTAACTTATAAATCTCAAGATAAACATAAATTAAACATGGATAAATAAAAAACATAACTTACACTATGGATAAATAACAAACATAACTTAACTTATAAATCTCAACATAAAACATAACTTAAACATGGATAGATAAAAAACATAACTTAAACATGGACCTATGGTCGAGTTGGAATGTTCTCCTATATCCCTTCATGATCATCATCACGAGTGGCATGTATATCGTCCACTTCATCTTCCTCAATGAAAGTAGGCCTCCGTGTTGAGAAAGAAGGAGTCTCTAAAATATCAAGAGTTGAATCTTGAATTTCATTACTACCACCATGCATGCTTTTTCCTTGGAGAACCACTGACCACTTTTTGTTAGAAGGATTAGTGATATAAAGCAGTTGTTTTGCTTGGAATGTCATGATGAAAGGCTCTTCTTTATAAGCCACCTTGTTAAGGTCCACCAATGTAAATCCTAATTCATCAGTTTGTACACCATTATTACTGTCAGTCCACTTACACTTAAAAATAGACACTCTAAATTTCGTGTAATCGACCTCCCAAATTTATTTAATGACTCCAAAGTAAGATATTAATGCCATAATAAGGTTTGTATCTTTTGAACTAGAGAAATGCATGGACTCAGCCACAATCATAACCCTACTGTTTTGCATGGTACTCTTGTCATCTCGGGACTTTGTATAGAAGGAAAACTTATTGATATCGTATCCACTCCAACATATGACATCAAGACGTGGCCCCTGTGCTAGCCATTGTAATGTATCAGAAGCAGTATGACCATTCGTAATTTTTTCTTTAAAACAATTTAGGAAAGTCTTGTTATGATGGTTCAACAACCATTTTTCGTTCCTTCGAGGGTTATCTTCCTTGACCTTTCATTTCTGAGCAAATAAGTAAGGTTCAACCTCATCAGTGTTATTCAATGTATGCAAATGGGCTTGAAGCACTTCCTCCAGAGCCATGCTATTAACCTTTATACCTCGTGTACCCTTACCGGCACATCTTTCCTCATGACGAGGCTTAGGAATCCCTATAGGTTCCGCTTCTGAAAGGTAATCTTGACAAAACTCAATTGTTTCTTCTGCAACATACCTTTGAACAATAGATGCTTCAGAAAGGTGAGGATTTTACACATACCCTTTCAAGATCTTCATGTATCCCTCAACAGGGTACATCCACGTTAAATTAAGAGGTCCACACAATCTCTCCCTCACTAGATGAACAATTAAGTGAACCATGATGTTGAAAAATGAAGGAGGAAAATACATCTCCAATTTGGACAAAATAATAGCAGCCTCTTTTTCCAACTCATCCAACTTATTGGGATCAATGACTTTGCTACATATAGCATTGAAGAATAAGCACAACCTAGTTATGACATGTCTAACATTTTTAGGAGCAATACCATGAATAGCCACTGATGGTAGTTGCTGCATCAAGACATGGCAATCATGAGACTTTAAGCCAACTAATTTGACATCGCTTATTGAGACAAGTCTCTTGACATTTGAACAGTAACCCTGTGGCACTTTGACGTCCCGTAGACACTCACAGAAACTTCTTTTCTCATCTTTTGACAAAGTATGACATGTTGGAAGCAAATATGTCCATTTACCATCCTTTGACTGTGGCCCTAACTGTTCTTATATACCCATCGCAACCAGATCTAGACGAGCATTGATACCATCATTTGTGTTGCCCTGAATGTTGAGAAGCGTTCCGACTACACTATTACACACATTTTTCTCCACATGCATCACATCAATACAGTGTCTAACATCAAGTTTGCACCAGTATGGAAGATCAAAGAAGATCGACCTTTTCTTCCATATGTTTTTCTCCGTAGCTAGCATTCTTCTGGGTCTTCCCATCTATAACATTCATGTCTTTAGCTCGTTGATAAACTTGCTCTCCGATTAAGGTCGTCAGACCAATTCCATTCTCCTAGCATCCATTAAAAGGTTTCTCAATCTACGATACATGTGACCAGGTGTGAGAAATCTCCGATGCCCAAGGTAAAATGTCTTCCTCCATGTTTCAGTTGAGTGAAGCATGTGCCTTCTTCACATATAGGGTAGGTATTATGCCCCTTAACACTATGCCCGCACAAGTTCCCGTATGCTGGAAAATCATTGATGGTGCAAAATAACATGGTGCATATCTTGAAAGTCTCATGGCAATACCCGTGAAACACATCAACGCCTTCCACCCACATCTTTCTCAAGTCTTCAATCAAGGGACTTAAATAAGCATCTAAGTCATTTCTTGGCTATTTTGGGCCTGAAATCATCATAGATAACATAATGTATTTGCGCTTCATGCACAACCAAGGAGGTAGGTTGTAAATTACCAGGAGAACAGGCCATGAATTATGAATACTACTTAAGGTACTATACGGATTCATTCCATCCGTAGCAAGTCCAAGCCTAAGTTTTCTTGGCTCATTGGCGAAATCCGGAAACAAATTATCAATTCTCTTCCATTGCAAAGATTCAGCCGGATGGCGAAGCTGTCCATCACATTTTCTCTCATCTGCATGCCATCTAATGTTCTTTGCGTCATTTGCATTAGCGAACAATCACTTGAACCTTGGAATTATTGGAAGATACCACAAAACCTTCGCAGGAGAAACCTTTGTGATCACATCACAACTAGAATCATCATCCTTCACTTTGTACCAAGATATCCCACACTTGGAGCAGTCATGCATACCTTCATACACATCTCTATACAATATGCAATCATTAGGGCATGCGTGTATCTTCTTATACTCCATACCCATCGGACACAGTACCTTCTTCGCCTCATAGTTACGGTTTGGCATTGTGTTGCCTTCTGAAAGCATGTCTTTCAACAACTCAAGCAATTCTGTGAAGCTTTTATCACTCCACCCATTTCTCACCTTCACACCGACCAATTTTAACACCGCTGACAACTGTGTGAAATTCTTGCACCCTGGATATAGAGGCTTATCCGCATCACTGCACCATGTTTCATACACATGTGGTCACTGAAAAGACTGTGGTCCAATATCATGGATCATATCCTCTAGTCGATCGTCCTCCATATCTACGTCATCTTCCTCTCTTTGGGACACACTTGACATGTTTAACAATTTATCATCATGCCATATCCATCTTGTATAACTCTTGCAAATACCATCACAAATAAGATGCGCCCGTATTCTCTAAACTTCACATTTTCTCAGATTCAAACAATTGACACAAGGACAAAAAACCTTCCATTACTATCAGGAAGATTTCTTTGAGCAAATTCTAGAAACTCTTCCACTCCCTTCAAATACTCATCACTTGTGCATCTACTATTCATCCAACTACGATCCATATCCACGTTTTGTAGATATAGAATATTAGCACAAGAAGGGAGCTTAGAAGAAGAGTATTTGAAAATCAAGGCCTAGTAGAAAACAAGACAATTCCATGGCAATATTCTCCTAAGTTAGTTGGCTACTTGACAGGATATCTGAATCTATTAGACCTAATATAGGCCTAATATAAATCTAGGCCTAACATAAATCAAAACAATTCCATGGCATTCTCCTAAAAGCTTAAGCTTTAACGTTAGTTGGATGAACTAAGATATTAAATCAATAAACTAAGACAAACCCAATGCATACCAAAAACATATTTTCATCTAAGGCTACCAGTCTACCACATCAACAGCTGTTTGAAGCAACATCATTTAACAAAATAACTTGGATAAAGGGTTTCAAAGAAGGGTTTTAACAAAATAAAGTTAAAACAAAATAGAGTTTAAAGTAAAATCTTAGAACACTGAAAATAGAGTTTAACTTCAATAAACAAAACAACCCAAGAGAATGCAGAATTTGAAAAATAATAGGTCAAGCTCGGGACCACAATAAAAAAGTTACAGGGTGGTGGGGGTTACCTGAGGGCGTGGTGGCATCCTAAGAGAATGCAGAATCTGAAAAAACACAAAACCGAACCCAAACAATGATGGAGCTTACCCGTGGAGCGGTCTTCGGAGGAGTTCGTGACGGCCAGAAGAGGGAAGGAAGAGGTTTGTGCGAAGAGGTTCTATGAAACAATGAGAAGAGTGAGGCTCACAGTGAAGAGTTGAATATGTTCAACCTAGAAGCAGCAAAATGGCTCGCGGTGAAGAGTTGAATACAAGGGTCGTGGTGGTGGTACCAAACGGAGGGAAATAGTTTAAAATGAAAGAGTTTGTGAGTTTGATGAAAGTGTATGTTGGAAAAGATCTTGGGCGAGTTTGATTTGTGAAAAGCACTTTCTACAATGGTTAAGAAAGCAACCGTTGTAGAAAGTGCTAGACACAAATCAAACTCACGCGAGAAAGTGATTTCTACAAGGGTTGCTTTAGCACCGTTGTAGAAAGTCTTCAATCGTATGTTAAATATTACAAGTATGTCACCGTCTTTTTCTACATATGTTAAAAAGTAACTGCTATAGAATCATGATGTAGAAGCGCTATTTTGCACTAGTGACTCTATGGAAGACCCTAATATAGCTTTGTTTTGAAGTAAACAAAAGATGCATCCCATGCAAACATGTCAATGTATGTAGTATTCAGTTTCATCCACAAGACTATTTGCTCACCATATATACATAAATGATAGAGATATTTTATGTATTATATATGCTTCTTAGCCATGTAGAAATGACTTCATAGGTAGCAACTGATATGATAATGCTAAAGAGAAATTAACTTCATCGTTTGTCTCTTCATTCCATTTTAAAAAAGAGGAATTATACACATATAACATCCAATACAGATCACACATCATAATTTTAAATTGTAATTACAGTTGCAATTATAATTATAATTATAATTATGTTACAATTATAAAAATCACCAATTTTATTGATTGAAATGTTTATAATTAGGGTTTAAAATTGCACTTGCTATCGTATTATGGTCACAGTCGCGGTCACATTCGCGTTGCGATCGTTGTAACTTGATGCGGTCAATTACAGCCAATGCGATCCACAACCGAGATGTTGTGGCCGCATACCAGTTATAATTGTGATTGGAATGCAATTGCACTAACCTCAAAATCTATAATAATTAATTTTGGCAACATAAAACTATGTTGCGGACTATACGGTGCAGGGTTTTAAATAAATGTTCGTGACCGCAATTTGGACCGCAACATTGAGGTTTTGAAGGTCTCCGAAATCCAACCGCGATCGCAATTACGGCAACATCGACTGCATTTTTCCGTAATTATCCGTATTGCGATAAATACAATGCAACCGCGACCACAAACGTAATCGCAATTTAAAACCTGGTTAAGATGCCCAGTGCCCCTTCCCTGTGATTGCCTAGAATTTTGTCTTCTGTACATATTTGTATATGATAAATCATAAATCTGTGAAAGATAACACATAACAGTTATAATTAAGCTTTTCTGACATAATCTTATCTCCAGGACCCATTCATGAGTAGATAGGAAAACCTGTATTTCTCAGACTCGAAGCCTAAGACGATCTACTCTCTACGTGAATTCAGGTCCCGTATGTGCTGCAAAATTTTTAGAACACGAAGAATATTTACATGACAGCCAAATTAATACACAAAACCAATCAGAGAAACTACACAGCCACTAGCGTATCAACAACATCATGGGAAAGACTAAGTGAGCAAAAACATAGCTAGTTAGCTAGTTATATATATCTAGCTGGTTTTATTATCTATATATATCTAATATAATCAAATACAAGCTTCCCTTAATTAATTATAATTTGATACAATGGCTAGTACCAGCATCTAACAAATAATGTACATGATGCTATTGCGACCCCGGGAAGCTGAACTCTTGCAAAGCACATTCTTGTGGCGTCTCTTGCCTCAAACCTTGAACTTGGTATTTTGAAGCAACAAGAGGATGATAAATCTGAGTGCTAGTAGTCTCACCCCAATTAGTAATTTGGCTACAAGTAGTAGAAGATCCTATTACCTTATTGTTGACCATGTCCTCTCCATAGAAGAACTCCAAACCATCTAACCTTTGTGGATAATTAGTAGTAGATACCATTTCCTCAATTGTTGAGGTGAAAGTACTGCTTTGTCCTTGCACCAAGTCAAGTCCAACCCCTTGTGCACAGTATTGATCAGTCTGTTCATATTGTACCTCATTATTGTTAATGCAAGAAGAAGAGCTCATATGGACTTGTTCTTGATAAATTTGATGTGTAGAGGGAGTACCATCTGAGAAGAATTGAAGATTCAACAACCCATCAAGGGTAGGATGATAGTTATCATGATCGGAAAATCTCCCTCCAAGCTTGATAAGCAGTTTTTTAATAGAATCTTGGTCGTTGAAACACTGGCTTTGGTTTGTATATGGTACCGGTTGTAGAGGTAGCATAGACATTTGTGGCCAATATGGCTGTTCATGAGCATTATTTTCAACATCAAAGGATAAGGAATCACTACCACTCCCTCTATTGCTTTCTTGCTTAACAACACTAGTGTTGCCTCTATTACGTGCTTGTTGTTGTTGTTGTTCTTTGCGGTGCTTCCCTAGAAGCTTCTTTTTCAGCCTTGTGTTCCAGTAGTTCTTTATGTCATTATCAGTTCTTCCTGGCAATTGAGCTGCAATGACCGACCACCTGCATTTACGAATCAAAGGGTGTCAGAAACTAATTAACTGTAGCAAAAATTTAAGTTGCTTTATTTTTTTTTATAAGTAAAAATATAGTGATAACAGTAGAAAAGGGTATTCAAACTCATATACATAAAGCAAGAGAAAAGAGTGAATGGAATGTAAATTTAAGTTGCTTTATTATATCTATAACAACAAATTAAGGGTTTCACTTTCACATGTATTATAGCAAATAATTAATCAACCTCGATTTGGTTGCACCAGAAACAAAACAGTCTGAATTAGCTATAGCTAGTAGTAATGATTAAGTAACACTACTTACCTGCTTCCAATACTAACGTAAAGGCTGCAAATAATGTTGTCCTCTTCTTCAGAGAAACCACCGTGTCTGAGATTAGGGCGAAGATAGTTTAGCCACCTAAGACGGCAACTCTTGCCACAACGTTTCAGGCCTGATTCAGAAAATGAAACTATACATATGAGATATGAGAGATACCCATGTAAATAATAGAAAAAATGGTCTTAGCTAGATATTTGAATCCTAAGCACCTAGCTAGCTAGTAATATAGATAACAAATGATGAAGTGAAGATATATGTGAATATATGAATCAAGGAAAAGAGAAAGGAAACTTAAATAAAAATAGGGTTATGTATCATCAATTGTAGTGTTTGATATAATTATACCTATCTTTTGTGGCAAAGCAATCCAGTTGCCTCCGGTGCCGTGTTTCTCTATATAGGACTTGAGCTTGGCATCTTCTTCTGGGGACCAAGGCCCTTTCTTCACGTTTGCTTTGTCGCAGCAAGGAGCCCTGCCCATGTTGCTGTTTTGGTCTTGGTGTTGTGCTTTGAGCTTTTGATTGATTGGGGTAGCCTTCTATCTTTACAACCCCAAGTCAGAATTATAGGGGAGAGAGAAGAGAGAGAGAGAGAATAAGAATTATTATTATTATTATTAATATAAAAACTAGGATGGGATAAACATGATTCAGAGAACATCCATCTTACTATATATTTTTTATAGAATAGTAGTGTGGCAGAAAAGAAAAAAGTTATTTGCATAGAAAAATATTCCTGAAATTTAGTACTGCCAGAATAGGAGAAAAAGGTTGGTTCTTCTTGTCTTTCTTAAACCCGAATCAATTTAAGTTGTATGTATTACCTTTTTAATTTACCTTGCAACTTTTTGGAGTCCGTTCCACTGTTACCCTTACTTTCCAGTGATGAAATATATATATATTCGTGCATCTGACATGTAGCAGTATCTTTGTGTTACACTGTTTTTCTTGTTTTTTACTTTTCTTCTCTTCTTTCTTTCTCTACAAAATTGGGATATAAATGTAATTATTTGTATACAATTAATATTTTTTTTACAACACTTCTAAATAATACTGGAACAAGATTTGTCTTGTGTAAGTATAAATGAATATTAAGACATCACGTGTTTCAAGATAAAATTAAAATATATATATAAATATGAGTTATTGTCTCAAATATTGTCGTGATATATTGTATAAATAATTAACAACCTATTATTTGCATACCACTTGAACTTTGTTAGCACTTACTATACCACTATTTTTATGATTGAGTTCTACAATGAAATAACCCATGAACATGTAAGTTTTTGCAGTTCCTCTTGTTCATTAATAATCAATTTAGCACATCATTTAATTATGGTATAATTTTAATTTGTCAATTTTTGAATATTTTGTCATGTGTTGATTCTCTTAATTAATACGTTCCAACCTTCAAGTTGACTGCCTTATCTCCATAGGACAATGACAGTCCAAATACTTGAGAAAGGGCACGATGTTTCTACCGCTGCCTTTAATGGTTAGACCGTTCGAAAACCAAAGTATAATCTTCTTTTCAAACTAGCTTTTTGAAAATAAAAGAAAAATATATTTACTACTAAAGGATCATCTTTCTAATAGAACGCAATAAAGGTGAATTTGAAAAATGAAAATGGTGGGAAAGGAGGAATTGAATCAAGATTCACTGTATCCAAATGTTGTCTTTATTTTTGTCTCAATCAATCAACATTTGCCAAATCATATGATTTGGTTGGGATAGAAATAGAGACAACATTATTCGGAGATAATGAATCTTGATTCGGGAAAGAAGATGGCACAAAAATAGAGGAATATATAAGGAATATATAATTACACTATTGAAGGAAAATAAGACAACATCATTGTTTTTTTTTTAAGAAAGAAGGGAGCTTAAAATATCCACTTGATATGAAATGATTCTACTTAAAGCTGAAAGTATACTATAACTGGGTTAGATATCGTGTCTTAATTCAAAACATCAAGAATTAGGTTTGTCAATGTGTTCTGATCCGGTCTAACAAGTAACCAAATATCAGACCAAGTTGCAAATGTGGACTAAATGGGGTAGTCCAAACGTCTTCCTGCTATTGGTTGGGGTGATCCTTTGCTTAGGTTGGGTAGGATGTCTCTAATGATGAAATTGAGCTGACTGGTGGTCAGCTCCCTGGTTCAGTGGTCGGTTATGACTTTCAGATCTGTCGTTGATCCCTCTAAGTTTCCTCTCCAGCCTTGAAGTCCCCCGGATTGTGTGTTCGATGGGAGGCTTCTGTGATAAGCTACAGTCCTTCCCCTGCTACAGCAACCAGAACACACAATGGAAGGGAGAACACGCAAAGACACACCGATGCCTGAGGAAGCACGTTGTTCAACAAGATTATACATAAAGCATGTATATAAAGAGTTAGAGTTCTCAAAGGATGTCTTGTATTGCATTACTCCCTAGTATTTATAGAGGGAATAACTCCTTTGCTCAACTTGGTCGATACGATGACGAAGTCTGAAAGGCGCAGGTGCGTAGACTGCTTTTCGCAGGTCGAGGTGGCGCCTCTGCTTTGTCGGTTCATACACAGTGTTAGGAGCCGTTGACCGTTATAGAAGTGTCGGGGGCGCTGAGGGCTGTATGCCAAGTACGTATTGACCGGATGGCCTGCATGTCTAGGGACATGTGGTTATCCTTCTTTTCGGGTGTACTGGGTAAGCAAGCTCCTACATGGCCATGCTGAGCTGTGTCTTTGGGTTGCGACTTCCTGGGCTTCATCTGGTTAGGGCCCAATATGGGCACTAATCATAACCGGAACAGTTGCCCCTAGGTCGGCTTTTATCTTCCAGATGAATGTCAAGCTATCAACTTTGGTGTTGATCGACTGCTTCCTTTATCGTGGAAACTTCCTTAACTACTTGGCACGTGCCCCAGTGTCGCCGCCTAATGGGGGGAAAGTCTATCGTTTCTAGGGTGTCTTATTGTCAGCCTCAGCGGCATTTCAACGTGACTTTCTAGCAGCATGCATTTTCCTAATGCATACTCAGGTAGAGACGCATCGCTCTATTGATGGTTGGTGCGTTCCTTCGTAAAAGTAATAATGCGAAACGTCATTATGGCTGTCTCGAACTCCGCCCGGAGCACCATTATGGTGTTGGTTTATCGTTTAGCCATTTCAACTGCCCTTGCCTTATATGTTCCTATAGTGGGGAGTTCTTACAGGCCATATTATCTGAGCTTATTGTCTCTCGTCACTTCTATACATAATCTTCTTCTCTGCTTATTGCCATGGCTTCAATTCAATCTTCCTCCTATGGTGAGGGACAGTCTTCTGGACTGCCCCAAACCATTCATAGTATGCCCCCATAGAGGGTTGACCACACCCGCTCATTCCGGAGGGCATTGCAGGGCACGGGGAATGCTGATTCCACTTCTTTTGCTGCCATCGGAGAAGGAGTCTCTGCCGCGAAGGGGAATCAGGATCTTTTGGAGGCCATGGGGGACTCACCTTCTTCCTCTGGGGTTGAGTTTGTGTGCTATTCTTTGGACTTACACATTGTGGGACGTTCGATGTGGAAGACTCTGACGCGTATCTGTTGTGGTCAAACAACATTTCTTCCCCTCTATTTGATCAAGAGGTGTTGGGTTCCCATTTCGTCGCTTCTGCAGGATGTCATCTTCGGGTATCCATTCGTGAGGAGATAAAAAACGAGATATTAGTGGTGGCTTTATAGAGGGATGAACGTGTGTGTACCAGAATAATTGTTGGGGAGTCGCCGAGAGTCTGACGGGCTGGGGAGCACAAGCCCTCTTAGCTCACAGCTCTTCACCAATGTTCTGATCTGGTCCAACAAGTGGCCCAATATCAGACCAAGTTACAAATGTGGACTAAATGAGGTATTCCAAGTGTCTTCCTACTATTGGTTAGGGTAATCGTTGTTGTCTGATCACTTGCGTTCTTCTTCCTCCTGGGGGTCAGCTGTGAAGGACTAGGTGAAGTCTGTCGGTACGAGGAATCTTAGACACTGTTGGTGTCAGATCTCCATAGTTGGGCCAGTCGCCTATCATGTTCCTTGAAGGCTTGCTCTTGTCGCAGGACTTGTTGGAGAAGCTTGTAGTGGGCTTCCGGCGATGGCAGAGGGTTGTACATTTCCTCTGTAAGTCCATAGCGGAGTGACCCCTGGCTGTTCGAGCGAAGGAGTGATGGGAAGGTCACGAATTTGCCTCCCTCATGCCTCACAATGGAGGGTTACAGGGGGTGACGAGGGTTACTTCCTCGTCGATCTGCTTTCGGTGAACCTCGAAAGCGAGTTGTCTTTCGATGGTAGCCATGGTTGATGGGAAAAGGATTTTATCGTTTCACACAGACAACGCCAATGTTCTGATCTGGTCCAACAAGTGGCCCAATATCAGACCAAGTTGCAAATGTGGACTAAAGAGGGTAGTCCAAATGTCTTCTTGCTATTGGTTGGGGGTGATCTTTTGCTTAGATCAGTAGGATGTCTGTGATGATGAGGTTGAGGAGACTAGTGTTCAGCTCCCTGGTTCTCTGGTCGGCTATGACTTTCAGATCCGTCATTGATCCCTCTGAGTTTTCCTCTCCAACCATGAAGTCCCTCGGATTGTGTGTTCGGCGGACAGCTTCTGTGATCAGCTATAATCCTTCCCATGCTAGAGTTGTCAGAACACACAATGGAGGGGAGAACCTATGAAGACAATCTGATGCTTGAGTAAGCATGGTGTTCAACAGGATTATACAGAAAACATGTATATAGAGGGTTAGAGTTCTCAGAGGATGCCATGTATACTCCCTAATATTTATAGAGGGAGGAGCTCCCTTGCATAGCTTGGACAATGCGGGGACAAAGTCTGGGAGGCACCGACGAGCAGGTTGCTTTTGCCAGGCCGCGGAGGCGCCTCTGCTTTGTCAGTTCGTATGTAGTGTCAGGAGTCATTAACCGTTGTAGCAGTGTCGGGAGACGCTGAGGGTTATGTGCCAAGTACGTACTAACTGGATGGTTAACTGGATGGTCCACGTGTCTGGAGGCACACGATTGTCCTTCTAGTCGGTGTACTGGGTAAGCACGCACCTACATGGCCATGGCGAGCTGGGCTGCAACTCCTTTGTCTTTGGGCAGTGACTTCCTGGGCTTCATCCGGTCAGGGCCCAATATGGGCATCGATCATTATCGAAATACAATCCAAATATGTAAAAAGCGCTTATTGTATCTATTTCTAAATAATATATGACTTCAGACTCATACTTAAAAAATAATTCTCTCAAATACGAGTCCACACATAGGGATAACATACACATATGACATTCATCCATAAACAAAGTAATTGTAGAAGGTCTTGCCTCAAAGTTAGCTGTATTTCTCAAATAGGTTTGGCAACCATGGAAATAACAAAAAAATATGATAAGGATAATCGTTTAAAGCTAAACCGGAAGCTCTATGCCAGTTGTTAAGATAGAGGATTAAGGAGATCTAAAATGATCTAGACTGAAAAAGGAACACCAAAATTGGACCGAACATCGGCTTAAAGGCATTTTGTTCATATATCCAACCTCTTATAAAGTGCTCACTTTGTCTATTCTTAAATATTGTGAAGCTTAATCTTCACACTTGAATTCTCAACAATTTTAAATTGCAATATATCTTGTGGTCATAATTTTGTAATTTTATAATTTTCTTTATTGCCTGACAACTATAATTACAACTGCATCAACCCTATTTTTTTATAATTGTTTTTTATTTTTATAAAAGTCTTGCTATTTTTGAGCTCTAATTAAGGAATTAAAAATAAATTTTTTATTTGAAATTAATATATTTAGTATATTAAAAATTTATAATAAAAAATTTATCTTTTAAGTCTTTGATTAGTATCCAAGGGACGAATCAACATTTATATTTTTATAAACATAATATAAGGGCAAACATTACCGTAATCGTAATTTAAACAGGAAAAGATTTTTTTCATTTCTTATAAGAAATAGAGAGTTTTATTAAAATAAATGATACTCTTCATTATATGTGTATTATTTCTATGTTATTTATTTTCCTAAAAGTTTATTGATGGACCTCTCCATTTATGATGTGAGAGAATCTTTACCCAATTTAAACCATACACAGATGTAAGAACTGGAGAAATAAAGAGAGAAGCAAAGAGATTATCAAAAACAAAAAAAAAAAAAATACAGAAGCAAAGATAATTTCATTTTGCGGGACCAGTAACTCGCCAACCAAACTTCACCCAAGCAAGGAAAATAAAAGCCACATGATGTTGAAATTTATAAGGTCAAATCCATCTCATTGCGTTAGTCTAAAATCAAAAGGTTAATAAAGTCTCTAGAAGCAAAAGAAAAACATGGTAATACTGAGCATTGAATTTTTGTGGAAAACTTGTACGGGTTTTTTCTCCCATTTTGGTTGGTGAACAAATGACCAACAAGATAATAAGAATGCCGTGAAAACCGAGGCAGCACGCCGACTAGTGGCCAAGTGCTATATCCCTTTATTAGATTATACGCCGTTTAAAATGGAATTGAGTGTAAAGTAAAAAATTAACATTATATTCACTCATAGTTTCAATCCACTTTTGTTAATTAAGAGTGATGAAGGTGGTGGATAATGAAAAGGAAAATGGGATGCATTATGGTTCTGTTTTACCAGTTCAATAAACTAACTTATAACTTATTTGACTAGCTTATAAATTTATTTGACTGAAATTGAGATTTTTAGTAAACAAGTTTATCTCATTAGCTTATAGTTTTTCTTCATAAGCTATTTTATTTAGTTTATGGCTTATAGTTTATAGCTTATTGAGTTTTCTCTCATTTTTATCCTCATTCATATAATGAAATTCTCACTTTACTATGTTTATCATAAATATGTCCTTTTATGTCATTTTACATTTATAAACTAGTTCAACATCTAGGGCCCGTTTGGGTAAACAACTTATTTAAGCGCTTATATTAGAAGAGCTTATGTGAAAAGCTTTTATGCATAAGCTCCTTTCAAATTGATTTATTTAGTGTTTTGATACATACTCGAAGAAGCACTTTTAAAATCTATAAACTTGAGAGAGGAAGATGGAATGGTTGGTTTTGATGTAATCTCAAATTATTATGGGATATAATTGTCCTATAAAATATGAAAACAACTTCACGTATAAACTTACACACAAGGTTTTTCAATAAGCTAAAAAAATTGACTTTTCAAAATAACCTAAAATCAGCTTCTGAGGATTAATAAATTACTTATTTAAGCTTAGCCAATTACTATTCAAACGGGGTCATAATTTTATTAAACACTTCAAATTCTATCAGCTATAAGCTTTCAGCTAAAAGTTAGCTTATCGGTTATAAACTAATTCATCAATCATAAACTAACTTATCAGCAATTTTTGTGAGTTGGAGCCTAAATCTCACTCCGCTCTCAGCATGCCATTAATTTTAATGAACTCAGCTATCAATACAAGACAGAATAATATATATATATATATATGTGTGTGTGTGTGTGTGTTGGGCATGCAAACAACTACTTCATAAACAGCTCAATATGTAGTGGGATGAAGCAAATTTTGGAAGTTCTATTGAGAGAAAAACTAGGTTTCACCTTATGATTGTTAGGTCCTATGCCCCCCAAAATGAAAAACAAAATTAGTCAAAAGCCACACATAACGGTATGCCATAAAAGGGGAAAATTTCTAACTTGGACGTATTTAGTGGGCAGAAAAGCTAGTGTCACATCAGAGGCGTCTCTTGGTCCTCGTTGGTTTCCCGACACCATTTTCTTAAGCTAATTTTCTACATATTTGTTATATTTGTTAATAATATAATACAAAATTAATTTTTTCGCCTATTAACTTTATTTATTTGTTTAGATTGTTTCACTAACTTTATTTTTCCGTATTAAATATGTTCTTTTTAACTTTGAAAAGTTAAGACAATATTTTGTACTAATGTTAATTTTGTTATAACTCTATCAATTAAGTCTTATGTGACAACGAAAAATCCTATGATGCATATGAGGTGAGTCAACTCACCTAAAAGTGAGTCGGGCCAACCATAGAAGGCCACATTTAATATTTAAAAGCTCAAAAAGTATGTGTTTTATGAGATTCTTGACCATAAATCAAATCCTAATAAAAAAGTTAAAGCAAACATGTGATAAAAATCAATTTTAAGAAGTTTTTTTATGTATGAAGAAAGTTCATGTTTTTAGAAAATCAAGGTGAAATATTGTCCATTTACATAACCGAAAACACTCAATAAACTTTCAAATAACACAAGATAGAATATTCAAGCATTAAACTGTGCTTAAATTGATATATTCATCATAAAAGATTTTCAAATCCTAGATTTCCTAAATCAAAAGATTGAAAACAAATTTAAGATGATCAAATACAATTTTGATTTCAATAAATTTCTCAAAACAAGATTTCCAAAAAAAGTTCCAATATTATTCGTTTCAATTTCAAAAACGTCAATATTCTGCTTTCTACGCTAGCGGAGCCATGTAATAGCAGCTGGTGCAGGCTACAGGCGCAACAAACCATAACCACATCTGCATATTACTTTTGTAGAAAAACATACCCTGCACTAAAATTAGGCCCTGTTTCCTGAGGACTGAATTGGCAACAGGCAACTACATTGTTTGTAATTGTACTTTACTTAAAGCAACAAGAAAGGGCTGCCCTGTCTGTTCGTTTGGTTCTTACTAGCATCATTTACAGTACTCCAATTACAAAGACACACTCCTTTCGTGTTTTTATACAAGTTTATTAGATAACAAGTTGATATTAACAACTTACTTTTATTATATCTTTTTGGATCGTGTTAAGGAGTACCCCTTAATAATAAGTTTTTATTAAAAAATTAAATATAACACTTGTTAAAATATTGAATATATTACTTTATTATGAAAAATCTCTTTTCTTAATTCTTGAATTAATGTCCTTAGACATTCGTTAGCATTCTTGTAACTTATTTTTTATTTCTTATAATTTATGTCACTGTTGTGTATATCCACACATCATGTATGCAGCAATTTTTTTTTCTCCATGAGATATTTAGTGACCTTGCATGCATATCAACCGTGTGATAAATCACGGTAAAGTTGGGCCTATAACATGTATATCGGTTCTAATCTATTTGGGGAATAAACAGAGCAATCATAACCAAGGGTAAGCTAGTTAATTCAGCTTGAATTTAGTAGAAAAGGGTTACGTAACTGAGCCATATTAATGCACAATCCACATCGAAGGAGAGAACAACGCTACTTTTATGGTGAAACGAGATTATTTGTCATAAAGTGGCTGCGGATTTGGAATATAGCGAAAGAGCTTCCTCTTGAGTCTTGACAGTGGAAAAATATTAAACGGGTTGAAAATGAAAGGTTCAAGAATCAGGCAGCTTGACTTTTCATGCAAACCTTGCTCTAAAATCTATGGAAGACATATAATTCTTCTGATTTATTATGATGATAGAGAACAGCAACGTCAATTCGCAAGGAAAGGTAGCCAGATGCAATGCAACCATTGAACAGTGAGTAGTCTATTTTGACCACAACATGTGTGGCTTTTCTACGGTAAGAATTCATATTTTACTTTTAGTTCAATGATTCGTGCAAGTTGGCTTCACGGTCCAAGAAACTAGTGACTATAGAGTAGCCAGAGTGTACTACTATGGTGATGCAGATGACGTTATTTTACTGATAAGTTCTTAGGTAAATAATATTTATCATAAACATTTAAATCAACTATTGAAGTGAGTATTGTGTAAATTATGTTAAAAAGATACCTACCTCTAAAAATTATGTCTTTACACAGATTAATTATTAATTTAATTGCCTCTAATAAATAATACCTATCTAAACATTTCTCTTTTTTTTCTCATTCTCACGGTTATTGCAGTCATTTTACATGCTCAGAAATTATGAGAAGTTTATTTGACACTGGTTTGTATACATCTAAATAATTGAGTTATACAATCTATGACCAATAAAAAATAGAAATAAATTCAACTAAGTTTTAGTTAAAGTGAGTGTGAGTCCGATTAGACATGTACATATATCGCCTAAACATAGAACACCTATTGGATCACATTTGAACAGCCCTTACAAATGTCCATATTCCTATTGTTAGAAATGAAAAAACCAACTAATAAACCATGCAAACATCCCAAGTTTACTATTTGCATATCGAAGTAGAAATTTTTTGGGAATAATCCAAAAAAAAAAAAAATTAAATATCCAAATACCCATTTTCTTCATTCTATACATAAATACCTCCAAAATTTTTCCTTTCACTTTCCTCTCCTTCTATTCCCGATTTCCCTACCAATTAATTTTTTTTTATTATTTTATGTCTAGAAGTCGGGTTTGGGGCACCCAACTTCTCAAAGCCCGCTTTTAATTTTTTCTAATTTCTTAGTTAAGAAGTCGGGTTTAGAGAACCCGACTTCTCATTAGGTTTTTTTCCTCCAAATTTTCATAAAAAATAATTGTTGTTTGGTTTTTTATTTATTTTTTTGGATTTTTATTTAAATTTAATAGGTTTTAGGGTTAAAGGCAAGGGTGATTAATTTTTTTAATTAACTAATTGTGTTGGATGTTAATTATATGATAACAATAATGGTTTAGGGTTTTATTCTTTATTTTGTCACAATTTTAATTAAATTTAATGGTTTTAGGTTTAGGGTTCAACGGATAATATTATGTAACCCTATATGATTAATATAATCAATAATATTATTAAATACATTAATTATAATTAAGTACGAAAAAGCTAAAAAAAATTATAATATCATTACTTATGAAAAAAGGCAATAATGACAAGTACACAAAAATTAATCTCCTAAATGGTGTCCAATCCCACATCGTGGAGGTCGTCGGTTATGGCGTGGACGGCGTAAATCTAGCTATTCCTCATCAGCTACAGCGGGTTACTCGGGTTGCTGCAAAGCCTCGTTCAGATTAAGATTTGTGGGAGGCGTTGAATAACTAGCGGTCGCCTGGTATGGGAATGATGAAACGTCAAACGGGTACATACTTTACATGTATGCAGCAGCCGACTGTGGCGTTCCGAAGTTTGTGCCAAACAAATTGCTCTCCTTCGCTGGATGCGAAAGAGTGTCGACCTTGGTCAAAGTGTGGGGAAGCCTCTTGTTGTGTAGGGGTGTAAGCAAATGAATGTCAAGACGGTTAGGGGGCCTCTTGTCGTGTAGGAGTGCCTCTTGTCGTGTAGGAGTGTAAGCAAATGAATGTCGAGGCGGTTAGGGGGCCTCTTGTTGTGTATGGGTGTAAGCAAATGAATGTCGAGACGGTTGGGGGTCATCATTTTCCATTTTCCATGGAAACTGGGGGGGCTGGGTTGGCGACGTGCATTACGCCGGGCACGCTCTTGGGTGGGCATATTGGGTCCAACATCCGAATGGTGTTGAACATCATCTTGTGGGTCTTGCAATTATTATGGAACAGACATGTATGGTTTCGATTTTTGTCTAAACATGTAATATATTGCTCTGTGTGAGATGCATAACTCGGTGTCAGGTTCCCCTCAATGACGTGATCTCGACATTCCTTCCAAAACTGGTTCCAGTATGCATGCTTTTCTTTCCAGTTTTCAATGTGATTGCCTCGCATGTCAGAGTAATGGAGGTCATCCATATTTTCAGGTGCACCCGGTATTTCCTACCAAAGGCCAAACTGTAGCTTCATCATGTCCGTTTGATGTCATTCTACAATCTAGAAACATATCAAAGCGGTACAGGAAGTCCACAATCTGGATTCCTGGTATGTTTCTTGTGGTAGGTAGTGTTGAAGTTATCTGTATGGCAACCACTTAAATTGGTTACTTTCCATGTGATCGATCCTCGATCTATACCCCTAATGTCACCCTATGGAGTTCCGGTGTACTGCAATCTCCCACCACTCCATCTAGTAAAATACATCTTAAGGTCAGTATAATAAGCATATATGTAAGGGAATTTTGGTGACTATGAAGATTCTGTACATACCGTCGTGCTAGTGGAAACGATGGTTCGCGGTACGGTACCATACCCAAGATTGTAGCAACAATACGCGCCCACCCATACAGGAATAAGCCAGTGCAGATGCATGAAAATTTTCCTATACAGATTTTCCAAACAACCTCAGGTGTAGTGTCCAGCATGCTGGAGATCTTCCAACAATGGAAGATACATCAGGCGAGCTCTATTACTAGATTTGTCAGGCATCAAGACTCCTCCGATCAAGCGTAAAATGTACGCTCTACAATAGGCTTGAGGTTGTTCTTCTGTTGCATCAGGAGGGGGAGTGGCAAACGTCTCTTGCAACCACTTAAGTTTTATGGCTTGTTCTTTCATCTGATTAGACGGAGGAACCTCACCCAAAAGTCGGTGGCATTCCTCTCGCCATCCAAGGAAGCAAGGTCCAATAACGGGCAGTCCGTTCACATGCAACCCTAGCTTAAGAGCAACATCTTCCATTGTTATTGTGCATTCTCCGACGGGAAAATGGAACGTGTGTGTGTCTGGCCTCCACCTTTCTACCATTGCAAGCACAAATGATTTGTCAATTTTAACATGTCCCACTGTTGCAACGGTAGAAAACCCAGCTTGCTCCAAGTATGGTAAAGTTAACGGACCTGGAGCTTCTACGGTATGTGGGTGACAATCAATCATATCCAGCAACCAAAAATCAAAGTTGTAAGTATAGAATGATTAAGGAAGAGTTAATGACCCTATCATTTACAGTTACTTACCATTTCACCTACTTGTGATGATCTGTGAACGTGTTGGAGTCTTAGCAAAGCCATTGAAATGTGTGTGTTGTTGAGGATAAGAGGGATAACTTGTGGTATGAAGTCTGTTGAAGGTGAAGTGTCGAAGTTACGGTGAGTAGTCTTGAGTGAGGCTTAGTGAAATTCTATTTATAGACATAAATAGATGAGCGGCTGAGATTGCACCGACGAAATCAACGGACGAAATCGAAGCATTGTACGTGGGTCAGAGGGTCATAATTATTTTTGTCCGTTGCGATAGGTCAAAGGAGCGGTTGAGATTGCACTGACGAAATCAATGGGCTAGATTGAAGCACCGTGCGTGGGTCAGAGAGTCATAATTATTTTTTTTGTTGCGACAGGTAAAAGGAGCGGCTGAGATTACACTGTCGAAATCAACAGACAAGATTGAAGCACTGTGCGTGGGTCAGAGATTCATAATTATTTTTGTTTGTTGTGTTTTAGGGTTAAGTTTTGGTTAAGAAAATCAATCACAATAAACAGAAACAGTATTATTAATACGTTCACTGACAATAAACAGAAGGTACAATGAGAAAAAAACACATGGTACAGAAAGAAAAAAATAAGAAACACAAATGGTACATAAAGAAAAAAAGAAGAAACACACATGGAACACATTAAGAAAATCATGGCTGAGTCAAGTCGGCACAACCCTCATCATTAGATGATTGTGGTTCCACTAAGCATGCCATTATCTCGTTAACGGTTCCGGTTCCACCGAACACAGCGTATAACACAATCGGGTCGCGGCTTTGGTTATGCTTAAACACGGTGAACATCCTTCGTATGTCATTGTCCCGTGTAAGTGTCATCATCCCCAACGATCATGTCCATCTATTGAGTTGTAGGGGTTGCGGTAATAAACCTCAGAAAACCTACGTCCATCTCTGAATTTTGCATGAATTTGTACTTTCAGAGAATCAAATGTAATGTCTTCCAAGAGACTAAGAGCCCTTGGGTATTCACACTCGAACTTGTTGCCCCTACCGTCATTCGTAATTTTCCCATCAAAATAGACAAAAGCAAGAGTGGAACCCACCCTTGGGACATAGACAGAGGGCTGAGTGGGGTTAGTGTATTCCATTTTTTGAGGACGAGAAGGTTCAGAAAATGAAGTGTTTATTTCTTAGGGCGAGAAGGTTATGAGGCTGACAAGAATGTTACGTGTAACGGCCCAGACTACTTTCAGGATTGTTGACTATCCCCACAAATCAACACGGGTCTTTTCAGCGTACTTTGTCGTCACTCACACACTTTCTGGGAAACTTTCCAGAAGGTCACCCATCCTACAATTACTCCAAGTCAAGCACGCTTAACTATGAAGTTCTTATGTTTTGGGCTTCCGAAAAAAAGATGCATCTTGTTGGTATAGGTAGTACAAATCAATTCTTATAAGCCTTCCTTCAACTATACAGTCCCATACCTGCACAGCTTTATGATCCCTCTTATTCTTGTGTGAATCGGTTCATTCATGTGTCCCTACGCCTAGAAACCTGCCAGGAGTCGCTCCTTGTCCGTGCCTCAAGTACTGGCGATCACTCCCCGCTCTCGTCAGCCCCTGAAGTTACATGCCTACCAGCTTCCGCCTGGTTCGTCCCCGAACCACATCGTACTGGGAGAGGTCCGCTCTGATACCATTTGTAACGGCCCGAACTAATTTCAGGATTGTCGACTGTCCCCACAAACCAACACGCGTCTTTTCAGCGTGCTTTGTCCTCACTCACACGCTTTCTGGGAAACTTCCCAGATGGTCACCCACCCCACAATTACTCCAAGTCAAGCACATTTAACTATGGAGTTCTTATGTTTTGGGCTCCCGAAAAGAAGATGCATCTTGTTGGTATAGGTAGTATAAATCAATTCTTATAAGCCTTCCTTCAACTGTACAGTCCCGTACCTGCACAGCCTCAGGATTCCTCTCATTTCGGTGGGAATCGGTTCATTCATGTGTCCCTACGCCTAGAAGCCTGCCAAGAGCCGCTCCTTGTCCGTACCTCATGCACCGGCAATCACTCTCCGCCCTCATTTATCCTGTGTGTTACACTATGAAGGTGAAGGTCTAATTTATAGAAGTATTGGATGCAATCTCGTTCGTCGATTTGGTTGGTGCAATCTCGTCCACTCCTTTATCTGTCACAAAGGACAAAGGAGATTATGGCGCCCTGACGCACGCACAATGACGTTTACTCCCCCGATGCAATCTCGTCCGTCGATTTCGTTAGACCCAAGACTACAACCCAAGACTACCGCCCATCATTTCATCAGACCCAAGACTACAACCCATCATTTCCACAGATCGAAGACTATAACTCATCATTTCATCAAACCCAAGACTACAACCCGTCCCCGTCTCATGATATCCTCGTCACTGCTGTTGTCGGTTTCCATCACAAATTCATCAGTGACTTCAGTGAAAATGAAGACAACGTTCTCGCACTATCTGGCGACAACGACGACGAACCTGCTGTTGTGCCCTTATCAACCGCTCCTGCTTATGACCCACCGTCATACATGCATACCGTGAGCTTCGACCAAATGAATGAGCCTAGTGAATTCGGTCACATATTGACCCGCCACAACTTACAGCCATTCGATACGATAGGAAACCTCGTAGTTGGGATGAAGTTCCCTACCAAACAAGCTTGCATGTCCACGATTAAGCACTTCCATATCAACCATTCTCTGGATTTCTCGGTAGTGCAATCTGATCAGGCGAGATTCGTTGCCAAATGTCGGATTGATGGATGCATATGGAGATGTAGAGCGGCATTGGGGATGAAGAGCCAGATTTAGGAGATCCGAAAACTGGGGGCGGATCACACATGTGCATCAACAAATATTACACAAGATCATCGCAAGCTTGACAATAACATAATCTGTGAAAGTATCATGGGCATGGTTCAAAAAGATCCATCAGTAACCGTGCCCGTGTTGATTGCACACATACGAGCAAAATTCTCGTACACCACCACGTATAGGAAGGCATGGTTAGGCAATCAAAAGGCTATTGAACTGATCTACGGGAATTGGGGACAGTCATACAATCAACTACCAAGATGGCTCCTCGCAATACAACAGTTTGTTCCAAGAACAATCGTAAAGCTAAAGACACTGTCGGCCTACAACGAAGAGCAATTAATTTGTGGTAAGCAAATATTCCATCGAGTGTTTCGGACTTTCAGACCGTGCATTAGTGGCTTTACGTTTTACAAGCCCATTGGGTCAATCGATGGCACCTGATTGTATGGAAAATATAAGGGGACCCGTTTGATGGCAATTGCTCAAGATGGGAACAACGACATATTTCCTATAGCCTTCACCATAGTCGAGGGTGAGACGGCGAACGCCTAGTATTTCTTTCTCCGAAACTTGAGAAGGCATGTCACACCCCAACCTGGAATTTGCTTCATTTCGGATAGGCACGAATCAATAAAAAGTGCCTATCGGCGAGTAAATAGTGGATGGTCGCATGTGTATTGCATTCGGTACATAGCCCAAAATTTCATGAGGTAATTCAAAAATACGGATATGCGAAAGCAAGTTGTTAATATGGGTTGGTAGTGCATTCATTTATATTGCAATTAATTTTTGTTTCTTTTCTCTTCATATCAATTTTGAATTTTGTTTATTTTGACTCTTCAGGATACGTCATGTCATATCTGAGACGACCCGCCGTCCCATCAGTAGAACCTAAAATATTAACTAACCTTAATCGCATAATAAACGTTAGTGCACCTTATAAATACGAAGCGAAGCGAAAAATGGAGCGCGGAAGCAATCAAATACACGGCACGCAATGCTTCAAAGTACACAGCTTAAAATATAAAGAAATATATCACATACATCATTGCCCCATCAGTAGGGCTATAGTATAAAGTAGTATATGCAGAGTATATTAGTACAAACCCAAAATAAAAGTACGAAAAGTAGGCCGAGAGACAACTCTCCAGCTAACCACGATCATTGCTCGTCCTCTCGAGGCTAGGGTCCGTGGCATGTCCTCCGGCGTCAGGCTCGCAAGGAATACAGTCCAGTTCCTCAGCCATTGGTTCCTCCTCGATGTCTTCCTATAAAATAAGGGCAACACATACAGAAAATAGCGGGAGATAAGAAACATATATAATCAAATATGGGAGAGGGGCCTCAGTAAAGCAAATATATATATACATCACACAACACTGACAACATATACAACACAACCTCATCCATCTCTTAATTAGCCCATCACAATCATCTCAAACATCATTCTCTCAAATAAGCCTATAAGAGGAATACTAGTTCCTATGTATATGCTGACTTCCCTATATGCATGTCGGCCAATACATCACGTCCCCAATTGAACATCCCCGTCGGGATTACATCACATCACATCCCGCCTCGGGATTTTAAGTAACGTCCCCAATTGGACATCCCCCTTTGGGACCAAATGTTGTGGTATGAAATGATATGAAAATGCAACAAACATCCATCGCAGGTTGATATCGGAACCTCACGCCTAAACACTCGTCCACGACCACGACACATCGCATCACATCAACATCAACATCACATCATCATCAACATCACATCAGCATCAGCATCACGACGCCTTGCGTCTACGAGCCACAGCTCCACAGTCGGGACCACAACGATATCAACCCGAAAAACATCATCACTCACCATACTCTCATCAACGCTCAACCACCAGTTAAATCACAATAACATTACAACAGTAATTCATTCCAGTATAAACATTACCATAAAGCCAGATAATCAATTAAACAAATCAACACATCAACCTCAATCAATTTCATCATTCATAATATCAACTTAGTGGTGATAGCCCAAAAATACCTACACCTAGGGTCCAGGCAGTTTATCCAGGGCTCAACCTCTAGTAGGGTTTAAGGGTTCCCCTACACAGATATATATATACTCTATACTAAGCTTGTCTTCCCGACGATATTAGTTCTTTCTCCCCACCTTAGTGATTTCATCATGCAGCTCCGGCTACGAGTCCGCAGCTGTCAGTCGGGTGCGCTGTCAGATATTCGAGTCCTGTCCAATTCTATAAAACAGAGCACAACCAGAAATTAATACAGTTAAATCAAAAACTCCCTAATTCCTTAGTATTAGCTACTGCCCCTATTTAATTAATTAGGCTAGGGATGTCTAAAAATTCCTAACTCTTGGATCCATGATTCTTAGGTATCCCTAAACATAATCAATGAAGGCGTTAGCTCAAAAAAATAAGGATTTCTCCTACTGCATTACCCCTAGGGTTCAGCCCTATTGAATGAAAAGATGAAAAATAGCTAGGGAGCTCCGAAAATTCTCATTTCTTGGATAACACCCTAACTAAGTGTGATAACCCTAGATATCAACTCAAAACATCAAAAACCAACCAAAAACCCTACCCTGCACTAAAGGGGGTTTCGACCTCTCCATTTCAAAAATAGCTAGAGAGATTTCTTGGCTCTAATCTCTTGGATCATGCAAGTATGTCATGAACCTAGGCCATAGAAATTGGTTTGGCATTAAAATGATTTTTCTACAATTTTTCATGGATTTTTGAAGATTTAGGGGTAAAAACCCTAACTTCTATGATCATGGAAATTAGAGGAGAACAAAGAGAGATAGAGGGAACTAGCTACCTCCTATGATGATCTCCTTCAAATTTGGTGAAGGTGGCTTCAACAAATTCAAGCTCAAAATCTCCTAAAAATGGAGTTTTTTGTGAGGAGAAAAAGAGAGAAAGAAGAGAAAAGGAAGAAGATGGGTTTGAAGGGGCAGCTGCTGGTCGAATTTTTGGGGCTGTGAGTGAGTGAAGAATAGTATATTTATTTAGGAAGCTTAACACTTAAGAAAATAGATAAAAATAATAAAAGGTAATTAGTAAAAACTAATCAAGGGCAATTTGGTCAATTCACATCCCGACATTTTGAAAAATCTCACGATACTGGTAGGAGTCCCCAAATGATTTAACATAGCCCTGGTATGAAAATTATCGGCTCAAGGTTCTCGAAAAACTCTAAGACAGCTCGAATCGTCTATCCGATCGATTTTTGGTCCTAATATAAAATATTATTATATTTTTGGACGTCAGGGCACATTTTAGCAAAAAGGTTGAGGATTGAATTTTAATACTAATGGTTCTGACCGTTAGTCAAAATGAGGTCTTGATAGTAGAAAAACACTATCATCCGAAAAACAAAGATCGGGTTTCGTTTGAGTTTTCGGCCCAAACTTTAACCGTAGGCTCCCACGATTATATGAAGCATGAATATGATTTTATTTTTCCCAAAATCATTTTCTAAAGCATAGATAAAAATATAAACTCATTAATTGAGTTTATCGCTCTTCGAAAGCATGAAAAATCGGGATGTTACAATATCTGACGTTCAACCATTACTATAGTGCTGTCAAAGCAGAAAACGCAGAGGCCGCGAGGTGGCTAGACAGCATCCCAAAGGAAAAATGGACTCAAGTATGGGATGAGGGGAAGCGTTGGGGATATATGGCAACCAATCTTGCTGAGTCCATCAACGACGTACACAAGGGGACGCGAAATCTACCAATCACTGCGATAGTCCAAACAACCTATTATAGGTTGGTTAGCCACCGCGTCAAGAGGGGAAAGCAGCTGCATGTAATGATCAGATCCGGTCGTGTATATACAGAGATACTCACTACGACCATTGACGAAGAACGGGCAGTATCCAACTCTCACCAAGTCAATTCTCAGTCGAGGAAACAGTACGATCACGTGAAGGCCGACCTGCAGGGAGATTCAAGGTGTTACTACTTGAAAAGTGGTGTGACTGTAGAAAATTTCAGGCATTACACCTCCCATGCTCACATGCCATTGCTGATAAATACAAATTGTAGTCTGCATTCAACATTTACAACGAACAGTTCGACGTGGTGCCCAACGAAGCATATTGGCCGCATTATGATGGAGTTGAGGTATGCCACAATCCAAACATACAAAGAGATCCACAAGGTCGTTCACAGTCTACATGCATTCGTACTGAGATGGACCTCTGGGAAAGGGATCACCCAAAATGTTGTGGGCTTTGTCGACAATCAGGGTATACAAGGAAGAACAGTCCTTACCGTGCTGGAACTTCTACGTAACCGTAGCGTAAAAATCAGGCACTACAAATTTCAGTGTACAAGTTATTGTAATAGTTCCTTGTTATACATATTAATTAATGTTTACTATCGCATTATTGATTAATGTATCATATAATTAACATCCAAAAGAATTATTTAATGAAAAAATTAATAACACATTTTTAAACCTTAAACCCTAAAACCTAAAACTATTAAATTTAATTAAAATTCCAACAAAATAAATAATAAAACCCTAAACCATTATTGTTATTATATAATTAACATCCAACACAATTAGTTAGTTAAAAAAAATTAATCACACATTTTTAAAACCCTAAACCCTTAACCTAAAACCATTAAATTTAATTAAAATTCCAAAAAAATAAATAAATAAACCAAAAAAAATCATTACTTTTTTTAAAAATTCGAAAAAAATCCTAGAAAAACCCGACTTCTTAACTAAGAAACAAAAGAAAAAGAAAATTTTCCTTTAAGAAGTTGGGTGTCCCAAACCCAGCTTCTACACATAAAAAAATATAAAAAAAAATTTAAGTAGAAGGGAAGTTGGGTTTAGAGGGAGGGGAAAGTGAGCGGAAAAAAATTGGGGGTATTTATGTATATAATGGGGGAAAAGAGATATTTAGATATTTTTTTTGGTTATTCCCGAAAATTTTCCTATCCCCATTTGCACATATTATTATTAAAATTACACTTTCCTTAATCTTTGACTTAATTATACTCAACACATTTTTTATGTCAAAAGTTTGACTGACCTCTCGTCATGGAAGGTGGCTATAATTTTAATATAGCTTCAAGAAAAGTGGAATAATTACATAAACCTAAAGAGAGATGAATGTAATTTTTGAAATAAAAGTGGTGTCAATTAAGTGTAGTTAAGTAAAATCTCAAGAATGATGAATATATTTTTCCATTATTATTATCATCATCATCATTATTATTATTAATGTTTTAATGTAAAAATGTTTGCATTGTTATGTTATTAAAAAATTCGCCTTTTATAATAATTAATTTAAAAATCATGGTGATATTTAATTAATTTATACTAACAATGCATCAAAACTAAAACTCTTAAATTTTATTCCAATTCTGATAGAAAAATTTAAACAAATATTAACCCAAAATACTAAACATACAATTAAGCAAATTGAAGTGTATAAAGTGTAAAAATGCAAGTGTACGCAAATAAATGACGTAACTGCTGTCTTCATTCTATAATCACTAATCTTGACAGTGGAATCGACTGGAGAAGCGATGTATCTGAAAGTGCACAGTGATAGGGGTTTGAGGAGGAAAGATCCTCTTCATTTCTCAAAAGAAATGAGAGATTTTATTATTATAGTTTTTGATATATAAAACACATATATTTTTAAAATGAGTGATATTTATTAAGTTTTTATGTATTTAATATATCCAAAATTATAATAATAAAATCTTTTATTAAAAAATGGGGAGGATCTTTATTGGGGTTTAACACCTCCCCAAGCACTAGTCTTTTCCCCTTACGTTAGGGTCCACTAAGCCCAATATAGCAGGTACCAATAAAGAATTTGGAGAAGAAAGAGAGTTGAAAAAGGTATCGGTCTAATGTAGCTAGAGGTCAAAGATTTTGGGCTTCAATGGGTTATTGGGTTTTTTTCCCGACCCAACAAAATGAGATATACATTACTTGAGATGAGACTTGCCATATACCAAAATATGGAGTCACTTGGAAAACCCGGCCCAGCTTCATGACCTATCCTTTGTTTTCAGCTTCATAAACACAGAATTGTGTATTAACAAATTTGTCTGTCCTTTTTATATACTAAAAATCAAAAATGAAAAAAAAAATTGTCCGTTCTTTTTATATTTTTATTTTCAAAATAAAAATATTCCAATAACGAGTTAAAAGAAAATGTAAATGCATCTCCCGCATTACCCGTGGGAATAAATCTTGGTATGTGTAGAGTGTGACACAATCAATCAAATATTTATTAATCATTAAGATAAAAAAAAATATTCATTAATCATTGAAGTAATAATTTAAAAACACAACAAAACTCTTACTACAATTATTTTAAGGAGAATATTAATAAGTGTTCTAAAAACATTGTTTAATAAAGTAAGAAAAGAAGATTTTTTTATTAGAAATTGATGTATTTAATATTTGATGCGATGATATACTTAGTTTTTCAATAAGAAATTGCTTTATTTGAGTTCCTTAAAGAGTATTCTTAGAACACTCGTTAGAATGATCATTATTTTAAAGTTATCTTTAATTTTGATTGGTTATATATGATGCATATAGCCATACAAGAATCGATCTCCTATAGTTGGCTTCAAAACCCACATATTCTTTAGTCGGTTTCAAAAACTCAAAAAAATTGTCAATCTTTATTATCCATTTAATTAAAAATGCAACTCGTTTCCCATTGCCACACAGCTTAGCTGGACTAGCTCGTTTTCCTTCATTGCTTGTCACTGTCTATTGTTCGTCCGCTTATTTTTTTTGGTAGTTAGTTTTGCAGGAATAAAATGAGAAAAATGTTATTGATTTCAAAATAATTTAATAATTTTTTAAATAAGTTTCAAATTTCAAACTTATCTAAAAATAAATTTTTTCTCATAAAACAACTGTTTTGAATTCTAATCAGTTTAATTCTATTATGCCAAATGAATTTTAATTTCTAATACTCAACCCTCAATTCCTTGGGTGATCGAGCCTTTAATTCGCAATTAAACCCTAATTTCTTAGATGAGTTAATCAAAGAAAAGGCATTAGGCATAGGAATTCACAAGGATTCTTATAATTCAATGACTATTACTTGACTAGTGAATCATAGGGCTCATCAAGTCAAGATCAATATTACACACCAAATTCTGATTTGTATGCGCTTATTCAAAACAATCGAGGCATGATCAATTCCAAGAAGCATTACACTACAAGAAAAAGAGCTATCACCGACGGCCAAAAGCCCTCGGAAACGCCCTAAAGCCGATGGTAATGACCATTTTCCGACGGACAATTGACGGTCCCAGATCCTTCAAAAAAATGCTCATCGGTAATACATATCGATGGCTTTATGTAAAAGTTGTCGGTAATTTCCGACGGGCAAAAGCATCGGTAACTACTGACGGGCTAGCCGTTGGTAATGTCCCATCCGGCATCCACAATACTAAGCAAATTCGAGTTGAATTCTGCATGGGTGAGTAGTTCTATTTATAGACTAATTCATACCCCTTGGTGAAGGAAAACAACCATTCTTGGGTTTGAATGAAGCAATGCAATCGTTCATCATTGTAACCTTTCATGTTTAGTCACATCTTATCATGAAAGAACACCCCATTAGGAAAAATTTGAGAATCATGATGACCAATTGGAACAAGACAAAAAGTGTGCAACAAAATTATGCAGATCGTGAGCGCCTTCCACCCATGGACCGAGCGCCTGGCGCCCAATGTTCTTTTGCTCTCGGAGAGCGCCTAACGCCTAAAGTCCTAGCGCCTAACGCTCAAGGTGCCTAACACCCAAATCTCCAGTGTTGAGTGCTGGCCCCTTTCCTCCTTGCCGTTTTTGAACTTTCATTATTTTGAAAATCCCTCACATCAAATAAGCGCTAGCTATTGAAAGTATTTTCTGGCATAACGTCCGTTGTAACAAAAAATACATGTTGTAATTACCTTGGAGAGGCTACATTCCAATGAATACTTAATGAAAATCTCAGCGTTGTCTAGAAACTAATCATAGGCCAAGGTTGGACCAAATTAACCAGGATAAATTCTGTGTTCATTTATTCTTACTTTGCTTTGTACATTTGCATTTATCTCTATTTTGTCTTAAACTACATTTAACTAACCAGGGATGAGACTTGTGCTTTAAACTAACTTATCAAAGCATTTTTTAAAGAGTAAATCATCATTTTGGTCCCTAAAAGTATGAGTCGTTGTCAATTCAATCCCTGAAAGTAGTTAAATTATGAAAAAGTCCCTCAATGTTAATTTTGTCAGTCAAATTAGTCCCTCAATGTTAATTTCGCTTGTCAATTTAGTCCCTATCAGGGACTAACTTTACTAAGGAAATTAACATTCAGGGACTTTTTCGTAATTTAACTGTTTTCAGAGACTGAATTGACAACGCCTCATACTTTCAGGGACCAAAATGATGGTTTACTCTTTTTTAAATCTTAAACATCTGTGTCTTTAAACACAATAACAGAAAACACTTGCAATAGTTGCAAAAGAATTTTATATCCTTTTAAAAGAAACATCTTTTTATATGCTTCGTCTACGACAGCTTCGTCTCAGATTTATGTGGAAAGAAAAAGTTTTATAACATAATTCAACCCTCTTCTGTTGTTATTTTCTCCCTTCCATTAGTGACCTTTATAAACTGGTTCAGTTGCCAGCAATCATAATATGAACTGCTATAATCATGTAAAATTAGTAGAGCAACAACAAAGGATGAAGTGTCAAGCATTGTAATCGTAATCCCACCTATATTTCTTCTAGCTAGAGTCGGATCAGGTGGGATAGTTTCTTTCTTTCTTTGTTTTAGAAAAAAAATGGGCAGGGATAGTTATTTTAAAAGAAGCATGTCCATGTGAAATGTGACTATGTAAGAGCTAACTCAGTCAAGCCATAAATAGTTAGCAGTAATATTGCAGTAGCATACCAAAGATGACCGAGTGGAGTGGGGTTTGCTTTTGATAAAGATGATGCCCAGCTGGTGCACTGTTTCGCTGTTATCGAAGGCGATTGTGTTTCTCTGACTGGACCTTTTTGTCTCACTTTCAATTACCTACTTATTATTCCATTCATCCGATCATGTGTATTTATTTGATTTAGATTATTTTTAACGTAAACCTAAAAATAATATTTTTTGAGATAATTATTTTGAAAATTATTTGAGAGGAGCTTTTTCCCAACGTGATTTTATTTTTGTAGAATCTAAAACAAACAGGCTCTAAATCATCCTCAGACCTTATAATAATATTGGAGCACTATTCAACAGGGATCAAATAGAACCCCAAGTTTGGAAAAATAATAATACACTGATACCCAAAACCTATGTGAAAACTGAGCCCAAACGTTCGATCAACAAAGGACAATGTAAATATATTTATGCCCAGAACCTGAGAACCTGTAGCTATTAACATTTAAGATTGGACTTAATTGAGGAAGCGAGCTGATTTGTATAATAATTTTGTGAGTTATTTTGTTGTCCAAAAAGTCTAGATAATTTGCATTTAAACTTCCCAACTTATATACATTACAACTATCTTTATTTTATTCTATGTGAGACTTTATTCTCCATCAGTAACCGGTCATTTCTATGATTTGTATTCAGTGCAAAATTGGAACCTATATATATGGGCCTTGCTTCGATAATATAGTGCCCAATATCATATGTCAGTGATAAGTATATATGTGTAATTATATATGATCAATAGTTGCTTTCTCTGTATGAATCATGTGCCTAAGGAAAATTTGCGGCGTGACATGTTTGTTGCTATTTTCTAGTTGCGTTCGTATATCCCTATTATACTCTATGAATAAGGCAATGATTCTAAAGACAAAGAACCAGATACTATGCGAGCGGCATCAATGCACAAAGAGCAGCAAAATGATTACGTAAATCACAATCAAAACTAAGGCTGTGTATTCTAAATTATAAATGCAGACAAAAGTGGTGGCTTTGTTGACATGGACGGTTGGTAAGGAAGAAAAGGAACGAATGGGTTGTGGAAAGTCCAAACAAAGAGCACAAACCGGTATTCCCACTGGTCGATTGGCCTTAAAGCTCGGAACACATCACAACCTTTATTTGAAGACAAAACTTAATTGAAATTTGTTTTTCAATAAGAAAAATATATGTTTAATAGTTCATGAATGAAAATATAATCAAATTTTTATTAGAAAATAACACCATAAATATTTAAAGAACACATCTAAGTTTTGTCCCGTTTATAAAGAATAATAAAAGTAAGATTGAGATCGTGTCCTTCTTTTATGATGTTTCTTCTTATCTTATGAGAAAGAGACAAAAATAACTTTAAACAGACCCACAAACAAAAGTAAATATGTTTGGTCTCTTCACTATTAGAAATTTTTCGATTATCTGCAAATTTTCTTGCGAATTTTATACAAAAATTCATAGGAAATAGATTGTCTATAGTTTTTCCTATGAATTTTTGCCCATAAGTAATACCTTTGTGGGTAATTTTTTCGCAGGAAATTTCCTGCAAATTTTCTTGGAAAAAATTTAATTTGTAGGAAATGTCAAATTTTTTTATAAATTTGAATCTACAAGAAAAAATCTTATTTTTAAAAAAAATTATAGAAAAATTGACAAGAAATTCCTGTATAAAAAATCCATAAGTAATTAATAAATTTCTAGTAGTGAACTTGTTTATAAGAGAAAACATGACAAAAGAAGTAGGATTCAAATCCAATAAAAATATTCCAAAATGAATTTGTTTATAAAATAAGTAAGTAAGTATATACTTACTTTTAAATTATTAACAAATAAAATAATTATATACTTAAACTAAATCATAATAGATATATTTTATCTATTCATTTTATAAATTTACTTTCGCAAAACCTTTTTCCTTTTGGAACGCCATTGCTCTCCCTTGTCTTACCTCCTCCCCCATCATTGCCAACTTCCACGCTCCACAATCATCATCAAAATTCTCCTTTATAACCAAAGGGTAATATTATTACTGTAAAATATTACTCATATTAATAGTGGTTGATTGGAGTGAAAACATGTTCTAATCTCAAAAGATAACTCGAGTTGGATTTCTAAGCGACGCTCCGATTAGGAGGTGACAAAATTTAACAGGTTAATTCTAATGTATCTATGCAACTGAATCAAAAATTAATTTTATAACCGATCCAAAAAATTAAAACTTAAGCTGTAAAATATTCGGTGGATCAATTGAAAAGTCAAACGCCCTAATTAAAATAAGTTTCAAACCAAAAAAAACAAGTGATAATCAAATATCTGATCATGCCTTTCTATTGATGGTCCACCTATCCCATCCCAAGCCTCACCTTGTCAACCTGGCACCGGTCTTTGGCTGACAGCTAGATTCAGGTTAATAGTTAAAGTTGATGAAATCAAATTAATTGGAGAACCTGCATCAATGCCGCGCATATATCCTTCAATTTTAAGCATTCCTTTCTTTCTTTGATTTTTTTTCTCTTGCTTTCGTTTTAGTCTAATTTAGTACTCCATTTTGAGCAAGAGACGGTAGTGTAGTCTAATCCCAATTATTCCCAATCATCCTCTGGTTTAAATAATACCTTTGATTTTGTCTAATGTGTCGAAGTCAATTTTCTGTCAGATCGTGGAAGAGACTTGTCCGTTTCTACTCTTCAAAATCCTAAGTTTATTTAATCACAAACTATTGTATTGCTTATGTTCTGATGGCTATGAAACATTTTCTTCCCTTTGGTAAAACTTTTACACTTTGTTGGGTAGGAAAGAAAAGAAAGTGAGAGAAAAAAAAAGAAAAAGAAAAGAAAAAAAATAAAAAATAAAAGGATTATTTAATTATTTGATTGGAGAGAAAATGAGAGAAAAAAATCATTACTTTTCTCTTTTCTTGTTTGGTTGAAAAGAAAATATAAAGAAAGAAAAAATATATTTACAAAATGTCCAAAATATTATTTAGTAAAAAGGGTTGTAATAAATCAGGCAAAGGAGTTGTAATAAATCAAATAAGAATTTATTTTATTGTTTTGTAACTAATAAGTGTCCTATATTGAGTCAAAAAAAAAAAAATTCGTGCAAGAGTATTCTACTTTGTTGTGTTAATAAAAATCAAAAAATAAAATAACATAAAATTGTAGATGAATAATAAAATTATAATTGTATAACTAATCATCTCTTGCCCTCTTTGTGGGACCCAATATTTATTTTTCTTTCCCTTACATATTTTCCCTTAAATCAAAGAATGGATCAATTTTTGAGAATCGTGTTTTTCTTTTCCTTCTTTCATTTCGGTTACTTTTCCACTATTCCAAACATAAGCTTAACCCTGCACAGGTAGGGGAAATTTCTTTGATATAGTTTGATGGTTAACATCAAATTCAATTTCTCAATCATGATAGGCTGAACTAATTGATTCGTCGGTGATTCATATCCATCATGTCCTACCAATTGTATAGTTTTTTCATTTCACCTATTTGGTTTAATTTTCAACTATGCTACTTTTCGTTGCTTCACCCAATTTTCTTACGCACTCTTTTTTCCATAAAGCACAAAATATTGACCATGATTAAATATCATTAAATTATACCAAAACATATTTATTTTGGCATTTTTCCCTATAAAAATATTATTGAAAATTGATTTGGATATACCAAAACCTATTTTTACAGATATTATAATAATTTGCCTCAATAATAGTAGATATTTTAGGGGTACAATTTTAAATTTTTTTTTTTTAGATACTTAGACATGCAAAATATTTGTAATAAAAAATTTGGGTACAATTTTAAATTTAGTTTTAACAAATTTTATATTTAATTGTGTTCACTACTAGAGCAGTCAGCGGAGGACAGAATAAAACATGAACAAGTTTAATGGCATTCTGAAGTGAAGGTGGTTTTTAGGAATGAGTAGTCCTTTAATTTAATCATTAAAATTATGAGATCGTATCAACTTGATTTCTAATATTTTCGAAATTTCAAACACATTCATGGAATTATTAAATGTTAATTAATTCAATTCTTCCATCAGAAATTAAATTGATACGAACCTTATAATTTCAATGATCAAAATTAATCACAGAAATCAAATTGATACCAAATTATACTTTGAGCTATGAAAATTGAGGATTTACACTTTTAACGCTGGGACAATTCATTATGACGGCTCTGACTACTGAGATGCAAAGAAAGAGTGGGGAACAAACGATAAATATGCCATCTGAAAGCAAGAGAAACATGTCTCTCAGTGGATGTTCATATTTCACTTTTCATTCTTACTTGACCTTCGATGAGTGCGGGGCTGCCTCTCAACTAAAACCATCAAGTCATTTTGTCTTTTTTGATGCACTATTCTATCATCTCTTTTCCCAAATAGTACGTAAAAAATCATCAAAGAGAAAAACAAAAAAAGGCAACGATGGATCAGATATATAGTCATGAATATAAGTAACCACACTTTTTATGAGGTTAACATCAACCCATCTATATTAAATAAAAGTATGTAGTGTTGAAAGTTGTTGATTCTTTCCTTCATAGTGAGTCACATGATATCCTCTTTAATATCAGCAATTTTTTTTATATTTTTTTTATGTATTTTTTAATTTATTAATTAATAATTATTACTATCAAACCTGCCGCTCAATAATCACTACGTCAGATTATGCCTTTGAAAGCGCACCTTCAATAGCGTTTTCTAGTGAAACGTTGTGTTTAATGATGCGGAGAATGTGCAATAGCGCTTCTCCTAGTAAGCGCTGTTAGATGAATGAGAATAAACAGCGCTTTATGAAGGAAGCGCTGTTAAAAGGTTGATAAGAGAATAGACAGCGCTTCCTTCAGAAAGTGTTGTCTAATATATGGGAATAGACAACGCTTTTTAAAGGAAGCGCTGTCTAAGGTCACACTAAGACAGCTCTTCCTTGAGTAAGTGCTGTCTATTCTCCTTTTCCCTTGCATTAAATTTTCATAACGTATACTTCCTTCTCGCGCGCTCACACAAAACACTCAGGTACTGTTCATTCCCTCCTCCACGACATAAGTTCAGACACCACTCATCCTCATCATTGCCACCATTCTCGAACCTTAACCTCCATGAGAACCACCGCAAACACCATTAATTCTCAGACCACCGCGAGAACCACCTCTCATCATGTGCATTGTTCGTGCGGCCTGCTCTCTGCCCAACGCGAGAACCACCTCTTCACCCAACGCGATAACCACCTTCTCTCTGAAAGCCATCTTCTTCACTGCAAGCTCCCAGGTAACCCATCATTCCCTGCAATCCCGTCTTCACTGCAAACCCTCCTCTTCCCTGTAAGCCCTTTATTCCCTATATACTGTAAAATTTGAATTTTTAAAATAGATTATCTTATTAGGCTGTTGAATTCTTGTATTTTACATTTTAAGCTTATATATTTGAATTAAATGATAAGAATGAGGACAACACCCCTGCTCTGATTTGGTTTTGTTAGCAAATGACATTGGTACAGAACAGAGAATTGGTAATGCAGTGAAAAAAAATGCAATGTGTAGTAAGATTTTTTGTTATGGAATGTCTAATCCATCATAGCTCACTCGTGACACATTTTCAATATTGTCATAGGGATAGTTCTTGAGTTTTTTTAATCCATCATCTCTTACATTTGCCAAGAAGCAGACACTGTCATTTCCCTGGAGTTGATAATCATGAATTTGGCCCTTGTGGTGTTGGTTGTACTGTTGAGTAATGTGCATACACAATGACTTTTGTTTCATGTTCGAATTCAACTTTTTTTTTTTCCCTAACCATAATGTGTATAAAATGGTTAGTATTTTTATGCTTTACAAGAGCATTGAACCTAAGACCTATGTCTCAACTTATCTCAGGTTGGATTTATGTTTCTGATGTAGTTGTGTGTTATTTCCAGTGCAGAGATTTGAAATCTTGGGCCAGTTGGGTAGCATTCCGAACTACTTGCTTGCTCCTCCTAAAAAACATCTTGTTGAAAAGGTAAGTATGGTTTGATTTGGTCTACTTTGTTATACATTGCTTCTTAGTTGATAGGTTAGTGATCAATTAGGAGTTCTGATATGTGTATGTGTGTGTGCTCGTGTTTGCTTGATTTCAGTTTTAGTTTCATTGTTGGTGTTTGCTCGATTGGAGCAAACTTGTTGTGTGCTCAGTTGCCTCCTCTCTCAGGTAGCTTACTTGACTAGCTCTTGGTACTTCCTTTAAAATTTGGTATTTGATTTCGGAAGAAATAAAGAAACTAATAAAACGTTGTTTCTCTCAGGCACCTCTGTCAATCAACTCTCTGCTGTTCAAGCTGCTCGGCTTCACTACGGTACTTGCTATTCCCCTGAATTTTTTTAATCATTTAGTTGTAACATTAGACATGTTTATTTTAGCATTGGTATACACATGCATTAACCTTAGTTTCCTGTTCAAGAACGATTTGTATATTGTTTTGGGCACAATATACAAGTTGTTCTTGAATTGTCCAAAGTGCACAGTTTGAGATTTTAACTTCGCATTCAATCCATATTATTATATGTCTTATTTCCTTCTTGATCTAAGAATGTCATTGGTTTTTATTTTCTCTTTGTTCTCTGGGAGTATATACCTAATTTGGGTCATAATCACCTGAATTAAGTTGCGTGCTTGGAGAAACCAAAGGGAAATGTTGACAAAATTTTCTTAGAACAAGAAGTATCTAAGCTATACAATAATATACTGCGAAATTTACAATCTTGGATACGATAAGAACCCCACCCTGTAGTATCAAGTAGACATATGCACCATGCATGCATGTCGTGCTCATTGAATTTAGACATCAATCTCTCTAAACTTGTGGTAGATTGTGAAAATATGGATCGGAAATGGATGTCTGCCAATCGTTTGTCGAAGGAATATAAGGACGGAGTGCAAGATTTTATTAGGTTCGCAGTTGGGCATGCAGAAAACCCTAGTAGAATCTTATGTCCTTGTTTAAGTTGTTGTTATACAAGACGAGTCAGTGTAGCTGAGTTGGAAGGACATTTAGTGTGCTATGGAATTGATCAAAGTTATACCTGTTGGACAAAACATGGTGAAAGGAGAGGTGAATCTAGTGATATGGGTAATAGTGGGAGATATGTGTCAGATGATACGGGTACGAATACATTTGAGGGCGACCGTTTTGAGGAGATGACACACGCGGTTGAAGAAGATATTCGTGATTGTCCTCAGATGTTTGAGAAGTTGATAAGTGATGCTGAGAAACCGTTGTATGAGGGTTGTACTAACTTCACAAGATTGTCAGCGATGCTAAAGTTGTATAACTTGAAATCGGGCAATGGATGGACTGACAAGAGCTTTACGGACTTACTCACACTATTGAAAGATATGTTGCCGGAGGATAATGTGCTTCCTAATCGGACATATGAGGCTAAACAAATGTTATGATCTATTGGCATGAGCTATGAGAGGATACACGCTTGTCCTAACGATTGCATTTTATTTCAGAATGACTATGCAAAGTTAAAGACGTGTCCTAAGTGTAATGATAAGAAGAAAGAATCGGCTCCAGAGAAGGTCTTGTGGTATTTTCCCATAATTCCCAGATTTAGGCGCATGTATCGTAGTTCAGAAGATGCAAAAAACTTGACATGGCATGAGGATGAAAGGATTAAAGATGGCAAGCTGCGTCACCCGGCAGATTCTCCTCAATGGAAAAGAATTGATCATGATTATCCTGATTTTGGGCAAGAACCAAGAAACCTACGACTTGCATTGTCTACTGACGAATTTAACCCGCATGGTGTTCAAATTAGCTCTCACAGTACATGGCATGTGATTTTGGTGATTTATAACCTACCTCCATGGCTATGCATGAAGCGCAAATATATGATGTTGTCTTTGTTAATTTCTAGGCCCAAACAGCCAGAAAATGATATCGACATATACTTGGCTCCTTTAATTGAAGACTTGAAGCAAATTTGGGAGACAGGTGTAGATGTGTATAATGGGTATAGAGAAGAAAGTTTCACCTTGAAATGTATGATCTTCGGCACAATTAATGATTTTCCGGTATACGGTAATCTGTCAGGATATAGTACCAAAGGTCAGTGTGCATGCCCTATATGTGAAGATAGTACAGATTGGATGCGGTTGGAACATGGTAAGAAGAATGTCTTCCTTGGGCATCGTAGATTTTTGCATTCGAGTCATCATTATAGATTTTGGAGAAAAGCATTCAATGGGAATACAGAAGAACGTAGAGCTCCTTTGCCGTTGACGGGTGTGCAACTATTTGAAAAGGTAGAAGATTTGAATATTGAATTCGGGAAACCTTTTGCGGAAGATCTTGTTACACGAGGGTGGAAGAAAAGGTCTATTTTCTTTGAGCTCCCTTATTGGAAGTCATTATACGTAAGACATTTCATTAATGTGATGCATGTTGAAAAAAATTTATTTGACAGTGTCATTGGTACCTTACTCAATGTGCCAAGGAAGACTAAAGATGGCATTAATGCAAGGCTGGACTTGGTTAGTATGGGATTGAGATGAGAATTGGGACTGGTAAAGAAGGGGAAACTTACATATTTACCTCCGGCCGCTTATACTCTATCTAGAAAAGAGAAAACTGTTTTGTGTAAGTTTCTTCATGGAGTTAAGGTTCCAGAGGGATACTCTTCAAATATTAGGAACCTCGTATCAATGAAAGATCTCAAGTTAAAGGGTCTAAAGTCCCATGATTGCCATGTTATCATGGAGAATTTGCTACCCATCGGTATGCGATCCATTTTGCCCAAGAAAGTGCGGGAGACCTTAACTAAACTTTCTTTCTTCTTCAAGGCAATTTGCAGCAGAGTGATTGACCCTGGAAAAGCATTGCAAAAAGAAATTGTTGTGACTCTGTGTGAGCTTGAGATGTATTTCCCACCTTCATTCTTTGACATAATGGTTCATCTAACTGTTCATCTGGTTAGAGAGACACAATTGTGTGGGCCAGCTTATATGAGATGGATATATCCGTTTGAGTGTTACATGAAAATATTAAAAGGGTATGTGAAAAATCGATCTCGACCAGAGTGTTGTATTGTTGAACGGTACATAGTCGAAGAAGCGGTTGAATTCTGTACCGAATACCTATCCAATATTGAATATTCAGTAGGGCTGCCAATGTCTCGTCACAGAGAAAGAACCATAGGGCAAGGGATTACTGGAACTGAAATATTGACTATACCAAGGACAGAATGGGAGCAAACACATTTATATGTTCTTCACAATGCCGATGAGGTTGAGCCATTTGTTGTAAAATACAAGGACCTACTTAAGAGTTCTTATCCCAATAAGACTCAAACTTGGTTAACAAGAGAACACAATCGTTGTTTTATAACGTGATATGATCCAAGTTAGAATCATCAAATTTGAAGGATCTATCCAAGAGCTTGATCTTGGAAATTATGCAAAATGATGAGAAGAATTGGGGGAAGAAGAAGATGTTCTTGGACACCCGAATGCATATGAAGGATATAGACTAGGAATTGAAAGTAAACAACTAAACGATGAACAAAATAAGTAAAGAACACTAATTAAATAAAAGATGGAAGAATTGAAATGAAAGGGGCAGAAATTAAATGACATAAATATAAATTAAGAAGAATATAAGCAAAATAGAAAATGGAAGAGGAAGAAGATGAAGGGGAAGGCGCCACAATCATCCATAGAATGGGAAGATTGATATACCAAGGAGGATTCGCCACAAAGAGATAGAACTCTTTGATAAGAATCAAGCAAGTTCTAATCCAAGAACTTGAAGAGGAGGAGCCAATGCTCAACTCACAAAAATACCCAAATAGGATAAATTCTAATTTCATTCAAAGTTAAGAAATGAGGTAATACAAGTCCTATTTATAGAAGCTAAGGAACATTCTAGGTTAAGGAAGTGAGTATTTTCGTGGACCATGAAGCCCATTATACAATTAAAGCTAAAACCAATTACAAGCCCAATTAATGCCTAATTAAAATAATTCCGTCCAGAACAGCGTTCTCAACTTCTAGCCCAGTTTTAGTCATGATAGAGTCCAAATCAGGTCTTGAGATTCAAATAAAACTTGTAGATAATTCTCTTGTCTTTCCAACGCATCAAGCATCACTTCAATCAGACATCTAGAACTCAAGATATGGCCAAAATAAATACACAGATCACTTGGACTTGAATGGATTAATCTTCTTTTGTTGCAAAATTGACTTGTCCCTCCTTTGCCTCCATCATAACGTGGCTTAAAGATCATATTTCTGCAAAGTTGACTATAAATCCTACTTCAGTTTCGGAGAGATTAAGATGGTTAGCGAAGGGTCCAACTGTGCATGTTTTCTCTTACACCGGTTATCTGATGAATGGATACACATTCTATACAAAAGAACAAGATGATCGGAGTACAATGCAAAATAGTGGGGTGACTCTTGTAGCTCAATCTATGCATTTCTCAAGTGCCAAAACAGAAATCCTATATACGCAAACATGTCATACTTCGGGGTCATTGAACGCATATGGGAGTTGGATTACACTATGTTTCAGGTGCCAGTGTTCCATTGTATGTGGGTTGACAATAATAACGGTGTACAAATGGATGAATTGGGGTTCATGCGGGTGGATTTCAATAAAGTGGGGTATAAAGATGAACCTTTTATTTTAGCATCGCAAGCTCATCAAGTGTTCTATGTCACCGATCCAGCTAATACAAATTGGTCCATTGTTCTATTATCTAACAAAATGATTCTTAATGAGATTAATGATCAAACACATGAAGATGCTGATATTGAGGATGATCCTTTCTCCGGGACATCACAATCACTCGAGGCTAATCCAACTAGAGAGGATGATATGTATATTAGAAATGATCATGATGAGGGGCTTTGGGTCAATCCATTATTTCGTACCAAAAAGAGAGACGCAAATCCCTATCCAACAAGGAAAAGAAAATGATAGACTTAAACATGTATGTAGTCATTATATTTTTTTTAATTTCTTGATCAATTAAATTTTCATTCATCGATTTCTGTAAATAAACTTGTATGCTTGTGAATTGACGTTTTTACTTGTGTGTCTAATTTTGTTACAGGTAAATGGCATCTCCTAGTCATGATAGTGGGGCCGAGCCCAAGAAAAATATGAGGTGTCGTGGACCGACTTTTAAGAAGAATATCGTCCGTCATAGGAGTAGAGGAGTGAGACTTGAGGTAATATATTACTAACTCAACAGCAGTTAATGGTTTGATTCTATAGTTTGTTATCTTTAATTTATACATTTCATCAAATATTTTTAGGTTGCTTGGAATGTAAAGGGTCAGCCAATTGGTACAAATAATAAGCAGTTGGTTAATTACATTGGGGCCATAGTGCGGTAGATGGTCCCAATTACCTGCGGCAATTGGAAGTCAAGAGATTTGGATTGTCTGAAAGATGACATTTGGCGTGATATACAGGTAAATTAATTAGCATTAGTTAATTATGTAAACATATTTATATTGTGACATTTTTTTATTATCTTTGCAGGCCTGTTTTAATGTTGATGAGACCCGGCGAGACATGATACTTAAGGAAGCCGAAAAATTACACCGCAACTTCAGAAGTAAGTTAACGACAAAGTGGCTGAGAGATGATGGTGGGAATGTCAGACAAGAGCCTACACCCAAATATGCTGAGATTATACGACCGGAGGATTTTAGAGCCTTTGTCAAAAAACGGACTGAAGATGAGGATTTTTTGGTATGTACTTACATTTGTGTATACTATGCATTGCTACTTATTTAGGTCAGTGTGCATTAATACTTACTTCTGTGTCTATGTAGAAAATAAGCAGTGAAAATCGGGAGAGAGCATCATCTCCTCCCTACCCTTACCATAAAGGGAATGTAGGGTATGCCAGCATTGAGGAAAAAAAGGTATGTACAATAAGTCATTTTATTTAACGCATTTTTTGGTTTATTTCTTAGCATTGATGGATTTCAATTTGTTTGTTCAAATGTAAAGTTGCGTGAGGCAGAACGAGACCCAGAAACCGAAAGCATTGAACGGCATATTTTGTGGCCAGAAGCCCATATGAATGAGCAGGGTGTGATTGTAAATCCCAACTCTAGGCAAGTGGCTGAAAGAATTGTAAGTATATGTTCTCATATTAACATTTACATTTTTAATCCTCTTTTGATATTTGTGAATAATGTGAAACTTCTTTGTGAATAATATTTGTGTCTCAGGATAACATATCACAGTCTGTATCACAGGGGGAGATAACAGATTGTGTTGGTCGCCACGGCATCCTTGCCAGAGCCATACCCGCTAAAGAGTATCCTGGTCGCTATAGGGGCGTGAGGTTTGGTCCCTCACAGAAAACTATCGTAGGAGCATAACAGCGCGCCAAACAAGCAGATGTTGCTGAAGTGGTGGAGTTGAGGAGGGAAGTAGCTAATCTGGCGCAACAAGTTCGAGCGTTGCAAAGCTGCATACAGAACAAGACAACGGTGGAGGGACGTGAGCATGAGCATGAGCCTGAGCCTGATTTACCTACTCCACGTAGTGTCAGAGATAGTTGCACTCGTATGCCTCCTAAGGTAATAATTGTTATGTTGTTTTCTTTACTTGTACGTATTGCATTGACAGTTCACATATTAATATTTTGTTTATCACTGGTTTAGGGCAACAACCCATGCAACCTATATTTGTCAAGCCCAACTCATCGAATTGTAGCTAGGGGGACGGTCTATAACGAACCGGGTGTGACACTGTATAACGGACCATTGCCTCCTAGTCATGTGAAAGTTGCAGTTGAGTTTGGTGTTGAGGGTGATGCACCATTGCCTGTACCACTTGAGGAGGCAGATGTCATGACAGTGGACCAGGCAATAGGTACCTATATGGCATGGCCAATCAGTCTCATAGGTGTATGTGACAAGGTATATGTCAATAAATAGGATTCATTATCATATATATGTTTGTTAAATTAGGTGGTCACTAACTCATTAATGTATTGCAATGTTTTTTATATAGGCACCCCAAAAATCCAAATCTAAATCCAAGGGCAAGGGCAAAGGGTCGGAGAACACAGCTGGCATGAAAGTGACAAAACCTCGGCCTTCCCCTATTGTAGCTGGCAAGGATCACACAAAGGGGTCAATTACATCCCCAGTAAAAAATGGGAACAAATCTCAACCCTCTCGGGCTCTTGTAGCACATGGTACAGATTTCATAGTCTACTTTAGAGAGTCCATGTGCTAACAATATTGGGGAATGATCAAGTCAATATTCATATGGAGTAAGACATTCTGGGTTATGAGCACACATTAATGCTCGGTGGTGATACGGAAATCAAAGAAATCCTTAATCGTGAATGGCTGGGGTTCTCTGTTATTAGTGTATATCTCAGGTATTACATCAAACTTTAAAGGTTATATCTCGTCTAAAATTTTGATTTGTTATTAATTTATTAATTTATATACATGTTTTAATTTTAGATACTTGTACCATATGTTCCTGGTACCTGAACAAAGGACTCAGAGGTTCAAATTTCTATGCCCCTTACGAACAGCTATGCAATACGGATCTGGGCATCAACAATATATAGCTGATCGCTTGCCATTAGAAAATCCAGATTATGAGACCTTGTTTTAGTCACCGTGCAACGTAGGGTGAGTCATTAAATCATATAGTATATCACATAGCTAGCGATATTGTTTTCTTCTGTGAAATGTGATGATTGCTAACTATAATAAATCTTTTTGTAGGCAACATTGGGTATTGTTAGCGATCAATCCCAAAGAAGACATAGTGTACTATTTAGTTCCCTTGCATACCGACTATAACATTCGCCAAAAAATGAAGTATATTTACAATCAGTAAGTATATATGCATTTATTTTTATCTTCATATATATAAATAGTGATCATGATTATGTAATTTAATGAAGTTGTTTGATTTTGAAATCAGGGCTTTGCTAATTCATCGTGCCTGCAATGGAGGAGCCAAGTCGAGATATTCTAAGTCGTCCAAGACTAAATGGATATCTATAGAGGTATTTACAAAAACCCATATGCAATTATTTAGGTTAAAAATTAACTTGAAACTTTTAATTTATTATTTTCGGTTTTATAGTACCCCCGCCAACCGAATAGCGACGATTGTGGCTACTATGTCCTGAAGTTTATCAAGGATATCATCGTTCAAAACCAAACGCAAATCCCAACGACGATATGTAATTTTAGCTCTAGTTTAATAATTAAATTACACACATTTTATCATTAATTGAATGTACTTTAATTCTAATTGATTTAATTTTCATTTCGCAGTACTTTCCTGAGTGTAAATGTGACACATATTATGATGATCAACTTATTGAACTCAGGGAAGAGTGGTGTCGCTATGTTGTTAAGAATTTAATACAAAAATAAAGGTAGAGTACACATATACTATGATGTTATAAGTTAGAGTAGTGCCTCTCCTATTAGGTTCGTATGCATTGTGCAAGTGATTGTGTGTGTATATCTAATTTGTTGATGTGTTGTAAATTTAAGTTGTGTGTATCTTGTGTGCAGGGGCAGCAACAAGCTTGGATATATATGAAGTGCACCTACATGCAGCTAGCTAGTATTAAGTAGTGAAGCTATAGTATGTAGTGTAAAGTGTTGTTGTACATAGTGTATAAGTGTTGTTAGTGAACCTCTGTTAGTACTGTTAGTGTAGTACAAAATTTAAGAGCAGACTTCTTTTTGTATATGCAACTAAGTTAACCTTACTTTTGTATACTGTGTTAGTAATTAATTAGGTATAGAAATTATACTTGAATGGTTATTTTAGTATATATGTACTGGTTTTGATGAGAAATTGCAGCTGGTATGTATTGGTTTTGCTGAGTGCAGGGGGATGGATAATTGAAAAAAGAATGTAAAATTTTAAAAAAAAAATAAGGGTATAGACAGCGCTTGCTTAAGGAAGCGCTGTCTAAAATACACAAAACACAGCGCTGTCTAAAAGATAATTACACAGTGCTTCCTTGAGGGAGCGCTGTGTTTGTGTATGGTATATAGACAGCACTTCCTTGAGGAAGCGCTAATAGCGCTTCAGAATCGCTGCCTTTTCCTTCCAACCTACCACAACAGTTACATGAACAGCGCTTGTAAGCGCTGTTGTAGGCAAAAAATAAACGTTGTCTAATCCTTTTTCTGTTGTAGTGAATTTTTAATGATTATCAATTGTGTCCATATTCATTTCATTGTTCAAATGCAATTATATGTTGGGTTTAATTGTAATATATAGTTAATATAAAAGTTTTGTACACCGATAACCATTCATACATTGTCAAATGCCAATCCATTAAATATGTTTGACTTTTGTAATAATTATTTTAAAATTCATATATGAGATGACATATGATTGATTGACGGTGTAAAAAATTTTACACTAACAATATATCAAAATTAAATTCATATTTGTTTTTCTTAATTATTATATTTTTAGAATCTCAAATTATTTTCTTAATTCTATTTATATTCTAGAGTTATTTCAAATTATTTCCTTTTTAGAATTTCAGTTAAGATTCCAAATTATTTTGATTTCAAATTATTCATCATAATTTCCGGTTATTTTCCTTTCAAATTTTTCTTCAATCGTCAACATATTTATACATGTAATAATAATAATAAATAGGAAGTTAAGATTTATGCGTATAGTTATCATGTCATGGGTCATCACCCCAGTCATTTTTCCTTCGAAAAACATTATATAAAGTTGCTTCTCTCATATTCTTTTCATTATTTAAATTTTAAAGAAAATTCAATTAAATTGATTCAAGTGACTTTTAACAATATATGGATTCAAATGTTAACCTACAAAAGATTTCATTAACTGAAAAATTAAAATTGAAAAATGTTAAATTAAAAATTTCTCATTTTAATTCATTGCTTATATATGATAACCTACAAAAGATTGATTGCATCTAATAATATATAGGTTCCAATCAAATTTTTCTAATTTCAAAATACAAAGGATTAACACTATAAGTTTTCTCTTATTTTTTCAAAGATTTGGATTCTCTATATTTAGGGCGGAAAAGTCACATATCTTTCTCTTTATCTCTTTCTTTATTCATTTCTCTCCCATCCTTATCTCCCTATTTTTAATCACCATTCTCACTAGTGCAGGAAAATCTTTTAACGTCGGTTATAGAGGCGACATTAATAGAAAAGACGTTAAAAGTGTGTCTTTTAATGTCGGTTGGAAAGGAACGTTAAAAGTCATGATTTTCACGTCGGTTAAACATAACAATAGACGTTAAAAGTCATACTTTTCATGTCCCATGCTAAGACAACAGACATGAAAAGTATTACTTTTAACGTCTATTGTTTATAGAAACCGACGTTAAAAGTATATTTTAACGTTTGTTTTAACCCATGCTAAGACAACAGATGTGAAAAGTATTACTTTTAACATCTGTTTTTGTTTTTAGCCGACGTGAAAAATATTTTTTTTTTTAAATTTCAGTTTTATAGTTAATCATTCTCAACCTCCCAACAGAATTCTACAAACACACTATATAATAAATCCAGACTTTTCAACATTACTCAAAGAAGTCCAGAATCCAGAATTCAACATACTCCACACTAGCTACACTTACACAAACATAATCCAGAATTCTATATAAGTACCCCACAATTCAGTATGCGTAATTCTATATATATATATATATATATATATATATATATATATATATATATATATATATATATATATATGCAGAAATCTACAAACATATACACATATATCCAGAATTCTATACAAGTACATAATTCACTATATATACACAAAACTAATCAATATCTTCTAAGTACGCAACATCTACATCTACATTTTTCTCTGCAGCATACTTAAAAAAGAAGGTTGCAAAGCGCTCCCTTAAGTCTGTGAATTGCTGATCCGTGAGACTAGACTGATTGTTGAAAGCCTGCAGAAGTTCAAATAAACTTAACATTAATTTAAGTCATAAAAAAAAAGAATATAATTAATATTAACTGGTTAAAAATCTATTAATTACCTGCTCTCATCCATTAGTAATACCCGCCGAGACAATCGTCAACATATAGCTCATCACATAATATGCACATTCCCAACTACCTTTTTGACGATGAGACTACAAATGAATATGAAATTGATCAATATCAAGTAGTAAATGTATAAATATAGTAAAAATAATAATTACTATTTAATAAACTACTTACCTTTGGGACAATCCAATGAGGGTTTCCTTTTGACTTGACAGTCCTACTTTTCCCATTCGCGCAAGCGAGACTACATGCAATTATAGCTCTATGTGATAAAAAATATACATGTCAATTACATGCATGTTCATGTAATAAGATAAAAGAAAATGTTACAAATTATATTAAGATAAGAAGACTGCATGCTCACGTACGTATCGATTGCGTTCTTCACCTCCTTCACCGGCTCACGGTGCAATGAGCATAAGAAGACGATAGTATGCTGGCTAGGAATAAGCCAGAGCAACTGGCAATGACCATTCCTTATGAGTGGTGCCATATATATATGTTTCCCATTGAAGTCAAGTAGATTCTGCATGTATCCACTAATCGCCTGGTGATTAATGCAGAAATCACCTAGAATGATGTCAGGGTCTAAGAATCCATAAACATTATCATTGCCCTTTTCAAGAGTTAGACGATGCAGATACCTAAGATATATATGAAATAAGTTGATTTTAATTACATAGTATATTGAAAAAAATTATAATATTGAAATACCTAAGATGCAATATAAGGTGACAAAATGTACTTACGTGCACCAGATACTTAGAACTGTATTGGCTATCCACTGACCATCAACGCATATGTGTCCCATATCCTCACCAGTGAATACAAAAATAGGGATGTTCACAGCGCCATCGTGTTCCAACGGCATAATGATTGTCTTCATATTTATAATCCACCCCAAATGCAGCCAAACGAGCTACCAAAGATCGACGCTTTTTCGGTTTCGGCTTCGGCTTCGGCTTCAATGGAGCTGTGTTGTCCTAAACAACAAGATAAACCATTAAAAACGGTTAAGTTTTTTCAATTGTAAATAATTAAGAAAACATAAGTAATTGAATGATCATGAATACCTGAGGTAAACAAGGCTTCGATGGACCAACTTTGTCAATGTCCTAAACAATTAACAAACATAAAGCATTAGTAAATATTGTCAAGTCATTTTAATTGTAAATAGAGAAATGACTTGTTAATTAATTGATTGAATGAATATGAATGTACCTCATCGAGTCAACCTCCCCATGTGTGTTTGGACAACTTTCATTTGTGCTCACAAGTGAAGGTTGTTTCATCACATTTGCTTCGGATTGCATAGATGAAAACTCCTTCAAAAGCAATCGCATTAGACTTGGGTCCTTTAAAAGCGAACTCAATAGCTCCTCTTTAATCTCCTCTTTAAGCTCATGTTTAAGCTCCTCCCTAATCATCATCACCTGCTCGCCTCGCCCATGTGACCCGCTTGTAAATAAGTTTGTTACAATTACAAGTAGAAAGGCAGTTAGTTTGTTACTTACAATCTTTTCAGCAACAACGCGAGTGGCCTCAACTTTAAAACCTCTAGATTTAGTCTTTCAGCCTTCCACCCATGTGTCCTCGCGTGGGGGTGGAGATGGTGGAGACGGAGGATCAACAACTGTTTCCTCTCCTGCTTCTTCCAACTCTTTTAACATATCTTGCTCTTTCTCAGCTTCTCCTCCATCATCTTCTTCTGAACCAATCTATAGCCACCTTGAGACATGGTGTGGGGGTGGACATTCTTTTTCTGAATCGCCTTAGCCTTTTCCTTTTTTGTCTCTTACAAATAGCATGTACTCAATTTAGTTAAACCAAGAAATTAATTAGGTTGGCCTATTAATAAAAAAAAAAAAAAAAATTAACTTCAACTAACTAGAAAGTCAGGAGCGCTTCGGCTCGCAACAAACATATCTCATGTCTCCTGATCAAGGAATGGGTAAGTCTCAAGAGGAGATTCGCCTGCCTTCTCTCCAAATATGTACTTTTGACCCCAAAAAAGACTTAAACCCCGTCCAACGCTTAGCCGCAAGAGATAGCCATTTTTTCTTACTTGCAGGAGTATTCGGCAAGTCCTACGTGAGCTACATTAATTACAGAACAAAAATAAGGAATTAGTGGATGATAATATGCTTAAATAATGTAAATACAAACAAAGAGGGTAAAAGTAAAATATCGTGATTGACTCCCAAATCTGATTCTTCACGGTCTGAAGTACTGATGCCCAATCATCGATCGGAATGCTAGCATGGCTTTTAGCTTTCACAACCACATAATTGGTGAAACTCTTAGCATTATCTCCCATGGGCTCCCCATGTTCATCAAACTGGATTTGAAGCCTCTGGTCATTAATCCTAGATAGGGTCAACTTTTTCAAAGTTGTGGCTGATCTACCCTTTTTTTGGAAGGCACACTACCCGACTCGCTCTATGAATGAGAGCCTGCTGAATCAGCCATATGTATGCTTGTTTAGACAAATAAATAAATAAATAAATTAGGATTAATGACATGGATAAATAAAAATATAAGCCTACTTTATTTCAACAAAACTTACACTATGCATACTTTAATTTAAACAAAACTTACACTATATTTGCATACTTTAATTTAAACATAACTTACACTATATTAATTTAGATCAATATCCCTTCATGATGATCATCACGAGTGGCATGTGCATGGTCCACCTCATTTTCCTCAATGAAAGTAGGCACCCGTATTGAGAAAGTAGGAGTCTCAAGAATATCAAGAGTTGAATCTTGATTTTCATCACTACCATTATGCATGCTTTTTCCTTGGAGAACCCCTGACGACCTTTTGTTAGAAGGATTATTGATATAAAACACTTGTTTTGCTTGGGAAACCATGATGAAAGGCTCTTCCGTATGACCTACCTTGTCAAGATCTACCAATGTAAATCCTAATCCATCGGTTTGTATCCCACTTTTACTGTCAACCCACTTACATTTAAAAACTGCCACTCTAAATTTAGTGTAATCGATCTCTCAAATATCTTCAATAACTCCAAAGTAAGAATCGGGTGCCATAATGGGGTTTGTATCTTTTGAAGTAGAGAAGTGCATGGACTCAGCCACGATCGTAACCCCACTATTTTGCACGTTACTCTTGTCGTCCTAGGACTTTGTATAAAAGGAAAGCTTATTGATGTTGTATCCGCTGTAACATATGACATTAAAGTTAGGTCCATGTGCTAGCCATTTTAATGTATCAGAAGCAGTATCATCCTTTAAAATTTCTTCTTTAAACCAATTTAGGAAAGTCTTGTTATGATGGTTCAACAACCATTTTTCATTCCTTCGAGGGTTATCTTCCTTGACCTTTCGTTTGTGAGCAAGTAGAAAAGGTTCAACATCATCAGTGTTATTCAATATATATATAAATGTGCTTGAAGCACTTCTTCCCGACCTTTGCTCAAAAGAGTTACACCTCGTGTAACCTTACCTATACATCTTCCCTCATGACGAGACTTAGGAATCCCGATAGGTTCTGTTTCAGAAAGGTAGTCTGAACAAAACTCAATAGCTTCTTCTGCAACGTACCTTTGAACAATAGATGCTTCAGGACGGTGCAGATTCTTTACATACCCTTTCAAGATCTTCATGTATCGCTCAACTGGATACATCCACCTTAAATAAATAGGGCCACACAATCTAATCTCCCGCACCAGATGAACAATTAAGTAAACCATGATGTCGAAAAATGAAGGAGGAAAATATATCTCCAATTGGCACAAGATAGTAGCACCCTCTTCTTCCAACTGATCCAACTTTTGGGGGTCAATGACTTTGCTACATATAGCATTGAAAAATGAGCATAACCTAGTTATGGCATGTCTAACATTTTTAGGAGCAATACCACGAATAGCCACTGGCAGTAGTTGCTGCATTAAGACGTGGCAATCATGAGACTTTAAGCCAACTAATTTTAGATCACTTGATCCAAGCCTCTTGACATTTGAAGAGTAACCCTATAACACTTTGACGCCCCGTAGACAATCACAGAAACTTGTTGTCTCTTTTTTAACAAAGTATGACATGCTGGAGGCATATATGTCCGCTTACCATCCTTTGATTGTGGAGCTAACTTCTCTCGTATACCCATCGCAACCAGATCTAGACGAGCATTCACACTGTCCTTTGTCTTGCCTTGAATGTTGAGAAGTGTTTTGATTAAACTATCACACACATTTTTCTCCACAAGCATGACATTAATACAGTGTCTGACATCAAGTTTGCACCAGTATGGAAGATCAAAGAAGATAGACCTCTTCTTCCATATGTTTTTCTCCGTAGTCTTAGCCTTCTTTTGGGCCTTGCCGAAGATAACATTGATGTCCTTCACTAGTTGATAAAGTTGATCTCCGGTTAAGGCCTTCGGAGCAATTTCACTCTCCTGGCATCCGTTGAAAGCTTTTTTCAATTTACGATATGGGTGATCACGTTTGAGAAATCTACGATGTCCAAGGTAAACTGTCTTCCTTCCATGATGCAATTAAGTGAAGCATGTGCCTTCTTCACATATAGGGCATGCTTTATGCCCCTCAACGCTGTACCCGCACAAGTTCCCGTATGCTGGAAAGTCATTGATGGTGCAAAATAACATGTAACGCATCTTGAAAGTCTCATGAGAATATCCATCAACTACATCAACACCTTCCACCCACAACTTTTTCAACTCTTCAATCAAGGACCATAGATAAACATCTAAGTCATTTCCTGGTTGTTTTGGGCCGGAAATCATCATAGATAACATCATGTATTTGCGTTTCATGCACAACCAAGAAGGTAGGTTGTAAATTACCAGGAGAACAGGCCATGAACTATGAATACTACTTAAGTTATCATACGGATTCATTCCATCCGTAGCAATTCCAAGCCTAAGGTTTCTTGGCTCATTGGCGAAATCTGGAAACAAAGTATCAATTCTCTTCCATTACAGAGAATCAGCAGGATGACGAAGTTGTCCATCACATTTCCTCTCGTCTGCATGCCGTCTAATGTTCTTTGCATCTTTTACATTGGCGAACAATCGCTTGAACCTTGGAATTATTGGAAGATACCATAACACCTTCGCAGGAGGACCCTTTTTTTTTCACATCAGAACTAGAATCATCACGATCATCACTATCCTTCACTTTGTAGCGTGATAACCCACACGTGGGGCAGTCGTGCATCTGATCATAACCATCCGTGTACAATATACAATCATTGGAGCATGCCTGTATCTTCTTATACTCCATACCCATCGGACACAATACCTTCTTCGCCTCATAGTTAGAGTCTGGCAATGTGTTGCCTTCGGGAAGCATTTCTTTCAACAACTCGTGAAGCTTTTATCACTCCACCCGTTTCTCATCTTCACACAGAATAATTTTAACACCCCTGACAACTGCGTATAAGTAGTGCATCCCGGATACAAAGGCTTATCGGCATCACTGCACAAATTATCATACATATGCGCTCGCTGAAAAGACTCTTGTCTAATATCACAGATCATGTCCTCTAGTCGATTTTTGCCTATATCTACGTCAACTTCCTTACTTTGGGACACACTTGGCTTGTTATTTAACAAGACATCACCATGCCATATCCATCTTGTATAACTCAAGCCAATCCCGTTACAAATAAGATGAGTGCGTATATCCTTAACTTCACATTTCCTTATATTCAAACACTTGACACAAGGACAACAAAACTTTCCATTACTATCAGAAACATTTTTTTGAGCAAATTCTATAAACTCTTTCACTCCCTTCCAACGATGATCCATAACTAGATAGGTTCTGTAGAAATATAGACAAAAATCCAATATAAAGCACAATGGGGGGAGATTGGAAAAGCATTAGTATTTGAACCCTATAAACCAAGACAATTTCATGACAATATTGTCCTAAACATAACCTAACCTATCCTTAAGCTCAAGACAAAACCTAACCTTTAATACCCTAGTAACCTAACCTATATATGCAAGTAGTGTAAATATGGGACATTTAGAGAAGGGGTGTGAGGTGGTTGTATGGCACATTTGGATTAAGGCTGTCCCTTTAGTGTTTATCAAACAAAAAATGTGGCTAGTAAATCAATTCAAATCTCTTTTCTATAATGAGTTTCAAACATGAAAAGTAATTTTTAAATTAAATCAAATCAAATCATTTCGAATTTCAACCACTTCAATTACAACCACTTCAATTTCGTACAATTTTATGGCAACAAAAACTGCCAAATATATTGAGCTCTCTGTTTGTGCTCTATCTATAACCAGCAAACCAGCAAACCTAAGCAAAACCTAAATGAGAAATAAGAGACTTTAATGGAAGCTTACCTTTAGGAAGCAAGACCGAATGGTGGCCGAAAGAGTGACGACAGTGAGGATTGCAGACTTGCGGCGCGAAAATGACCTAAATGAGAAAAGAGAATGAGGGGAAGAGAATGAACGAAGATAAAGTAGAAAAGAGAGAGGGATAAGAGAAAGGATATATACCAGCCAAAATGAGGCGCAACGGTTGTAGCAACAGCGGGCGCGAAGGTCTCAGTGGCAGAGAGAGTGAGGTTTTTGAGAGAGAGAGACGTTGGAATAGTGAAAGGAGAAGAGGGCACGTGGGAAGGACTTAACGTTACAAAAATTCGAAACCTCTTTTAACGTCTGTTATTTAAGAAACAAACGTTAAAAAAATCTTTTAATGTCTGTTATTATCATAATAGGCGTTAAAAAGTCATTATTTAACGTCGGTTATTATAATAACAGACGTTAAAATTCTTTTTTAACGTCCGTTATCTCAATAACTGAAGTTAAAAGTGCTTGCCACAGCCTTTTTTTTAACATCTGTTTTAACTTAACCAACGTTAAATCATGTAACATCTGATTAGTGTTGGCACTTATCATGAATGGGTGGCCAGACCTTCAAAAGGCTTGTCTGGGGGGTCTTATAAGTATTTGCCAAGCAAGATTGTTGAAATTTCAGTTCTCTTTTTCAGGGGAGGGCTTTCTTGGGATTTATGGGGAGTGGTAGTAGTCTAGTACATCTTGCTATATTGTTAACATATACTCTCCATGTGATCAGGTTGGCAAAAGAAAGATGTGGTAGGATTCGATAATGTCAAAGAAGGGTTTTGCATGTAGAATGTGGTGTGTGGAGGGTGGCTTTAACGCGGTTACCACTTCTTTAGAGAGTAAGGGTGTGAATTTGACTGCGAATGAGCAGGAGGAATTTCAAACTTTTATGGATGACATGGGTCTAATTGATATGTCATTAATGGGGCGAATATACTTGGTTCAAAGCCAATGGTTCTTCTATGAGTCGGTTAGACAGGTTTCTCTTGTCAGATGATTTGGTTTATTTGTGGAACATTTCTTCTCAGTGGATTGGCTCTAGAGATATTTCAAATCGTTGCCTAGTTTTGTGAAGAATGGTTCATGTAACCGGGGGGGCCTAAACCGTTTCGATTTAACAACTGTTGGTTATAGCATGGTGACTTTATCAATTTCATTTCTACTTGTTGGGGAGAATTTTATGTATTTGGCTGGAAAGTGTATTCATTCAAAGAAAAGTGAAGCTTTTAAAGGAGAAATTGAAGGTATGGAATCATAAGGTATTTGGCCACTTGGATTTGCAGATTGAGAAGATAGTGGTCACTACAACAAAAAACGCTTTTAATAGCGTTTCTGTACAAACTTTAATAGCGCGTTAACGCGCTATCTATGTCCCTGTAATTAAATGTTGTCAATAAAGATAGCGTTTAGGAGGCGCTATCACAGGTGTAACTTTAGATAGCGTTTTCCTAAATAAACGCTATTGTAAGGTCGTTTTAAAGTTTTCGCGGGTTGTCTTAAGATAGCGTTTGTTTTAACAAACGCTATCTAGAGTTACACCCTAGGATAGCGTTTTCAGAAACAAATGCTATCTTAAGTATGACTTTAGATAACGTTTGTTGAAACAAACGCTATCTATTTGATTTTTTTTTTTTCAAGCTCAGTTTAATTCTTATATCTTTACTTTCTCCCTGCAGGTTCAGCAAAAAGCAATTCAGAGGCTACAATCTCCAACAGGTGCATCAATCACATACTTTAGAACATATATGACAGTGTGCAGCAATCACAACACAACAAAAAAGATGTCAATATCATCATATATTTATGCAACAATCTTCAACAGTATGTGCAGCAAAACTCAGGCACCTAAGTTAGTTGAACCAAATTAAACCATACGTAACAAAGTACATACTTTAGATCATATATATGACAAGGGTAATCAAATAAAATTATCAACAATATAGCGAGACCAATCTTCCTTAACTTCAGATAGTTGAGCACTGGAGTATGTGAAGCATTTGCAGTCAGGGAAGTACTGCAATATCAAAATTTAATAAATTAAGTTACAATTGCAATAAGCCGATAACATTTGAATGATCACATTTAAGAGTAAATAATCAGTACTGAAACTAGATACCGTCACTGGTATTTTAACTTGGTTTTGTAAGATAATTTCCTTCATGAAACGCATGACGTAATATCCACAATCTATATTGTTGGTTTGTCTGGGGCACTATAAAACAGAAATAATAAATCAGTAAATTTTTTTTTGAAAATTATTGCTTATTAAGTTTTGCAGATATATATACCACTATTTGGATCCATTTAATGTTGTTTGCTTTTGAACGAGGCACCTTAGCTCCGCTACATGCGCGGTAAATTTTCAAAGCACTAATAACAAAATCAAACAAACTTCATTAGGAAACATTTTCAATCATCACAAAAACAATCTTGAAGCAGAAATTGAAAACTACAGGATTTCTGGAAGTTTATGACCAACATCCTGAGGAATTTCACCCCACAAGGAGTTTGCAGCTAAGGCCAAGTTAACAAGAAGACAAGTTGTATATAACAGGTGGAACAGTCCCAGCGAGATTGTTAAGAGTGAGATCAAGCTCAATTAGATTATTTAGCCTACCCAAGTCACAGGGAATCCTTCCTTCACTTCACTTCAGTGTTCCATACTCCACACAACAAAATGCTAACCCTCAATCTCAATTTCAATCCTATTTCTTCGTAAGTTCTCTCTCTCTCTCTCTCTCTGTTTTTCTTCCCTCTTAGTTTTATTATAATAAATAATAAATAAATAAATATATATGATATTGTGGCAGGTTCTCAATTGTTCCCTTTCTATCTACTCAAACTAAAACTCAAACTCAAACTCAAACTCAAACTACTAATGCCCATGCCCCACAAAAAAAGGAAGCGCTTTAACAAAAACTGATACATAAAAAAGTCTTGTAAGGCATGAATAAAAAGAGAACAACTCCATGCTAAAATCATCCAGCTTGAAAAACAATTGGATATGAAAGGAAAATTAGATGTCATGAAGCACTAATCATTAAAGAGCGTAAGAGCAATGATGAACTGTAGGAAGCTCGAAAAGAATTGATTGCTTACCTATTGACCATATTCTTTAAGGCTAGGCGATTCTTAGGATCAGAATGCAAGGGATCCAAATAATAAACAATCTCTTCAACGGGATTGATCCCTAACAACACCCAATGCTCCCTACGAAAATGTTAAGATAGCAAATCCTAAGCAACTCAAGTTTTATATAATTCATTAACGTAAATTAAGTTCTAAAGGATAAGTGACTCACCCTACATTGCATGGTGCCAGAAACAAGGGCTGGCATTCTTTGTCTGTAATAGCCAAGCGGTCAGCTATATACTGTGATTGTGATTCCCCATATAAGAATGTAGATATTCGATGTGGGGATAAGAACAGAAACCTCTTCGTTCTTCCATTTTGAAGCAAAAATTCTTCATACAAATACCTTAAATTAAAATATACAAATAGGTCAATCCGATGACATAAATATTTAAATGGAAAGATTAATAAACTGATTTAGTACCTGATATATATGAAAATAACAGAGGCACTTAATTGTCCATGATTCAAAATTTCATTGATATTTTCAATACCAATAATATCAACGATATGATCACCAAAAATACTTGCTTCTATCTCTATGTGCAATTGGTCATCATCCCTCATCTTCTTACGTACATGTATTTTAAGAAAATGGCAATATTCTATAGAAAGACTATCAGAACCAGTTGTAGGATGGATGGTATAAGATTTGCCCCCCTTCTTTACTGGCGTTGTAATAGACTCCTTTGTATGTTCGGACACTAAGCCCTTATCTTTAGATTTTGCAGGTACCTGGAAGTTTTGCATTTCAGTACATCAATTAGAGACCAACTAATGTAACAAATATATATAGATTATGATAAGGTGGAAAAATCCAACATACCATATCCATTACAACCACGAGGTTGATTGGCCATGCCATATAAGTACCTATTGCATCTCTTATTTTCTGTACTATGCAGACTAACACAGAATTGCTACTGAACTTGAGTACTCCTGTCAGATGCAAGTGGAGATGATCAAACAATGTAACAAATTCAAATAGATCAGCAGTGACATTACATACCATTAAGCATTAATTTCCACCAATCAGCATTCATCTTGACAATTTTTTTACTTTGTTCATGTGAAATTCTAATCTAGATGCATCAATTGTCTAACTGAGTAACATTTAAAGTGTCATAATCAAACTGAGAAAGACAAGCTCTCAGCACAATATGATGAAACAAAAGAATGGCAATCAAAGCAGGAAATAACCCTTCAAATTGACTCAAAAAACAAAGAAGCAACGAGATACCTAAATTTGGCTGCGCGATTGGCTGAGTTTCACTAACAGAGGAGCTTTGTGGCACTTCCTTAACAGAGCTTTGTGGCACTCAGTGAGAGGGTGAGAGAGTGAGAGAGGGAGAGATAGGCTGAAATCTTTCTCCGCTGCAGCATTCACCGCCGCAGCATTCACCGCCTAGGCAGAGAGGGTGATGAAATGAGTTATTAGCTGTGCGACGAGGCTGAGTTTCACTAACAGAGGAGCTTTGTGGCACTTCCTTAACAGAGCTTTGTGGCACTTAACGAGAGAGGGAGAGAGAGTGAGAGAGCGAGAGAGAGGCTAAAAGCTTTCTCCGCCGCAGCATCCACCGCCGAGGCAGAGAGGGTGATGAAATGAGCGCGGGGGTGAGAGAAAGAAAAGATATATTAATTAGGGTGAGGGGAATGAGCGCGGGGGTGATGCTATATTGCGGGAAGTTATAAAAATTATCTACGATAGCGTTTTTAAAAGACACGCTATCTTAAATTATATACGATAGCGTTTTTATAATAAACGCTATCTTAGATTTATCTTTAATAGCGTTTTCTGAACCAACGCTATCTTAGATGTATCTTTTAATAGCGTTTTATGAACAAACGCTATCTTAGGTTACACAAATTTTTTATCATTTATTTTGAAACATAAACGATAGCGCTGTAGAAAACAAACGCTATCTTAGTATAACTCTTTAACAGCACTTTTTCTAACAAACGCTATTAAAAGGGTACAAACATTTTTAATATCGTTTCCGCTTTACAAACGCTATTAAATGAGCGTTATTGTAGACGCATTCTGGCGTAGTGGGTTGACATGAACTCACTGGATGTGCTGGCTAGCAATGAAGATTTAATTTATTCTGATCAAAGGTAGTCTCTGACTGAGCAGTTCTATCAGCAACTGAGATATAAAGAGAGCTTGTTGCTCCAAAAATCAAGGGTCAGATGGATTCAAGAGGGGGACATGAATATACAATTTTTTCATTCTTGCCTACGTTCGAGGCGTAGAAAAAATCAGATTGTGGGGCTCAAAATAGGTGACCAATGGTTAGAGGAAGTGGGGGAAATAAAAACAAAAATTAAGAGGCACTTCTAGAAGGTTTTCTCAGAGTCTACTTTGATATGTCTTGTATTGGATATGATTTTTTTTCCACCAGTTGTCCTTAGCGGATAGTGCTTCACTTATAGCCCCGTTTAGTGTCAAATAAATAATGGAGGCGATGTGGAGCTGTGACGGTAATAAGAGCCCAGGTCCAGATGGTTTTAATTTCAATTTTTTCAAGTCGTGTTGGGACATTATTCACCTTGAGGTATGTGCGTATGTTGATAAATTCTATCATAATATTCCACTGTCTAAAGTTGTTACTTCTTCCTTTCAAGCACTTATTCCAAGGAAGGATCGTCCCTAGTCTCTTTCTAAATACAGATCGATATTTCTCATTGGCAGTATTTATAAAATCATCTCTAAATTATGGCTTGGAGGCTGGAAAGGGTATTGGGTTCTATTATTTCTTCTTGTCAATCTGCTTTCTTGCCGCATAGAAAAATTCTAGATGGAGTCTTAGTGGCTAATGAGGTAGTAGACCTTGCAAAGATGAGAAATGATAGTTGTATTCTTCTAGAGGTAGACTTCATGAAAGCCTATGATTTCGTCAGTTGGTCTTTCTTGGAGTATATGTTGGGCAAGTTGGGTTTTGATGATGAGTGAAGAAGCTGGATTAGAGCTTGTATTTATTCTAGCCTTGTCTCTATTCTTATAAATGGTAGCCCTACTGAAGAGGTGGGTGTCTCAAAGGGCTTAGGTAGGGTGTAATATCCCTGTTTTCTGAAACCTTAATTGAAATAGATGACTTAGATTGAGTCATTTTATGCTTGTTGATAATTACTTTTATGGCCTGAAAGTATGCTTAGAATCTCAAGAGTAGGGATGAATTGTATAAGAGAAGGATGAGGAACAAGGAATCAGGGGCCAAACGCTCTAGCGTTGAGCAAGGCAACGCTCCAACGTGCCAGCGCTCTAGCGTGGACAGAGTGGACACTCAAGCGTGGTCACTCTGACCAGTGATTGGCACTGATGGGACATAAAGTGACCCGTGATAGAAACACGTCACCGCTGGCATTGGAGAGGCGGTGCGGAACTGTCAACGCTCAAGCGTTGAGAGAGCCAACGCTCAAGCGTTGTAATGCTCAAGCGTTAAGATCCCGGACGCTTAAACATTGTCAGCTGAGAACCACTTCTATAAATTGAAGCCATTTGTATTTTACACGAATTTTCTTCTCCCAAAACAGTGAAAACAGGACTGAGAGAGAGAAAGTGAGTGTTTAAGAAGATCGAGTTTCCAGAATGCGATTCTGACTACACGGTTGTGATCGCTGCTCAGTTATCTTCAACTTTAATGGATTACTTTCTCGATTTGTCTAAGGAAAACTCGGATCTCTAACACGCGTTCTTCATGTTCTTGGCGTTCTTTGAGTCTTTACCTCTTTCTTTGAACTTGTCTTAAGGCTAACACTATCATATATGTGTTGTGCTCATGATTAGAGCGAAGTTCGCGATCGGGATTTCTTGCTAATTGGAGCTTGAGGCTGCGGCAGTGAGGCTGTGCAGAGGAGAAAGAAGTGCTCGCGAGTTCGTGATCGTCGCTACATTTGCTATCAGGTAGGGGGAAAGAACCACAATATCGCCGGGGAGGCAAGCTTTAAATAATATATGTTGATATGCGTAGGGCGACCCAAGCCCTTCTAGAGGTCCTTTGACCGTTAGGTTGATATTTACTGCATATTGAGGATGTGTGTGCTATGACTGGATATTTAATATGTGATATGTGATATGCATGATATGCCTACTATATGTTTATGATTAATTAAATGTTATTTATATGTGAGTTGATATGTCTATTGAAAACTGTTTCTGGTTGTTGTTAATGTCTGTTGTGACGGTTGATGCCTGAGTAGAACTAGGCAGTAATTTCTGATAAGTTGGGAGATGAATGTTTGGTGAGGAAATCGAGGATATTTATTTATGTCGTAGTGCTCAACCTAGAGATACAGTTGACCTGTTAATGTTGTGATATAAGTTGATACCTGGTTAAGCCGGATGGAAGTTGGTCGTGGTTGTTTATAAGTCGTGGTTGAGGCACTAAGTGTTGATCCTAAGATGAGTCAGTGAGATTCATGTTGCATAGTTGTTGTTCATCACTGTGTTGGCATACGAGCGATTTCGATCTTACCTACGGGGAGATGGTCATACCGATTAGTTTGGCGTAGGGGCATTCCGATCTTACCTGCGGGGAGATGGTCGTACCCGTTAGTCGAATTGTCGACGGACGGGTGACCATTTTGACCTAACCAACGAGCGGGGGGATATGTCGTTACCAAAAGTTGAGTTGTTAACGGACGGGCGTGTGCTCCGACCTAGCCTGCGGGCAGGGGAACATGTCGTTACCGTAAGTTGCGTTGTTGACGGGCAAATATTCCGACTGGCCTGCGGGCGGGGGAATTTATCGTACCCATGAGACGAGTTGGGCCTGAGGCTTTAGACCGAACCCTACCTTATGGGGGTGGCATAGTGATGACTGAGACACCTTGATCTGTTGGGGATGTCACGTCATGATCGCGTCCATATAGTCATTAGTTGCATAAGTGTGAGAGATAGTAGTTAAGGAAAAAATTATCCGGAAGTTGTTTGGTTGTCACTGTTGTGATTCGGTATGTTGCTATATATCTATATACATTATTTATATCGCTGTTTTTTCCATTTATGACATATTACTGTTTCTTATCCCCTTTATTTCTATGTCGTACTTTATTTATTCTCGACTGCACGAGAAGATCCTGATGAGGAGTTTCCAGAGGAGATTGACGGTATACCTGTTGAGCCCGATGCCGACAGGAGAGCCTTGGATCCCAATGTTGGGGGACCTTGAGCGCCAGGGGAGGAAGTCTGATGTATCTTCATTTCCGTTACTATGTTTTTAGTTTTTATTTACTGTATACTCTGAAGCCTTTTATATTTGGTATCAATGTTGTAGGCTCTACTGATAGAGCCAGTACTATTATGTATTTATACTTTTATTATGGTATCAGTTTGTTTAATATTTAATATTTCCGCAAATTTTATACTACTACGCTACGCTATAACGCTAATAATTATAAGTGGGGTTACCAATGGGACCTCCTAGGAAGGGGTTGTCTCATAGGATGATCCGCTGGCTTCTTTTTAATTCTTGATTGTGGCAGAGGATCTCTGTGGTTTGGTGCGGAAAGTGGTTAGATCTTGTTACTTTTAAGGGTTTCCACTTAGCAGGGATATAAACTTCCCACTCCTCCAATATGCAGACGACACTATTCTTCTGGGGGAAGCTTGTTCAAAGAACCTGTGGGCTTTAAAAGCTATTCTACGCCATTTTGAGTTAGAGTTAGGTTGCCAAGTTGTGTAGCAGAACCAATTCTCCGGTTCCTCATTGGAAGACCCAAATCAGCATTTGGAGCTTTTTATCGAACTTTATGATACAATGAAGTCCTAGGGAGCCAGTGATGATGCCATTCGCCTGAGGCTTTTCCCTTTTTCTTTAAGGGATAGAGTTAGAAGTTGGCTCCGAGTGCAAGCACAAGGTAGCATAGCGACATGGGATGATCTAGCCAATAAGTTTGTGAGCAAGTACTTTCCAACATCTAAGTCTTCAAAGCTGAGAAGTGAGATCACTGCATTTGTTCAAGATGAGGGAGAATCTCTTTATGATGCTTGGGATAGATTCAAGGATTTGCTTAGATGATGTCCCCATCATTCATTACCGGAGTGGCTCAAAGCTCAAACTTTCTATAATGGCCTATGTTTTGCGGAAACAGGACAAAAAACTTGGTAGGAACACCACTGCAAGAGCAGTGACTTGATGCAGAAGAAAACCAGTTGCAAAAAACTTGTTGCAGCAGAAAAATAGAACACAAGAATTATCGAGGTTCGGAACAATTGATCTCCTACGTCCTCACTGAGATAGCCGTTCTTATTGATCACACAAAACACACAGAGATACAAGAATTTGGTTGAGTAATGGCTCAACCGAATCACACACCTCACAGTGTTTATCACTCAAAAGAATCTCTCTGAAAAACTCCGCAACAAGTTAATTGTTTCATGTGCCAACAAAAGCACCTAGCCAACACTTATATAGCCTATGCTACCCCTATACAAGTTAGTTCCCAAACGGTTACAAGCCATACCCGAATAACTAACTAACAAGATGGATAAAACAGTAACTAACACTCGGCTAACAAACATAACTAACTAACTACCAACATTGAATATCCACTAGATACAACAATCTCCACCTTGGATCTTCAATCTTCAGGCCATAGTTAGAAATGCTTCAAAGTCTAAGAGACTTTAGTTGTCACAAGTTCCTTCATTCACCAAACTTAAGCAATGATTAAATTTGGTGCAAGGAACCGGTTTTGTTAACATGTCAGCAGGATTATTCTCTGTTGGAACCTTCTTTACATCCACTATGCCTTCTGCAATTATATCTCGAATGTAGTGAAGTCTAGTATCAATGTGCTTTGTCCTTTCATGGAACACTTGGTTCTTTGAGAGGCATATGGCACTTTGACTATCACACCAAACAGTCACTGATTCAGATTTGCCTTCCAGCTCATTAACTAAACCTTTAAGCCAAATTGCTTCCTTAATTGCTTCTGTCAAAGCAATGTATTCAGATTCAGTTGTGGATAGAGCAACAATAGCTTGAAGGTTTGCCTTCCAACTTACAACACTTCCATGTAAAGTGAATATGTAACCGGATATAGATCTTCTTTTATCTAAATCACCTGCAAAATCAGCATCAACATAACCAATCAGCTCACCTTTTCCAGGTTTAGACTTACCATAAGTGAGACCAATTGATTTGGTTCCCTTAAGGTATCGAAATAGCCACTTCACAGCAGCCCAATGTTCCTTCCCAGGGTTGCTCATGAACCTGCTAACAATGCTGGCAGCATATGCTATATCTGGCCTTGAGCAGATCATAGCATACATGACACTACCCGTGGCATTGGAGTAGGGTATGTCCTTCATGTGCAGCCTTTCCTCATCAGTTTTAGGACATTGTGCTAATGACAACTTGAAATGAGCTGCTTTGGGAGTAGACACAGCTTTTGATTCCTGCATATTAAACTTCTTCAACACTTTAGCAACATATTTGGACTGACTCACATACAAGAGTCCCTGAGACCTGTTTCTGATGATATCCATGCCTAAGATTCTTTTAGCAGGGCCAAGATTCTTCATATCAAATTCTAAATTCAGCAAGTTCTTCAGATTATTGATGGCATTGATGTCTTCACTAGCTATGAGCATGTCATCTACATAAAGGAGGAGGTAGATGACACTAGCAGGTCCCTCTCTTTTGAAGAATACACAGCTATCAAAGAGGCTTCTCTTGAATCCTTTAGAAATTACAAAGGAATCAAATCATTTATACCATTGTCTAGGTGATTGCTTAAGTCCATAGAGTGACTTTCTAAGCAAACACACCATGTTCTCCTTTCCAGCAACCTCATGACCCTCTGGTTGTTTCATGAAGATTTTTTCTTCCAAATTCCCATGCAAGAATGCTGTCTTCACATCTAATTGCTCCAATTCTAGATTGTTTACAGCCACAAGAGCAAGAATTACTCTTATGCTAGTGTGTTTCACAACAAGTGAAAAAATTTCCTTGAAATCGATTCCTTCCCTTTGATAATACCCCTTGACCACTAGCCTGGCCTTGAATCTGCCCTTCTCAACTCCAGGGATCTCAGGTTTCCTTTTAAAGATCCACTTGCAGCCTATGACCCTTTGTTCATCAGGTTTTTCAACAAGTTCCCAGGTTTGATTTTTCATGAGTGAATTGTACTCATCCTCCATGGCAGCCTTCCATTCTTCACTTTCTTTGCATGTGACAGCATCCCTATAACTGATAGGATCTGTCCAATGATCATCCAACTCAAAATTTAAGGCATATGCAATGAAATCTGAGTAGCCATATCTGTCAGGTGGCCTGATCTCTCTCCTTTCTCTGACTGAGTTTGATTAACCTTTTTAGGTGTACTTCTGATAGGTGATTGCTCCACCTCCACATGAGCTCCCTTGTCCTGTTGTTCTTCAGAATGTACCTTAGTTGATCCACTCACTTGACCTTCAAGCAAATCATCTTCTTTAAAGATAACATCCCTGCTTGTCACTGCCCTTCCACCAGAATCTTCTTTAATCCACACTCTATAGCCTTTGATACCTTTAGGATAGCCTAGGAATACTCCTTTCTTTGACCTTGGCTCTAACTTCCCTTCATTAAGATGAACAAACGCATGACAGCCAAATATTCTTAAATGATCAAGGTTAGGAGGCTTACATGTCCACATTTCTTCAGGAGTTTTAAATTGGATTGCTGCAGAAGGTGACCTATTTATTAGGTAGCAAGCAGTGGACACTGCCTCACCCCAAAACCCTTTGCTTAGTTGAGCATTTGACAGCATACACCTTACTCTTTCAAGGATGGTTCGATTCATCCTCTCAGCTAACCCATTTTGTTGAGGTGTCAGCCTTACAGTCTTGCGTCTAGCTATGCCATTGTCCCTGCAAAACTCAGCAAACTCACCACTAAGATATTCAAGACCATTGTTAGTCCGTAGTACCTTAATCTGCTTTCCAGTCTGATTCTCCACCAGTGTTTTCCATTGCTTGAAGCTCTTGAATGCCTGATTCTTGTGCTTCAACAAATACACTTATACCTTTCTAGACCAATCATCAATAAAGGTAATAAAGAATCGAGCTCCACCTAGAAAATTAACCCTTGCTGGCCCCCAAATGTCAGAGCGAATATATTCTAGTATTCCTTTAGTAGTGTGTGTAGCAGATTAAAATTTTACCTTCTTTTGTTTACCATATAAGCAATGTTCACAGAATTCCAATTTATTTAAGACTCCATTACCAATTAGCCCTTGCTTATGCAATTCCTCTAACCCTCTTTCACTAACATGTGCAAGTCTATAATGCCATAGTTTTGTAGACATGCAATTAGCATCAGAAATTAGATTTGCAGAATTGATAATAGTCATACCTTGTAATCTGTATAAGCCTCCTGTTCGGATACCTTTTATGAATTGCTTTGAATCTTTGAAAACTTTGAGAGCACCAACTTCTGCCTTGATTATGCAGCCTGCTTGGTCAAGCATTCCAAGGGATATTAAATTCCTCTTAAGTTCAGGAACATGCCTGACTTCAGAGAAGATTCTAATGGATCCATCCTCCATTTTAATCTTTACAGTGCCTATCCCTTTAACTTTGCAGGCTATGTTATTACCCATCAAAACTCTACCAACATCAGTTTTGACATAGGTATCAAACCATTCTTGATTTGGGGTCATATGGAAAGTGCAACCCGAGTCAAGAATCCATTCCTCACAGCAAGCATCAGCAGTAACTGAAAGAACATCACTTTCTTCATATCCATCAGCCACTATAGCATCACTGTCTTCCTTACTTTTACCTTGGTTCTGTTTCTTCCTCTCTGGACAATCTTTTCTGAAGTGTCCCACCTTATGGCAATGAAAACAAGACTTCTTGGTTTTTGGTTTTGACTTGTTGTTCTGCTTGTTCTTGCCATTCTTCTTTTCAGTTTTCCCTCGAGCAAATAACCCCTCAGCATCAGGACTTTCTTCCTTGATATCATTGATTTTCTTCTTCATTTCTCTGGCATTCAGAGTCACCTTCACATCTTCTAATGTAAGAGTCTCTCTACCAAACATCATTATATCTACCAGATTGTCAAATGAAGATGGCAGTGAGCACAAGAGCATAATGGCTTGATCTTCTTCACTGATTAAGACATCCAGGCTCTTTAGATCAAGAACGGTCTTGGTAAACAAGGAAACATGATCTTTGATCGAAGTGCCTTCCTTCATTTTCAATTGATGCAGTGCCTTCTTCAAATAGAGTTTATTTGTTAAAGACTTGGTCATATAGAGACTCTCAAGCTTTAACCAAATTGCAGCCGCTGTGTCATGGCCTGCCACTTCCCTCAAAACTTCATCACCTAATGAGAGAATAATCGTGCTGTGTGTTATGCTCAACATGCTCTTCTTCTCCTTATCAGATAAGGTAGATTGCATTTTTGATTCTCCCAACAATGCCTTTTCAAGCCCTTGATGAACCAATAGTGCTTTCATTTTTATCCTCCAAAGCCCAAAGTCATTGTCTCCGGTGAACTTCTCAACATCAAACTTTGCTCCTCCCATCGAGAATCAAGATTCCCTTTCTTGGACCTAGCTCTTGATACCACTTGTTATGCGGAAACAGGACAAGAAACTTGGTAGGAATACCACTGCAAGAGCAGTGACTTGATGCAGAAGAAAACCAGTTGTAGAAAACTGGTTGCAGCAGAAAAATAGAACACAAGAATTATCGAGGTTCGGAGCAATTGATCTCCTATGTCCTCACTGAGATAGCCGTTCTTATTGATCACACAAAACACACAGAGATACAAGAATTTGGTTGAGTAATGGCTCAACCGAATCACACACCTCACAGTGTTTATCACTCAAAAGAATCTCTCTGAAAAACTCCGCAACAAGTAAATTGTTTCATGTGCCTACAAAAGCACCTAGCCAAGACTTATATAGCCTATGCTACCCCTATACAAGTTAGTTCCCAAACGGTTACAAGCCATACCTGAATAACTAACTAACAAGATGGATAAAACAGTAACTAACACTCGGCTAACAAACATAACTAACTAACTACCAACATTGAATATCCACTAGATACAACAGCCTAGTTCCTAACACTAAGGTGATGATAGATACCTCTTGTTGGGGTTCCTTTGATCTGAAGACACCTGAAGAAGGGTTTGAGATAATGGAAGCAATGGCTGATAATAGTATCAACACACATTTTGATAGACAACCCAGAAAAGGAATGCTAGAAGTGGGAACCTTAGATGCTATTTTAGCCCAGAACAAGATTATGACTTAACAGTTGACATCTTTGACTCAACAAATGGGAAATATGAAGGTTAATATAGTTGATTCCATTCCTCCAACATGTGATTTTTGTGGAGGATGCCATGCTAATGTTGATGAAGCCCCTTTGAACATTCAAGACAACCCGGAACAATTGAATTATGTTAACAATGCTCAATGGCAACAATACAATCCTTATTCCAACACATATAATCAGGGGCCGAGGAATCATCAGAACTTCTCATGGAAAGATCACGGTAATCAAGTCCCTCAAAGACAGCAAGGGGGTATCAGGGTAGCTCCTCATCACAACCACCACCCAATGAGAAGAAGTCCACTTTGGAGATAGCAACGGAGAAATTAACTATGCAGACTTCCTCTTTTGTTTAGAAGACTACCGATTTCATGGATGAGACAAGAGGTGGGTTTATAAATCAAGAAGTGTCAATCCGAAATTTGGAGTCTCAAGTTGGCCAACTAGCAAGGCAACTTTCGGAAAGACCTTCTAGATCTTTACCAAGTGACACTGTCCCAAATCCTAGAGGTAATGAGCATGTTAAAGCTATACCAACTAGGAGTGGGAAGGTGGTTGAGCCTCCACCAAGGAAGGAGAACAAGAGTGAAGAAAAAAGAGAGAAGCCTAGTGAAGAAGTGCCTCATGAAGAAGCTGAAAAATCTGAAAAAGTGCCACCCAATGACTCTAATGAGAAAGAGGCGCCAACGGAACAAGAAGGGAAAATGCCACCACCAACTATCAAGTTACCTTTCCCTCAACGACTCAAGAAGGAACAAGACAAAAACAGTTTGGGAAGTTTCTAGAGGTGTTTAACAAGCTTCAAATCAACATTGCGTTTGCCGAAGCTCTAGAGCAAATGCCCTCCTACGTGAAATTCATGCAAAAATTGTTGTCCACTAAGAGAAGGATTGGGAATGAAGAGACCATTATGCTTACGGAGGAGTGCAGTGCAATTTTACGAAAGAAACTTCCACCAAAGCTTAAGGATCCCGGGAGTTTTGCAATTCCTTGCACCATTGGTGATAGAATATTTGGGAAAGCCCTTTGCGATCTTGGAGCGAGTATTAGTCTTATGCCTTTATCCATTTTCAAGCAATTGGGGATTGGACAAATAAAACGCAACATGGTAACCCTCCAATTTGCGAATAGATCGGTGAAGCATCCATATGGTGTGAGTGAAGATGTTTTGGTGAAAGTTGATAAATTCATCTTTCCAGTGGATTTCGTTTTTCTTGACATAGAAGAGGATAGAGATATTCCATTGATATTGAGAAGGCCATTCCTTGCAACCGGTAGAGCTCTCATTGATGTAGCAGATGGCACTTTGACATTGAAGGTCCAAGATGAAGCTATTACGTTTAATGTGTTTGAACCTATAAAGCATCTGGGAGATAGAGAAGGATGTTTTAGCATTGATATGATTGATTCTATGGTCTCCAACTCATATAGGGAAGACAACCCCAATTTGTCTCTTGAAAGAATACTTGTTGAATCAAAGGTGGAAGTTGAAGAGGAGGATGATCCGGCGGTGAAAGAAGTACTTAGCTTGTTGGAAGAGTCACCTTCCTATCCTAAAAATGCACAACCGGAAGGAATTGGTGAGAGGAGAAGATGAAATCAAATTAAAAAGAGATGAAGCACCGAAGGTTGAGCTCAAACCATTGCCTACACACTTGAAATATTCCTTCCTTGGTGAGCGTGATTTTTACCCTATCATCATGAGTTCTGAGTTAAGCCAAGTGGAGGAAGAAAAACTGCTGAGTTTTCTTCGAGATCATAAGGAGGCCATTGGATGGTCAATTGGGAATTTGAAAGGAATAAGTCCTTCTTTGTGTATGCACAAAATACTCATGGTGGAGAACCATAAAACAGTAGTGCCGTCACAAAGGAGACTTAATTCGGTTATGAAGGAGGTGGTTCGAAAGGAAGTTTTCAAGCTTCTTGATGCCGGTCTTATTTACCCTATCTCGGATAGTACATGGGTTAGTCCCGTCCAAGTTGTGCATAAGAAGGGCAGGACAACAGTGGTTAAAAATGAAAAAAATGAATTGATACCCACTCGGATTGTTACGGGATGGAGGCTATGCATTGATTATCAGAAGCTAAATGATGCTACAACGAAGGATCACTTCCCACTTCCGTTCATTGACCAGATGTTGGAGCGGTTGGCCGGCCATGAATATTATTGCTTTTTGGATGGATATTCCGGCTACAACCAAATTGTTGTGGCTCCAGAGGATCAGGAGAAAACAGCCTTTACATGCCCTTATGGAGTATTCGCAGATAGAAGGATGCCTTTCGGACTTTGCAATGCACCGGCCACATTCCAAAGGTGTATGATATCCATCTTCTCCGATATAACGGAAAAACATATCGAAGTTTTCAGGGACGATTTCTCTGTGTTTGGTTCTTCATTTGATATATGTTTGCATAACTTGTCATTAGTGTTAAAAAGATGTGAAGAAACAAACTTCGTCTTAAATTGGGAAAAATATCATTTCATGGTGAGAGAGGGAATCGTTTTAGGGCACCGCGTCTCTAACCAAGGGATAGCAGTTGATTGTGCCAAAGTGGAAGTCATTAAAAAACTTCCCCCTCCCACCAATGTAAAAGGCATTTGTAATTTTTTGGGGCATGCTGGCTTTTATAGGAGATTCATAAAAGACTTTTTGAAAGTTGCCAAACCTCTTAGTGATCTCCTTGTAAAAGATGGCCCCCTTTATTTTTGATGATGCATGCATGTTAGCCTTTAACACTTTGAAGCATAAATTGATCACTACACCGATTGTCACTGCACCTGATTGGACTTTGCCATTTGAGATTATGTGTGATGCGAGTGACACTGCTGTAGGTGTTGTTTTAGGCCAAAGAAAAGATAAGTTGTTGCATGTGATTTACTATGCGAGTCATGTTTTAAATACTGCACAACTTAACTATGCTACCACTGAAAAGGAATTGTTGGCCGTTGTTTATGCATTTGACAAGTTTCGATCTTACTTAGTAGGCTCCAAGGTGATCGTATACACGGACCATGCAGCTGTCCGATATCTATTTTCCAAGCAAGACTCGAAACCAACGCTTATCCGGTGGATTTTACTGCTTCAAGAGTTTGATTTGGAGATAAGGGATAAGAAAGGAAGCGAAAATTCAGTGGCGAACCACTTGTCTCAGTTAGAAAGTGCAGAAGAAAGAGAAGAAAAAAGACCGATCAATGACCAATTTTGTGATGAAAAGCTTTTAGCAGTGGTGAGTTTGCCATGGTATGCGGATATAGCGAACTATAAGGTTGGACAAGTGGTTCCCACGGATTTTAACCCACAAAAACGGAAGAGGTTCTTCTATGAAGCCAAGTTCTATGTGTGGAATGAACCATTTCTGTACAAGAGAGGTGTTGATGGGTTATTGAGAAGGTGTGTGCCAGAAGAAGAACAAGAGCAGATTTTGTGGCATTGTCATGATTTCGGGTATGGCGGTCATTTTAGTGGAGATCGGACAGCAGCCAAGGTTCTCCAATCCGATTTATTTTGGCCATCACTCTTCAAGGATGCCTTTGCATATGTTAAAAGATGTGATAGATGTCAAAGAACCGGAAACATATCAAAGAGAAATGAAATGCCTCAAAAACCGATACAAGAAGTTGAAGTGTTCGATGTTTGGGGAATTGACTTCATGGGTCCGTTCCCCTCTTCCTACTCTAAGCTGTACATCTTGGTAGCTGTGGATTATGTTTCAAAGTGGGTAGAAGCTGCAGCGGTCCAAACCAATGATGCACAAGTGGTGATTAATTTCTTGAAAAAGAACATATTCTCAAGGTTTGGGGTGCCTAGAGCCTTGATAAGTGATGATGGGACCCATTTTTGCAATAGAAAGTTGGAGACTTTGCTTAAAAAGTACAATGTTCATCATAGATTTGTCACTCCCTATCACCCGCAAACAAGCGGGCAAGTTGAGGTGTCCAACCGCTAATTGAAGCAAATTTTGGAGAAAACAGTAAACTCTTCTAAGAAGGACTGGGCATTGAAGCATGATGATGCTCTTTGGGCATATAGGACAGCCTTTAAGACTCCGATAGGTATGTCTCCATTCCAATTGGTTTATGGCAAAGCTTGCCACTTACCTCTTGAATTGGAGCATAAGGCACTATGGGCAACAAAGTATTTGAATTTTGATTTGTCTAAAGCAGGTGAGTCAAGAATCTTGCATCTTCATGAACTTGAGGAGCTCCGGAATCTTGCCTATGAAAATGCCAAAATCAACAAGGAGAATACAAAGAAGTGGCATGACAAGAAGATTGTGAAAAAAGAGTTCCGGGAAGGTCAATTAGTACTCTTATTCAATTCAAGACTCAAGTTGTTTCCGGGAAAACTCAAGCCTCGATGGTTGGCACCTTTTGAAGTCAAGCAAGTATTCCCTTATGGTACAGTTGAGGTGAAGGATCCGAACTCAGATAGAAGCTTCAAAGTGAATGGTCAACGACTCAAGCTCTACCTCGGTGGGGATGTTGAGCGGAAAAGGGAATCCATCAATTTAATCTCTACTTAAGAAGCACACCGTCAAGCTCGGGACGTTAAACAAGCGCTTCATGGGAGGCAACCCATGCTCAGCCTTTTTCTACACTTTCCTTTTACTTTTTAGTTTTTCTTTTGCATCATTAGTGTTTTAAGTGTTTCTAGGATTTTGTGTGTGATAGTTTTACATAAGTTTGGAGTGTTTTAGTTCACTTTTCATGCATGGTTTTCATGATTAGTTTATGCATATATTCATGTTTGGGGTTGATGTTAAAAGAGGGATTGAACACTTCATATCTATGAGCCAAAAATAGCTAAAATGTTGCATAATTATACAGAAATACCACCGCTGGGCGGTTCTATTTTCTGCCAAATTTACTGGGGATTTTCTGGCGCCACACCGCTGAGCGGTAAAACTTACCGCAGGGCGGTGTATGTTTTTGGAGCTACTGTGTGCATACCGCTGAGCGGTAGTTACACCGCTGGGCGGTTTTAAGGAATTTCACCCATCAGTAGCCACTGTGTTCATACCACTAAGCAGTAGTTACACCGCTGGGCGGTATATGTGTGTGTGTGTGTGTGTATATATATATATATATATATATATATATATATATATATATATATATATATATATATATATTTAAAAAAAAATGAGAAGAAAAACTGTGTTTCTCTTTTGCCTCACCACATTCGCACGCCTCTCACTTCTCTTTCTTTCTTTCTTTCTCACCCAGAAACACACCACACACTCCACATTCACCGCGCCACCCACCACTGCGCTGCACAGCACCGCCGCACTCACTCACCGCGCCAGCACTGTCTCTCTCTCCTCGCGCTTTCTCTCTATCTATTCTCCATTCTCCCTTTCTTTTACAGTAAGTCCTTTATTCAAGTTTAATTATTCATGTTGATTCGTTATTGTGAAATGAAAGGTGAATTCCTTGCTACTGTGGATGATGAGAATGTTCTTCAGTTTTGAACAATTTGGGGTTTAGGGTTCAAATATCTCAATTTCAGGATTTTGAGGGGAATGAATTTTGTGCTAAATTGATGGTTTAATCTTGCAATTGGGTTCATAGTTAACATGATTCCACTGTTGGATTATGGAAATTGAGTGAGAATGTTGTGGAATTGAGAAAATGGCATTCTAGGGTTTTAAACTATGACAAATTTGGGGATTTTCTTGTGGCACAAATTTTTATTCAAATTGATTGTTGGAATGTGTAAATAGGTTCCTAACTAATATGATTCCACTTTCAATTCTTTGAAATTAACCCTTGAGGAGTATTAATTTAGAAAACTACTTGATAAGGGTATGAATAATCCCAAATTTGAGGGTTTGCAATCTGGAATGTTTTGATCATCAAATTGAGGCTCTGGACTTGTAATTAAAGTTAAATGTAATGTGTCCCTAGCCTTTTGTGAAAGCTTTTGGTTGGGATTGATTTCTCTTAAACATCGACCTCTATGCTATTGGTGGGTTTAAAAGGAAGTGGCTATTGAATGAGTGATAAATTTTGTTGTGACTGCACTATGTTGTTATCTCATGATATTGCCATTAATTTTTGAGAATTCTTGAGGTCACTTAAATTTTGGTCATGATTGTTATTGTGGACAGATCATAGTTTGAGGTTTATTGCAGATTAAGTACCATGGCCTCTAAAACACCTGTGAAGAAAGACCCCAAAAATAGGAAAGTTGAGGCATCATCTTCTAGCGAATCCACATTTGATAAAATATTATTCCGATCCGCCGAATGCTGGACAATGCACAGTGCCATGCATAAACGGGGGACAGTTTGGGAGAGGAAAATAGTTTCGTCTGCACTCACTGCTGTTCCCCCTATGACAGAAGAGATCCAGAGAAGAGGATGGGATACACTTGTGGCATACCCCGAAGGAGGATATGTAGAGATGATAAATGAGTTCTATGCGAATGCCTACAATCCAACTGGGGAATTTCCACCATACACTAGCTTCTTCAGAGGAAAAACCATCCTCTTTGATCCTGACACCATAAATGGGACATTAAATGTGAGAAAGGATTGAGTAGCAAAAGATGACTGGCAAGTATTTAAACAAGAGAAGTACTATCTGAAGTTCATGAAGAAGAGTGAGCTGGATGAGATGTTGAGGCTATTATGCCGACCAAGTGCTGCTTGGGCATTTACAAAGGGGAACCCCCCAATTCCAAGAAAGTTGGAAGGTGTGGATTTAAAATCAGTTCCTAAAGTTTGGGCAGTATATATTATGACAAATCTCCTCCCCAATGCAAACAAGTCTGATGTCAAGTTTGATCGGGCAAAGATGATCCAGATGATCATGAGCGGTCAGAGCATAAACATTGGGAAGATTATTGCTGATACCATTCAGAGCATTGCTAACCCAGAGACAGCAACCCTAGCCTTTCCCTACTTGATCACTATTCTCTGTGAGAAGGCCAGGGTATCAAGGGCAGATCTAACACCAACAAAGGATCCCTCAAAGATTGACCTAACCTTTGTTACAAAATTTTGCCTAGTGGAAGACTTAGAGCCTGCAGAGGGTAGAGGAAGACCCCCTAGAGTCACACCAACTAGACTGGAACTACAGGCTCAAAATGAGGGCTCAACTTCAGGGGATCCATATTTAGCTGACCAAGAAAGAGCTGAGATGTGGCATAATATGGGGGCCCTCTTCAGATATTTACAAGTCACCCGAGAGGATGTCTTGAGGGTGGAGGATTTGTTGATACAAGGGCAGAATCCTGATCCAAATTTTGTTCCTGCAGCAAGAAGAAGTCCATCAAAGCTGGATCACTTTGTAGATTAGAGACCTTTTGGGGAGAGCTCTGCAGCCCCTATGGAGGAGGTAGAAGAAGAAGAGATGGAAGAAAAAGAAGAAGAAGAAGAAGAAGAGATAGAAGAAGAAGCGGAAGAGACCGACTCTGAGGAGAAAGAGTCGGATGAGGAGTAGTCCACCCATTTTCAGGGGAGAAGGGATCTTGAGGAGCTTTATTGACCTCGCAAGAGTACCTATACTTTGGAGACCGTCCAGGTACCTCTACCTCCCATTGGGATGATGCAGCAGGCCCTTATGCAGCAGGGATTGATCGAGCATCACGCCCCCGCTGCACAGTCCCCACATCAGCAGTCACCACAAACACCTCCCCCGCCTTTTGTTTTGATAGCGGGTGAGCATGCAGTGGAGGATGTGGAGGAAGAAGAGGAGGAGGAAGACCCTAAAGAGGATCCTTAGGAGGACCCGGAGTATCATCCCTTGGATGATCCCTAGCCTCATCCACAGGAGAACGGAAACGTAGGTTCCCAGGGTTCTTTTCCTGGTTCTAGTATTGGACCTTCCTCTGGAGGATTGTCCAATGGCTTCCATTAGTTGGACCAGCTTAGGGTGTAGACTTTTCTTTTGAGGCAGCGGTTTTTGAGTAGTCTGTTAACGTCTACTGATGACCATAAGTTTTAGAAGATATGGTTTCAGACTGTTGCTGCCTAGTTTCGAGCTTTTTAGAAGTTTATCTTTTATAGTTCTTTTGCAAAAGGATATGTTGTCCATAGTTCTAGTTGACGATGTATATATATATATATATATATATGTGTGTGTGTGTGTGTGTGTGTGTGTGTGTGTGTGTGTGTGTGTGAGTGAGTGAGTACTCTGTTTATTATTTTGAGTTGTGGTTTCATGGGTATTAAACAAGGAGAAAATTTTATCACGATTTTCAAGACTTAATAAATAAGATATATTAAATGAACCGTTTTTCCGAAAGTAAAACCAACAAGTTTTATTTAATGTCTTAATTTGTGTTTTGGGTTACAAAAAGTGGCATCGGTTTTGAGGGTGTCACAGATCGCTTGAGAGAGGTTGTCAAAGTCTTGGTCGCTAAATCCTTTAGCGACAATTTGGTGTATCACTAATTAATGATTGCTAAATTCGGTCTCTAAAAAAACATAATTCGGTCGCTGATTGGGTCTCCACCACGTGATCATGTGATTAGATTAGTGACCAAATATTTGAATTTTGAGACCAAATATATTCGTCGCTAACTGCCAACGGTAACTTTTTATCGATTGAAAATATTTGGTCGTTGATTTACCATGGTCCCTATTTAGCGACCAAATATATTCGGTCACTAAATTCTTTTTTTATATATATTTTTAAAAATAATTTGCATTTTATTTTTTAAATTATAATTAAAATTAAATCATATAAAAATTAAAAAAATTGTGTAAATAGAAATATCATAAAAATAAATAATAGAATATAAAATGAAATAAACTAAATCAAGAAGGAACCCGTTTGAAATACAAAAAGGAGGTTGAATTGTGTTAAGTTTTAAAACTTTTCGCAAGAAGATATATATTTTCTCAAAGGGTTGGACACTAAGACGACAAAGGACACAGAGAGCGTTTACAAACAGAGGTTGGACGCTCGCTGTTGAGGTTTACTTTTAAAAACAAGCGCGTTAAGAAAGCAATTCAATCCCAAGGAGTTAATTAAAAACAAATTTAAGTAAAAGCAAGGGAAAGAAGAAAGTCACAAAGCTATTATCCTGATTCACTCTTCACCAAAGAGCTACGTCCAATCCTCTCTACTTGAGAGTTTTTTCCACTATAACAAAATCTTTTGTTATAAGTATTCAACACCTCTTCAGGCAACACTAAGTATTTTTTTTACAGACAAGCATGTTGATGTGATCATAGACACTCAGCAGGTCCTATAATTGCAAGGCCTACAAGGCCCACTGACTAGAGGAAGGCAGAAGAGTATCCAACAAGCCTTAGAGAGGATCATAGTCAACCAGATGACTTTACACCCATCCATTGAAGAGGAACCACCAAGGAACCTCTTATACATTGAAGTCTTGACTACTTAGTATAAGACTTGTAAATTTTCTAGATAGGACTTTGTAAAAGTGCTTATTCTATAAAAGCACTTTAGGACTAGCTTAAGAGTTGGGCTTAGGATTAGATTGGGACACAAAGGCCAAGGCCCACACAATAGAAGGCGCGGCCACTACACCTTCATAAAGTGATACCACTTTGTTGCCTATATAAAGGCTTTTGTAGTTCAAAATTCAAATTAGTGAATCATTTGTGGATTTCTTCCAATTTGTGAGTTGAGAGCTTCTCCTCCTAACAAAGTTCTAGCTTGAACTTTTAGTTCTTATCTTGAAGATTCCTCTTCAAGTGGCGAATACAATTAGGCTTATCAATCCATCTCCATTTCTATGGATTGAGTATGGCGCCTATCATTTTCTTCTAATTCCTCTCCCCTTCATCTTTTCCCCTTTCTTTTTACATTCATGCAATTTAAATTCAAGCATAGGTTCGACCATGTCCATTTGGTCTAGGATCTGTTTTTGGTATTTACATTTCTGCAATTTACTTAATGCAATTCCTCTACTTTTTTTTATCTTTGATCTCACTTGAGATTAATCTTGATCCTCCTTTGAGTCTTTTGTTTCTCTTTAATTACGTTAATCAAACTTAAACAATTCACAAATTTACTCAAATGACGATCCTACTAAGTTTGATCTACATCACCTCTTCAGGCTCAAGTATTCTTTCCCGACAAGCCTCTTCAGGCTCAACCAACTAAGGTTTTGAAAAAGATTTTTCTTTTACTAAAGCACTAAGTGTGAGGGTTTGAAACTAAGCTCAGAACTCTAAAAAATACTCTTCACAAAGAGTGATATGAAACTTTAAGTGCAGAGTAGCTTGAAAGCTTTTGATATCTTGTGATTTTTTGTTCACTTGTGTGCTTGTATTCAATTCAAGTTCGGTGACTTTGCATCTCCAAAGATGGGGGTATTAATACCCAACAAGTCTTGAGTAATCTTCAGTCTTCAAAGGATGGAAAAAGATTTGTTCTGATCAAGCATTAAATGCTTTGGTCCGTTGAATCTGATAACTTGTTGAAGCTTCTGAACAGCAGAGTAGACTATCAGGCTGATAGCTCAAAGTAGTGCTGATACCTTTTCCTTAAACCCAAAAGTTGCCTTTTGTCTTTCCTTTTGAAGATAGTCAAAACCCTTATGTCAGGAACAGACTGGCTTCAGCGTTCGATGATAAGAAGATTACGAGGAATATTTTGTCCAAAGGATAACAAGTTTTTACATGAAGAATAATAAATTCAAACATTTTTAAGTATACGTTCGCGCTAAGGGAAGTCAAACTTAATGACTATACATTGGACTTAGATAAAGAAAAATTTTATAGGGAAGAGTCTTTGGACTCAGATACAAAGATTAAAGCTCTTAGTCCAGTATGCACGAGAACTTTGGCTTTGGACGTAATGTAAGTCTTCGGACTTAGAATTACCTGGACACTTAAGACAAACGCATTAGTCCACAACTAATCTTTGTTCACTTAAATTAGTTTTCTGTTAACATCAAAATCTTAAGGGATTTATAGACCATAACTACTTTGGTTCCGAGAAATCAAATATTCCAAGAATTTAATGCATCATTTAATTGAAAAAAGTACAGTACAACAAATGTATCTCATAATCAATGTGCGATGGGGTGAGGGGAGTGGGCTATCATCATCATCATCATCACCATCATTAGCAATGACATCATCACAGGGTCGAACGGTGCCATCTGCATCCTCTTGGTGGCTAGAACCAGAATCTCTGGGCTGGAATCCCAAGTATTTGTAAAGCTCATGCATGCACTTATCAAGCTGCTACAACCGATGTCGCAACTCCCAGATATCGTTATCCTTCGCCGCTAGCTCGGCATTCAGGTTGGCAATGACCTCTCGTATGTCTGAGGTAGGGCCAGGGTCGGACTGTGCACATGGTGCTAATGAGGCCACGAACTCATCCCCCAGCTGGCCCAACCCATAGACACTATACTTCTTATTCTTTCCTCCAACCACCGCTAAGAAAATAACATTGTCAGAAGCAACAGAGTGCTCCTGCCCCAGAGTAGTGGCCTCATCTCGAAGGTGATGGAACTCGTCCTGCATAATATGTTAAACGCAATTGCTATTATTGAAATTAATAAGACATAATAATTAAAGAATAATAAACATAATTAAAGATTACTTACAACAAGGTCTCTGGCCTTCAGGCTGACCCACTCCCCACGACCTCAAACGTCATGGGTTGTCTCTACTTCTCTTTCTTCTGCATATATCAAAGTAGCACTTAAAATTTTTAACAATAAAAAAAAGTGCAATAAACTTGAACATAAATTAAAAAAGAATTTAACTTACCATCCTACGAAAATAATCTGGAATCGAGACAGAGCCACCATGTACAGAGGAGTTCCAACATTCGCAGTCCGATTTTGCTTGCCGGCCAATTGTGCTCCTCTTCTGGAACTCCTCATCCCTGGCCCAATATTCTTGCATTCCTTGCAACACATCAGGGTGGAGCCAATCTCCGTTATCTTTGCCTTCCTGAATCTTATTGAATGCATTTTTAACCATCTTAGATCCTCTCGACTCAGCCTCGGCGTATCTAATTCTCGTCCACTGCGAACAACTTATAGTGTGCTTGCAAGAAAACAAAATATTAGGCTATGGACAAAAAATAATATAACTTAATAAGTAAACGTAATTAATAAATAATCATAATTATCAATATAAACATAACCATGATTAATAAATAAATCACTCTAACTTGGCTCCAAGGTGAAGCCCTATCCTCCCATCTGTGGGATCTCTCATCCCCGGCTCGCCAGTCAGCCCCTTGTATGTTGTGTAGCATATACCTGTGTGGTCAGTGTGGTTGGTGTGGGCGCCACGGTAGACGGTGAGGCCCGTGTGGCAGCCACAGTAGACGATGAGGCTGTTGCGATAGATGAGGAGGGACTCTCAGCGAGCTGCAAAGCAAGGGAGCCAACAACGTTCGCTTGGGCCTGGTCGGATGGTTATGAAAGGTGGGTGGTAGTCTGTATCTCACCACCAAGACCGCCACGAGAGACACGACATCCACGAGAGTCTCGACCTCGACCTACGTCATCTACCATCTCGAGAGAGAGAGAGATAAGTCTATATATATATATAGATAGATAGATAGATAGATAGATAGATAGATAGATAGAGAGAGAGAGAGAGAGAGAGAGAGAGAGAGAGAGAGATAAATCAATAACTGATACAAACATTAGTTGGATCCTAACCCGTGGTTTTCTAAACCAAAACATGTGATTCATCTTCACACTAATGTTTATTATTTCTTATTTAATGCATAACATAATCATTCTACTGGAATATAGAACAAATAACAAATTAAAACTTAACAAACATATATACATTTTTATATACAAATTACCTAAGTGGAGTCTCTATCATGGAAATCACCCTCGCTCTCCTCACTATCAGATGAGATATATGTATCCTCGCTAGATTTGTCCAAATCATAATGACTCATTTATACCGTGTCAATTACCTTGTCGTCACCCCAGCATCTGCAAGAATATCATTATAATCGTTGCGAGTCAATATGCAGCATTACTTGGAGCCCATCAATTTCATGAACATCTTGGTATGGAGCCTCTGTCTTAGGCTAACTGACTATTAGGGGTAGTGCACAAACTTGGAAAAAATTCGGTAGCAAAATCCCTGGATCACACCCTATTGAGCTATGTTCTCCACTAACAAACAACACATGATCAAATTGACAAACACGTGTATAGTTTCTAAATTATCGACACACAACCAGTATCCTGCATCTCAGACAAGATCACACCCTATTGAGTTACGCTCTCCACTAACAAACAACACATCAATCGAACAAACATAATCATTTGACTAATTTACCAGCACACAACCGGACCCTATTGATCTCCATTCCCAATAACAAACAACACATAATTCTAATGAGTCAGTGGTTCACGATGGTTTTAACTTTTTACTACTTTTTTTATTACTTCTGCACCACATTGCCCTTTTGCCTTTTGTTCATTTCTTTGAGAGTTTTTGCCTTTTTTATATTACTTTTGTGAAGATTATGTATGCACGTATAAGGTTTTTTTTTTTTTTAAACGGGTACATATATGTACGATGTATTTGGATGTTTTAAAATTGGATAACACCTCTTTACTTTGTTGACAACAATTTTTTTTAAGGCATTGTTGTTTTAAAATTTATTTTTTAATTTGATTGGTTGAGTGGTGTTCGAGAAGAAAACTATCATTTTTCAAGAGAAAAAAAGAATAAATGATAAAATAAAGTCTAATGTACTAATTTTAAATTGAGAGTGATGTTGAAAATGTTATTGAGCAGCCTACAATGCCTACCATTGAGCAACCTCCTTCTAAAGTTGTAAGGATTGAGCATTGAAAAAATAATATTGATATTTTTATACGTAATCCGGGAAAGCGTCAACAAATTTGGGATTATCCTATTATTAACAAGATAAAATTTATTACACGTTCTGGTGAAGAAGATCATCCTTGACGCTTTCAAGTTCATTGGCCACCAAAGGTAGATGCTGCCTTTTGTCTCGGCTAAATCATACTTTTGATCCTTTATTTTTATTTTATTTTTCGTTTCGGTCCCTCTTTTATTATTATTTTTGATTTGGTCCCTTATCTTTATTTTTTGTTTCAATATGGTCTTTTTCCTTTAAATTATGATATGGAGAGAACCACATTGATATATAACTTTTGTAAAATAAGGGACCATTTCGAAACAAAAAAGTAAAAGAGGGATCATATCGAAACAAAAAAAGGACTACATAGGTTTAATTTTTGCAAAATAGGGGACCATTTCGAAACAAAAAAATAAAAGAGGGTCCACTTTGGTATGACTTTACAAAATAAGGGCCCAAATCAAAAAAAAATAATAAATAAGGGACCAAAACAAAAAAAATAAAGATAAGAGACTAAAAGTAGGGTTTAACCTTTTGTTTTTCATGCTATTTATTTTCTAAATGATGAAGTTCATTTACTTCAATATGATTTAGAAATTGGAAAAAAAAAGTGAATAATACAAAAGATTTTGCATTTCTATCTCATGAAGCATCTTCGTGCATAATTAGAGAAGTGAAAGTTTTAGGTATATACTTAAACTTGTATGTATATATGATAATATTGATTATTGATTTGTTTGAGCAATTTATATTATATTAAGTTGTTAATCATATATCAAATATGGTTCATATAATTTGCTTCTATATATGTTAGTTAATTTCTTTTATTATCATTTCATGTTATGTATATTTGGTGTTGACCTCCTCATATAAATTTTCTAACTCCATTCCTGCATTTAGGACAGGACATTGTCGGTACCCAACATTGAAATAGCCTCTAATAATATATTGAAATAACTGGATCAACCCCCACTCCGAAAGTTAACTGATCATGGAAGAAGGTTGTCCTCTAGTTATTCTAATAAATTATTCTTTATAGGACTTTAATATTTAATAGAGTTTATACTTCAATTTAAAGTGAGCCATTGAGTTTGGTTCGGATAACTTAACGGGTATCCATGGATAAAATAAACGGATTTTTCTCGACCCGCTTATTAATGAGGCGAGGGCGGTATTAAGGTACTTGTACCCACGGATACTCGATATATGTAATTACTTTAATATCACATAACATATATTAAGAAATGTTGCCCTATTACATATGCGATTATAATTACGACTAGTTAGATAATTGAAAAATACATGTTTATTATGAGGTAAGAAAATAATTTATATTGTTTTGGGATTTTTTTTATTGTTAAATTTTTATATAATTTAATAGATATTCATGAATATTCGTGGATACGCACATATATTTATAATTTTTTTTTTAAAAACCGACTAATGAATACCTAAAAGGATACTAGCCAGATTTCCATCCGACGGGGCGGATGGCCGGAGATTACTACGTGTTCCCGCCCCATCATCCCCATTGCCATCCCTAGATGGAGGGGCTATGATTTTTTTAAGGGAGTGTTTTCACCGATGAGATTAAAAGATTTACACAGTCAATCATTTAGAAATTATCACATCAATAAAAATGATTGTCTCTTATCATAATTTTTTTAAAAGTTACTCATACCATGATTTCTGATTGGTTGACAGTGTAAAAAACTTTATACTAAAAATACATTGGAGTTAAACTCTTTTATATTTAACCTGTATATAAACGAAAACAATATTAATGAATAGCTTCATAAATATGAAAATTTTGTTTCACATTGGAATATTACGATTTGTGTGACACCCTCAAACCCAGTGCCACTTTCGTAACTCAAAACCCTTAGTGAAACGATAAATAAAATTTTGCTGGTTTTACTTTCGGAAAATATATCTTTTGTGTAAGCAGATTCTGGAAATCGTGACCAAAAATTTTTCTCATTAATTATACGTATGAACAACACTCCAGATAACACAGGATTACTCATATACAATAATTAGAACAAGGTATATATACATATATATATATGATGGACAACAAGTCCCTTTACAAAAGAACGAATGATTTCTAAACTTCTAAAAGCTATAAAACTAGGTAGCGACAGTCTGGAACCATATCTCTAAAACCTATGGCCATCAGTAGCCGTTAACAGACTACCCAAAAACCACTGCCTCAAAAAAAAAGGGGTCTACACCCTAAGCTGGTCCGACTAATGGAAACCATTGGACAATCCCCCGGAGGGAAGTCCAATGCTGGAACCAGAGGAAGAACTCTGGGAACCTACATTCCCGTTCCCCGGTGGATGGGGATCGGAAACATCCGAAAGATGATCCTCCGGGTCCTCCTGAGGATCCTCCTCAGGGTCTTCCTCCTCCTCCTCCTCTTCCACATCCTCCACGACGTGCTCGCCCGCTACCAAGACAAAAGGCGGGGGAGGCGTCTGGGGTAGCTGTTACTGCGGGGACTGTGCAGCGGGGGCGACCGACTCGATCACACCCTGCTCCATAAGGGCCTGCAGCATCAGCCCGATGGGAGGGAGAGGCACCTGGATGGTCTCCACTGTCCGAGTACTCTTCCGCGGTCCCGTCTCAGTCGTTCCGCTTACAGTGCAAACTGGTCCCGTGTACGCCGCACTTTCCACCCCTGGGTGGATGACCCACGCGGCTGGGTCTGTCCTTCGATCAAACACTAGGACGCGCATCCCGGAGTGCGCTAGGTGATCCGGCTCCGGCTCCATCAGTAAACACGATACAATATATACCAAAGGACAACCCGTCCAAAAACATGCAAGGGTGAGAAACCAATATATGAATCCATAAACAACAACTATATGCCCAATCCACACAACAGACTCATATACTGTGACTCACTCAAATCATCATATAACATGGCATATATCATCAGATACAAATGACGGTAAATGCACAAGGGCTTCGTACCCCACAATCAACGTTATCTCCTAAACGTATGCATGGCACTTCCATATACCTCAACTAATATTCACACTAGATTACTAGATTTCCGGAAATCCCATCACCATTCGAAATGAGCTGATCAGGCTCCAATATTTGGCCCAAAAACGAGTACTTTGAATCCCATGACACTACGCGATTCTCACATGGGGGCGCAATCAGAAGTACTCCACAAGAAAACGGTCATACTGCATTGTCCAACTCAAGGCACAATACGTTCCCAGAACACGTATGACACCATTGTCCATCAAGGCACAATGTTATGACAAGTAAGTCATCTCAGGTTCTCCTTGCTTATCAAGGTCCCCTGTATCACGGCACGTCTGCCCCGCATTTAATGCATGAGAAACCTATCTAGTTTCCAATAATTGATCTTTGTCGCATCAATGTTTCCTTGTTGTAGCATCAACGCTAACAACCACCATAATGTCTTAGACTCTTTAAGCCTCAAGAACACATTTTCTCAAAAACAGGACACTTAGCCCAAAAACAACTTAAATCCCAACACCCCTAACCGATGCACCAGTCAAGGACGTTGGATTCAAGATCATAAAAACATCCTCAAGCTTACAGGACCACAAAGATTGTCCCTAAGCCGACAGGACCACAACTAACACGGATCTTTGATCCACGTGTTCTGCAGAACCCTAGAACCCCGACGTCTCGGTTTCTAGTTTCTAAGCTTTAAGCTTTAAAACCACTTTCCTTGAAAACTCGAAAACCAAAAACCCAAAATCTCCGATACTTACACAAAGTCATCGGGATCGGTTTTTCATAAAACAAAACTTGGTCCAGAGACCATTTCTTTTTCTTTCGTTGTTTTTCGGTAAAATACGAACTTAAAACAAAACTTGCACAAACTCATTTTTCTTGAATAAACTCAGTATGACTTCGGAAACCACATTACTCAAAAGGGTTTACTTATCAAATTAAGACATATTGAAGGTTTCTAATGCCGTATTTGCTTTTAAACTTCACTTTTTCTTATCAAAACACATTTCAGACTTTTAAAGCTTTTAAGTTACACGATGTCGGATCCTAATCAAAATTAGGTCCTCTAATGCCTAAATCCCACAGCAGGGCACACATTACATCCAGATAACCATTCAGCAAGTATAACATGCATTCAACTATATCAACAGTTACATCAATACATCAGCACATCAATGCATATTCCAATCAACAGCAGTCAATCAAGAAATCAACTAACATCAGATATAAACTATTCCAATACAATACAAATACAAACACCGATGCAGCACATAGCTGTCGGAAATGGAATTCCTCAGGTTTATCCCCTTACCTCTTGTAGCTTCCAGCTCAACTCGGAACACCCGATCAACTTGTTTCTCTTCCCAACACGCTGCCGATCACTACATACACGTAAAACATATCGGCATTAACTTACAAAACAAAGATTTCTTCTAATGCACCACCCCTAGGGTTCGGCCCTATTACACTAAAAATAGCTAGGGAGCTCCAAAATTTCTCATCTTCTGGATAACATCCTAACTAAGTGTGACAGCCCTAGATATCAGATCAGATCATCAAAAACCAACCAAAACCCTACCCTACACCCATAGGGGGTTTCGGCCCCTACCTAGAAAACATAGTTAGAGGGATTTCTTGGCTCTAAGCTCTTGGATCATACAAGTATGTCATGAACCTAGGCCATAGAAACTGGTTTGGTACAGATACGATTTTCCTACAATTTTTCATGGATTTTCAAAGATTTTAGGGACAAAACCCTAACATCCTTGATCATGAAAATATGAGGAGAGAAAGGAGAGATTGAAAGAGATAGAGTTGAACTACTACCTCCTATGATGATCCACTCCAAGTTTGGTGAAGATTGCTCCACAAAAACTCAAGCTTTTGGCCTTCAACAATGGTGGTTTTGAGAAGAAAAGAGAAAGAAGAGAAAGTGAGTGTGAGGGAGAAAGAGGGCTGCCGAAAAAGAGGGAGAAAAATGAGAGGATAAGAGTGAAAATGGTAGATATTTGTGGTTTAAGACTTTAATAATAGGTAAAGTAAACCAGTAATAAAAATTAACCAAGGGCAATTCGGTCAATTCACATCCCGATATTTGGAATCATCCCGACACTGGTATGAGTCCTCAAATTACTTGATACAATTTTGGTATGAAAAACATCTGATCGTGGGTCTCGAAAAACCCTAAGACAGCTCGAATCGTCTCCTCGATCGATTATCGGTCCGAATATAAAATATTATTTATATTTTGGACGTCAGGACACATTTTAGGAAAAAGATAGAGGAATGTATTCTAAGACTAATGGTTTCGTTCGTTAGTCCAGATTAGGTCGTGATAGTAGAAAACACTATCATCTGAAAAACGTAGATTGGTTTTCGTTTGAGTTTTCGGCCCAAAACTTAACCGAAGGCTCCTATGATTTTATTAAACAAGACTATGATATTAGTTTTCCCAAAATCATTTTCTAAAACACAGATAAAAATATAAACTCATTAATTGAGTTTATCGTCCTTAGAAAGCATGAAAAATCGGGATGTTACAATTTGCATGCTCCCATCTCTCCCAGGGACAAGTTTAAGATTTAAAAGATTCTCTATCTTATTCGTGAAGCAAAATGAGGCGATGTTTCCTTTTTTTTTTTTTTTTTTTTTTGCAAAAATTTTAAAATTTAGTTTGTGGAAGCTTTTGGTGGCCGGCCAATTGGAGCACACGTCTTTCTTGGACCTCTTGGTCAGCAACCACTCCATAAGAACTAAAGAAGTTAAGAACGTTATCTTGTCAGTTTTTTTTTTATTATTTTATTTAATCTAACATTATTATATTTTCATGTTATTTCCTTTTCCTTTTATAATATTTAATGTTTTGTTGCAAAAATAACTTGATAATAATGGAAGTGTTTTTTTTTCAAGTGAATAATAATCTGAAAGTATATAAACCTATGGCAGCACTATCTTTCCCCATTTATTTAAAGAAATCACAATTTCTTGTATTCAGTGTTCAAACCTGTAGATTCAAAAGGAAATTCAAAATAATGAAATAATATTCAACACAGAACACAGTCAATTATTTGGGCAAGATTGCGATTTGGAAACGACAAAAGGAAATGATTCATACTTACCTTCTTCAAATGGATACATAGGGATGAAAATAAATCGCAGCATTCCTTTTAGAAACGTCATACTTTGGTCTCTATTTATATTTGAAAACCAAAAAGGTAGTTCTATCAGTATCACAATTTTGAAACTAAAAAGTAAAGAACTCATACTTACTTTCTTCAAACGGAAACATAGGAATGGAAATAAATCGCGACATTCCTCTTAGAAAGCCCAAAATTTGCGTCTTTGGATTTGGAAACTAAAAAGAAAATTCCATTAGTATTACAATTTGGAAACGGAAAAGAAAAAGATTTATACTTACCTTGTTCAAATGGAGACATAAGAATGGAAATAAATCGTGACATTCCTCTTAGAAACCTCAAACTTTGTGTCTTTGGATTAAAGGAAATTCATCAGAATCACGATTTGGAAACGAAAAAGGAAAGGATCATACTTTTACCTTCTTCAAATGGAGACAAAAGAATGAAAATAAATCGCGACATTACACTTAGAAACCCCAGACTTAGCAAACTAGATTTGGAAACTAACGAGAAAAATGTTATCAGTATCACTATTTGGAAATCAAAAAGGAAAGAACTCATACTTACATTCTTTAAATGGAGACATATTAATGAAAGGAATTGCGACATTCCTCTTAGAAAGAAGCCAAAGGATGTGATTGAGCTCTACGAAAACCCTAGCAGAAAATGCGGAAGGGGACTACAAACAAAATCGATACACTATCAAGGTGAAGCGCATTTTATTTTTTAAAAAATGGGAAACCTAGGGCTTCCTTGAGGAAACGCTATTATAATGACTTCTTTAATTGCGCTTGATTGAGGAAACACTATTAAAGCTATATCTTTTAATAGAGTTTCTTCGAAGAAGTGCTCTTAAAGTTGGAACACATTTTTTTTTTTTTTAAAAAGGCATGGAGTAAAGATAGCGTTTTATTGGGGAAAAACTATTAAAAGTATATATTTTAATAGTGTTTCTTTAGGAAAGCGCTATTAAACACCTCCGCACATTTTTTAAAGCGTTTTTTTTAAACCACTATTAAGTGTGCGCTATTAAAGGTCGATTATGGCGTAGTGTCACCCTCACCCTTCACACTCACCACTTCCTCCTTTCCTCCCTCCACCTCCACCATCGACGCCCTCTTTGTTGCTGTCTAAGTCACCCATCCCAACAATTCCAGTCACCAAATGCACCCCTTACTACCTCAACTAACCGGCCACTGCCACTATCCCACGAAGATCCAGATCCGGATTTGCGAAGTTCCCTCCCTTGCCAGTTCCTACTACAAGAAAAATGGGGATTTCCAACGGCCAAATGTCGTCAGAAAGGCCAAAAAGCTTTTGGTAATGTAAACTTAGTGGCAACAAGAAACTAAAATGAGTGTAACCAAAACTCGATGCTCTATAACAATTTTTAAAAAAAAAAGAAGAGAAAACTAAAATGCAAAACGAAAAGGTCATGGAGTACCTGAAATGCATAGAACTTTCTCCCGTTGTCGTTCTCCGGTGGTCGTTCGCAAGTGGCCATTCTCTATGGCCTTTCGAGACAAAAAGGGATGAGAGAGATAGAGAAAAGGATGGAGAGGAGTGTCTGAGAAGGAGATGGGACAAAAGGAAATGAAGGGAAAGGGCTGTAGTGGTTGTGCATGGTCGGAGATGGAGACGGAGAGAATTAGAGCAGAGAGGGAGAGGAGATAGGGAGGGGGAGAGAGAGAGAGAGAGAGCAAATAGGGAATAAGGGAGGAAAAAAAGTGAGAGGGGAGAAGCGCGCAAGTGTGGTTAGTTATAGCTTATCGACGACCATTACTAACTTATCGACGGTCTTGACCGTCAAAAATAAAGTAACTAACATACCGGGTGTCTAAGTCGTCCGTAAGGTAAAAGAGACATTGTTGTCGTGTAACACGAAAAGGCACTTACCAATGATTGTGCCCTCAGTAATGGGAAACAAATTTTTGACGGCCTTGTCCCTTGGTAATATAAAAAGAGATGTAAATGTATGGTAATATGAAAAGGCAGTTACCAATGATGGTGACCCTCGGTAATGAAAAATATGCTTTCTGAGGGTCTAAGCTGTCGGAAATTGTTCGCGGGCTATATTTCGTGCAAACGCGCGCTGATATTATTGGTCGTGTTACCGAAGAATTCTCCTTCGGTAATTATGAATTCCATTACCGAGGATTAAAGCCGTCAGAAATTGGGTTAAAAAACCACTCCCTCTTGTACCGACTGTAAAGGCGTCGATAAATGCATGAAGTACCGATGGTCTTTTGTCCGTCGAAAAAAACCGTTGGTAAACAGAGTAATTCTGGTAGTGTTCCTCAAAGTCGCAACTTAGTCATGGAAGGTTGGTCTTGGACTTAGTCGTAGGAGTCGACCATGTTGCCGTTGAGGTCAATCATCTTAGACTTAGACGTGCGCGGCTTTTCTTTCTCTGCTCTCTTTTCTTGATCTAGCTTCTTCGTTCTTTTCTAATGGCTTCTTCGCACAGAGAAAGGACATTTGAGACTTGTTGCGATGTAGTTGTCGTCGTTGGCAGCGAAGTTGTGCAAGGGGGTAGCAGGACGAAACTCATAACTCGAGTTCCACAATGGACCACGAACCCAACAATGGAATTGAAGCCTGAAGATGAACATTATTTTGATTTTCAAATACTGTGAATGAAAACTCCAGTCCAAATCCCAATTTTTAAACCTTTAATAAAAACTTTTCTAATTGTTGATTCTTTAGCTGATTAGTTTTCTTGTTGAGAGAGAATGAGTGTTCTTATTCATGTTGTTGGTTGTGGGAGAAGGTTGTGTGGTGGGGGAAAGTGCAGGTGGTACTCTGGGGTGGGCGAACAGTGATGGTAGCGGAGAAGAGGCAAGCTCCAATACAAGGACAATATTTTAATTTCATTGATTTTTGGGTCCTTTTTAATTTTTGTAAAAATAGTTCCAAATCAAAAAACTGATAATAAAAGATAATGTCAAAGGGAGGATGAATGCATTCTCTATGGGAAGGTGCATATTAGAGGCACCCTTTAAAGCAAAGAAGTTATTATTATAGATTAATGACAAGAAACTTACATATCTTACAAAAAAATCTTAAGTTTTCACTCGGGATGATAATGAGTATTGGACCTGATGGGTACCCGCAAAAATTACCCATGATAGGTAGGGTAATTATCCGTTTAATGAGTATGTTTACGGGTACGAGTAGTTCCCGTAAATATCACACTTATATATATATATATATATATATATATATGTGTGTGTGTGTGTGTGTGTGTGTGTGTGTGTGTGTGTGTGCGCGCGCGCGCGTGTGTGTGGTACGCTCTCTCTCTTTCTCTCTTTATCCGAGTTTTTACTCCTTTTTCTTTTTTAATGAACTATATGTGTTTTTTATTCTCAATAAAGTTGAAGAAGCTCCTATTAAGGAGAAGATGACATATACTTAGGTCCATCAGAAAGTTTAAAACAGCGAGCCCAAAGCTTAAAACCAATGTTTTAAAAAACGATGCAACCGAAAAATCGAAAAGAAGAGCGGTTCAAGGTTCAACCGATTCAAACAGTTTAATATATATATATATATATATATATATATATATATATATATATATATATATAAAATTACAAAATACATATTAATAAATATCAATCAACAAATCAAGAAAAGAAAAGAAAATTTTTAGCACTAGAAGCATCCTTCGGAGATATTGGTAGCATTAATATTGCCCAAAGAAATATAGACTAACCATCAAAAGAGAAAAGAAAAGAAAAAAAGTGTTGAGCATGTATCTCAAGTCATATTTACCAGTAATTTTAGAGTGTTGAGCATGTATCTTTCAAAGTGTTGAGCAATTGAAATTTAGTGCTTCAATTACCAATAACTTTCTAAGAGAAAAAAGACAAGCAAAGAGGAGGGAATTATAGTGCCGCTCTTCTATAAGGCTTATTCACACAAATTTCATAAACCCATGTCAGAAGATGAAGCTATAAGCTATTTTCATCTAGGAGGGAAGAAGAAAGAACGGAGTAAAGAAGAAATAAAGGAGAAGGAAGAAAGAAAAACATGAAAAAAAGGATTTCAAAAAGGGTTTTCAACTTTCAAGCTGATATAAGTGATTTTCATCTGGGAGGGAAGAAGAAAGAAGGGTGGGAAGAAAGAAAAACCCGAGAATAAAGGAGAAACAGTCTTGCACGAACCAGAGACCGAAAACAAACTCGACGAACTAGAGAAGAGGACCGAAAATGACGAATTGGAGCAAATGAGAGCATCGAGCAGGAGTCACTGAGATGAGAAGGAAGGGAACAAGGGCGAACAACCGTTGTTGTCCGAGTCTAAGATGCAAACAGGAAAAACAAAAAATTAAAAAGTCATCCCCTTTTTTCTTCTAAAAAAAACGGGTTTTAATTTTTGTAAGTGAACCGGTCGGTTTTTTGATTCCGGTTTTCGGACGGCTGAACCAGTTTTTACTGTTTTTGGGTGGTCGAATCGCCAATCCGGTTCTGTGGTTCAACCAAGACCGAAAGGGTGTCCGGTCGACGGTGCAACCAGTTGGACATGTCTGGTTGGATCGTTTTAAAAACCTTGCGTAAAACAACACCAAAAGTCAAACGAATTAGTCCACCAACCTGTAAGTTAATGAAAATACAAAGTATTCCAGACTATTTTTCAAAGCTTAATTGTGATGATAAAAAAGTTGACATCGAAAACCACAATACATAGTCCTTAAAATCACTCAAAATAAACTTTCCCAGTAATTAATACATTATTTCATTTCCATAAGGGACAATAGACTCAGTATTTCAATCACCTGAACATGACTCAAATATAGAAACCAATGCCTTGACTCAATATAATTTTTTAGCGGATTTTGGAGAGTGCCAGCTCAGGACTTCCAAGTTTATAAATTAGTTGTTCTAGAAGTTTATTGTAATATTTACTTAATGTTTTGGAGAATATTGAATGTTTGGTATCAAAGACCTCTGCATTTTAGTCTTAGATATATCATTATGTATATTTGTAACATGAGAACATATTAGAATGACCTAGTTAATTTGTATTACATACACTACAAGAAAATGTGTATTTAGTGACCAAAATTAGCTACCGAAAGATTTGTGTCGCCAATGACGACCGTATTAGCTACCATATTTTAGTTTTCTAAAAACTAATAAATATTGGTGTTTAGCTACGGGATTAGCTACCGAAATTCGGGGTCGCAAAAATTCGGTAGCTAATACGGTCGCCAAAGCAATAATTTTTAAGGTCAAACTTGTTGACTTTTTAGCTACCGAATCTGAGACCGAATCCAAGTTCAACGGTCATATTTGTACATTAGCGACCGAACATGCGTCGGTAGCTAATCATTTATTAGTTACTTCGGTCGCTAAACTAAATCCCTAAATCTTCAGCTTCCCCCCATTTTCTTCTCATTCTCTGCGAAGACAAACTCGCCGCCCTCTCACTCTCTCTCTCTCTCCATCGTCGTTGGCCCCGGTCTCAAACTCCGGTCGTTGGCCCCTCTCTATCTCCCCGTTTCACTCTCAGGCTCCGGGTGTCTCTCTCCCCGTCGTTGTCTCACTCTCAAGCTCGTAAATACTGGTAAGCTTCCATCGTTCTCTCTCTCTCCATCTCCCTCTCTCAAGCTCCTAAAAATGTGTATTCAGTATATTGTGATGATTTCGTTTAGGGTTAGTGGGATATTGTGATGATTGGATTTTGGGTTCATTATACAAGATTGGATTTTGGGTACTGGGTTACTTCGCTTCATATGGCAGGCAGTGTGCACCCCTCTTATGTTATTTCCCATATTTTATTTGTTGATGGACTGGTGCTGGATCTTTGTATTGTGATTTTGAATTTTGTAGAAGTGAAAATGGGAAGGTGGGATATGGAGGAGTAAAATTCTAGCAATGTAATTGGACATAACCGTTGATTAGATGATTAAGGGGTTTGGGTTTTTATAAATACAAGCATATGGGTAAGGACTATGAACTTGTTGGGATTTCTAACTCTTACTTTTTAATCTTAGACGTGCACAAAGTGTATAAACATATTTTGTGATTTCTTTCCCTGGTTGGAGCTTCATTTTGATTGTGTGTCAATGTGCTAGCTTAATCTCTAAACGTGTTTTTATTCTTAGCCATTTTTCTCCACGTGCTTGCTGGTTTGAGGCACTTGTTTTGTTCTGTAAAATCTCTGTTTATATGCATTTGTTATCTGTAAAGTTGTGGTGGCACTTTGCAAGTGGCCTAAAGTTAAGGAGGTTAAGTAGGCTTTTTTCCTTTTTCCTTTTGTTATCTGCTTCTCTTTTACTTGAGAGTTTGATGAGAATAATGTAAGTGAAGTATGGTTTCTTTTTATGAGAGTGAAGAGGGTCAAAAAGAAAGTCTTTCCAAAGAAAAAGAGAATCAGACCAAAACCAAGATAATTAAAGCCCTTGATAAGATATACAATGGCAACAACCTTAGTTAGTAGGCAGATAAAGAAGGAGACAGCCTCTTCTCTAACAACTAATAAGATACCAATAGCTGATTATCTTACAAAAGAGTAGCTGTCTGAAAAAGCATATATCAACATAAATTTAGTGCTTTAACAATATTAGCAACATATATAATATAACATAAACTGCTTCTAAGACAGTTTTGCAACTATACCAGACAAGAAATTAAACTAAACAGCAGAATTCCATCATTTTGTCTGAATCTTCTCCAATACTCACATTGCACTAAATTTTCAAATTAGCCCCTGAAAAGCAAACCCGGACCCAATCCTTAAACATCAAAAAGTTGTAAATTTTACAACAAACGTATACAAAACGATAAGGAAATGGAGTTGGGTAAGTGAAGGTGGTTACTGTTCCTAGTTCCTTCAATTAACTCTTCTCTTACCAGTTCCCAAAACCAAAGTTGATTACTTTAATCAGTGAAGATAACAAAGAGGGCAGTGGGTATGCAAGGAAAATGCAGAAACCAACCTGGTAGTCCTTTTTTGCTGAGTTTGTTGGTGTTGTTGTTGTGCTCAGCTGAGAGAAGTATCATCAACTATGCAACCTTACAAGTGTGAAACCCACTTCCCAATTAGGACCAAATGTCAAAGATGACACGCCCCTTCACTTCAACACTCACCAAAACGGTTTGGTGTTTGGTTTTTTGACCAAAGCAGTGGATAGAGACAGCTCAAAATTTCCAACAGCTACAGTTGGAGAGTAGAGAGAATGGGATGGGATAAAATGAAAAGGGGATGGTATGGTGGAAAAGAGTTGCTTTTCTCATGTTTGGGTGATTAATGAGGGAAGGAAAATGAATAACAAAGCTATTCCTTATCATGCTGCAGTTTCAATGGTAACACAAAGTGTGACTGAGGGCATATGGCTCTCCTGAATTCCTTTTCCCGTCCATAAATTTTTAAATTCCTAAATTAGGGGAACTACGCTTTTCTTTAAATAGGACTCCTGATGATTATTGTTTGTTGATATTGTGAATTTTGTAGATATCTCTCTGCAAGTATATTAGAGAGAATGAATTTCTAGGGAGAGAAAAGGGAAGTGAAGCTCTAATTTTGAAGGGAAGGGAGAAGATCTTGTTAGTGTTGGGGTTGGGGTGGACTTAGATTTTCTCTTTTACTTTCTTCTCTGCTGTTGCTACTTCTGTTTCTGCTACTGCTGCTGCTATTTTTGCTTCTGCTACTGCTGCTACTTATGCTTCTACTGTTGCTACAATTGTGGCTACTACTACTGTCACTATAGTTTTTTCTACTTAAGAAAAAAGTTTGGTTTTATAAAGAGAAGATGGGAACTGAGTTTTCTGGAGGATCCATAATTGTGTAAGATCTTTCAAATCCCATTTCTGAGAGCCCAACCTCCGTGCTTGGTTAGACTGCTTCTGCTTCTGCTGCTGTTGTTGCTGTTTCTACTTCTGTTGCTGCTGCTGTTTTTGCTTCTGCTGCTGCAATTGTGGCCACTACTACTATTTCAAGCAGTTTTTGCTGTTTCTGCACTCTGTTTTGGCAAGTTCCCAGCATCCCACACTTGTTTCATGCAGTTTTTTGCTCTATTTCAGCTTCTGTTTCAGCCTTCTCTGCCCAAAGCCACCTCTTATTGTTATAGTTTTGTTACTACTAACTTATTGTTATTAGTTATGCTTCACATTAATGGTGATAGAGTCTGTAAATTCTAATTTTTGAGTATTGCTTAGCTCTTTAATTAGAGAGTTTTACATATTATCAAACTTTTGTCTCTTTTATGCTTACCTTTCTCCTTGTCCTAAATATTCTTTTTTTTTTTTTTTTGTTACTGTAAGTATATCAGATTTTAGTGCTGATTGCTAAATACTACTACTGCTGTTTCTTTTTTTGCTTAGTGTTAATGTCTTGTGTGCTGGCCTGTTTAATTGAAATCTGATTTGTGCCTAATAAATCAGTGTATCCTGCTTAGACATGAATATAGTGAAAGACTGATATATCTTGCATGGACCAAAATAAGGAGGATGTGCTATTTACTTTTTTACTACATGTTTTGCTTGAAGTGATGAGAATATGATGTATTTGAGGAATAATGAAACTGTTGAACCGTGGTAAGCACATGTCTTGCCTTCGCTTGGTCTTTTGCCTGCATGATTATTCTTATTGAAATTCATTCTGCTAACTACCATGATATGTAATGTTTCATTGTCATGGTCTCCTTGCTCCTTGTTAAGTTGACCATATGAAATTTAATTTCAAGTACTAAGGGTTAAAGTTTTAAATTATTTTATTAAAGTCTTAGTTTCCCATTTGAGATTCCATATTATGAGCACGTGTACTTTAATAAGTGGAGAACTTGGACAAAGAATTCTTGTTCTAGTTAGCAGCAATGGAAGCACCTGAGCATCGGAGGTGGATGGATAGAAGGAAAGATTGTGGACATTTGACCCCCGAGTTTGTAGAGGGGGTGCTTGAGTTCGTTCAGTTTGCTAGCAATGAAGAGAGCTATCTAAATCAAGTGAATCCAAAAATGAGGTGTCCTTGTAAGAAATGTCAGTGTCGACGATACCATTATGGGGATGATGTGATGGTACATCTCTACAACAAGGGTTTCATGCCGAATTACTACTATTGGACCAGCCATGGTGAATCCGTGCCACAGATATCCCCGGTTATGGTGGACGATGCATATTGCGGTCCTGGTGAACAGAGGGAACAATTTAATCCTTTCGAGCAGATGGTTATGGATCATGCTGGCCCTGCAGTTGGTCGGGTCATTCAACAGAATGTGGTACACATAGAGGAGGATCCAAATCCTAAAGATTTTATGACATGTTGGCGGCTGCGCAAGCCCCGTTGTGGGATGGTTGTCAGGATTACTCGGAATTGTCAGCTTCTTTGGTTGCTCTTAGCCTCAAGTCTGACTATAATATGTCGGAGGGTTGTTTCGATCGTATGGTTCAGTTTATGGGTGAGGTTATGCCAAGTGAAAATCGAATGCCTCAAAATTTTTATCAAGCTAAGAAGTCGGTGGCAAATTTGGGTTTGGGTATTGAGAAAATTGAATGTTGCCTGAATGGATGCATGTTATATCGTAACTAATATGCGGTTGAGACGGTTACTATTTGTAGATTTTGTGGTACTGATCAGTATAAGATCAAAACCAATTGAAAGGGAATTCAAAAAAGAACCCCCTTAAAAAGAATGTGGTACTTCCCGATTACTCCTAAACTCCAAAGAATGTACTCTTCAATGGCCACCGCACCTCACATGCGATGGCATGATAACAAACAAAGAGATCAAAGTGTATTGTGTCATCCGTCAAATGGAGAAGCATGGAAGCATTTTGATAGGATGTACCCTGAGTTTTCTCAAGAGGCTCGAAACGTCAGATTGGGGTTATGTACGGATGGATTCAAACCTTTCGGCCAGTACGGTAAAGCTTACTCGTGTTGGCAGGTTATTATGACTCCGTATAATCTTCCGCCTGGGATGTGCATGAAGAGGGAGGTTATGTTCCTGACAGTTCTAATTCCGGGTCCTTAGAATCCAAAAAGTAAGATTGATGTGTACATGCAGCCTTTGATACAAGAGTTGACCAGTTTGTGGAGTCATGGTGCCGCAACATATGATGTATCATTGAGGCAGAATTTCATGATGAAGGCAGCTTTGATGTGGACGATCAATGACTTTCCGGCGTATGGGATGTTGTCGGGTTGGATGACCGCGGGGAGGCTTGGTTGCCCTTGTTGTATGGGGCAATCAAAGGCTTACACTCTTAACCACAGTCGCAAGACTTCTTATTTTGATTGTCACCGCCAATTCCTTCCACAAAACCATCCTTACAGGAGGAATAGAATTGCATTTAAGAAAGGGCGTGTCGAGACTGCTCACCCTCCCACACGTTTAACTGGAGAAGAGATTTGGAAGATGATTGAGTCACTCCCGTTTATTCATGAGTCTGGAGGAGAACCGATACCTGGGTATGGCACTGAACATAATTGGACAAAAAAAAGTATATTTTGGAGTTTACCGTATTGGAAAATGCATCTCCTCCCCCATAACATTGATGTCATGCACACTGAGCGAAATGTGTTTATGAATGTGTTTGACACGGTGATGGATATCAAGGGTAAGACGAAGGATACATATAAGGCTCGCTTAGATATAGCAGAAATATGTAAACGACAGAAGCTTGAGTTGATGGACATTGGAGGTGGCAAGTTTCGAAAACCAAAGGCAAAATGTGTATTGAGTAAACCCCAAAGGGTAACTGTGTGTGAATGGGTTAAACAACTCAAGTTACCAGATGGATATGCATCCAACTTATCAAGATGTGTCAACTCTAAGGAAGGAAAGTTGTATGGTATGAAAAGTCATGGATGTCACGTATTCATGCAACGGTTGCTTCCTATTGCATTTGCCTCTTTACCGAATGATATTTTGAAGCCGCTTGTTGAGCTCAGCTTATTTTTCAGAGTATTGATTTCCACAACATTAAATGTTGAACAATTGCTGGTTATGGAACGTGAGATCCCTGTCTTGTTATGTAAGTTGGAGCAAATATTTCCTCCGAGCTTCTTTGATGCAATGGAACATTTTCCCATCCATTTACCGTATGAAGCAAGAGTTGGTGGTCCAGTTCAATATCGTTGGATGTATCCCTTTGAGAGGAATACATCCCTTTTAATCATAAAACGTGTTAGTCTTTATATATATATATATATATATATATATATATATATATATATCACAATATCTTCAAACAACCAACCAATATTCCAGGTTCTTGCGTTCGTTGAAAGAAAAAGTGAAAAACAAGGCTAGAATAGAAGGATCTATTTGTGAAGCATATTTAGTGGAGGAGGCATCTACTTTTGCTTCTTTTTACTATCTGTCTGACATAGAGAACAGGAGGACTAGAATACCACGTAATGTTGACGCAGGTGAAGGTTGTTCATCTAGTTCTCAGATATCAATTTTTAATTATCCGAGCCGTGCGTGTGGTGCATCAAAAACATCTTGGTTGGACGTACGTGATGAGAAAGTTGTTGAGTTGTATGTGCTTCAAAATTGTGACGAGGTGGAGCCATATTTAGGGTAGGTCTGTATTCATATAATTTCTTGTTGTTCCTACTATTATTTTCGATTCATTAATTTTTTCTTGGTTCTTCTTAGTAAATATGCCAATGAGCTAAAAGAGCTAGATGCCGACATTTCGGACTCCCAAATTCAACAGGAGATTGCCAACCATTTTCCTAATTGGTTCAAAAATTACGTAAGTTACTTTGTAATTCATTATGTACTATGTCCTCGTAACATGCTTTATATACTCCAACTTAATTTCATATTCATTATGTAGGTTCTAGATATTGAAAACCAAATTGAAGATCCGATCTTGAAAGCTTTGGCGTGGGGCCCAAAAAGAAGGGTTGAAACATACGAAACTTATATTATAAATGGCTACAAGTTTCACACAAAGGGATGGGGTCAAGGCATGAAAACCTCTAATTCCGGTGTTCGTGTACGAGGGACCAACGGACAATTGGAGGATGACTTTTTTGGGATATTGACTGATATTATTGAATTAGAGTATTATGGTTATCCTAGTAAAAACTTAGCCCTATTCAGGTGTGAATGGTTTGATACTACTCCCAACAGGGGCACAAAAGTAGACAATAGGTATGGAACTGTTGAAGTTAAGCGGTCACAAAGATATCAAGTATATGACCTGTTCATATTTGCACAACAAGCTGAGCAAGTTTATTACACACCGTATCCCGAGGGACATCAAGACTTGTTGGGTGTTATCAAGATAAAGGCACACAGTGTAATCACGGTTAATGTAGTTAGTCAACCGGAGACAGAGGCGCCATACCAAGATGTTCATCAAATCGACGAAATCCAAGTAGTGCTGCATATTGATCCGGACGATTACAATGATATTCTTGCGGATGCTCGGCCTGGGGATGAGATAATTGACACTGTATTACTGGATCAATATGACATGGACGAATCTAGCGAAGATACATATATAACATCCAATGGTGAGGAGAGTGAGGGTGAATTTAGTGATAGAGATTCTACATAGGTAATTTATATATAAACACATATCAACTGCTTTTGTTAAGTTTTGCTATTTGTTGTATATCCACTAGACTGATTATATTGTGAATTGAATAAGAAACAATAAACATGAGTGAGAAGATGACTCTAATGTTTTTGTGTAGAAAACCAAAGGTTAGATTCTAACAAATGTTTGTCACTTATTGATATATATATACATAGATATATGTGGATTACATTGTAATACTTGGTTTTATTTTTTCTTCCAAACAAATGGCAGACGACGCTGGTCGTGGTCGTGGTCGTCGTGGCGGACGTTATAGCCGTGGTCGTCGTGGTGGGAGACAGGGTTCCACCCATCCACCCTCAACATCCGACCAGCTCAGAGTGAGCATAGGTGACTCTGTCGCAGCACCCACACCGACCACACCAGCCACCCCCGCCACATCAGTCACACCAGCATCGTCCGTGCAGAATAACGAGACGGTGTCAGCTGAGCAGCCAGGGACGAGAGATCCCACGGATCAGAGGATCTGGCTTCACCCATATGGAACCAATGAGTAAGTTATTTATTAACTATGGTTGATTTTTTGGTTTATAATTTTGGTTAATTATTCCTAATGCTTAGTTGTGTATTATATATTATGTGTCAAAAGTTTTGATCCTCCAGAAGGGCCTAGTAAACAGATTTCTAGGTGTGTCAGGGGCCAATATAACGAGCCCTGGCCCACATGGAAGAAAATCCCGGATGCCGTTTGGAAAAACTGGTTCACTCACGATTTCGGGGTAAGTTTCATTTAAACTCCTAGACTTTATAATTAGTTTGATTATATTTAAGTTCCATCATTTATTTATTTTGATTTATTTCAATTTCTACATTTACTTAGTTTAATTTATTTCAATTTCTATATGTTCATTTTCTTTACTTGGTTCGATATTTTCTTGTCTTCCAGGAACATTTCAGGTGGTTGCCTGAACATGAACGAGAGATCCGCCAAGCATTTGAGACCAGAGGGTCTTCAATAGTGAAGAATGCTATGAACAAGATCAGAGAGAACAAAGATAAGGGTGATTGAATCCGTCCCGATGTGCTCCAGCGCTTGAGGGATTACTGGGCCACCGATGAGGAGTTCGCCCATAGGAGCGCGGTAGGGAAGCAAAATAGGGCCGCGGACTCTGGAGCTCCTTTTTACACAGGTGGCTCTGTGTCTATTCCCGGCCCTCATAAAAGATTGGTAAGTTAATTTAAATTTATGTTTATTTATATATTCATATATATTGTGCTCTTTATTATTAATTACAAATTTAATAGCTAATTTATATATGCAGACAAAAGCGAAGAAGAGACTCCCCATAGCATTTGAGGTCTTGGAGGAGACCAAGAAGACGAAGGATGGGTTTTGGGTCGGGAAGGCCAAGAAGATTGCTGTAAGATTGTTACAACATAATTATTGTCAATTAAATAAATAATTACTTACTTAACAACTTACGTGAATGGTTTTTGTTCAAGTTTCCTTCTGAAATAGAGGATATATATGTTATATTACTTGTGATTTGAGTGGTGAAGCTAACATCTTGGCCTCACAGTGACACTTGTTGATTTGGGTGGTGATGATGCATAGTGAGGTTTGTAGAATAAGCAAAATGAGAAGTTTATCCACATGGGTTTGTGGAAATTATGATATGGGTGGTAGTGTAGGTGGTTTGGGGTCTCAATCTCATTGTGTTTTGTTTTTAGTGTTGCAACTTGCAAGTTTATAGAACAGTTTTTGGTTTTGAGAGGAGTTAAATAAGAAATAGAACTGCCATATTTTGAGGAAATACATTTAGGTCTAAATTTTGCTTGGAATGAAAGATATATGCATATTTCTTTGCCACATCTACCAAATGCAGGTATCGTTCCATTTTTTATTTTTAAAGCCATTTTATGTTTTGAAAATTTGTGATAGTACTAACTAAAAGGAGCAAAAAACACTAGGAAACTAGTCTTGAATTGCTAGAGTAGAGAAAGGTCTGTTAATTTGTTCACAGACTCTTTTTGCTTGCTATAATGGTTCTTTCTGATTTCTCTGTTAAACTGTGAAGTTATTTCTGTAATTAAGATGAAAACGTAATTTCAATAGTATATTAGCTAAAAGGTATGAATAAAATTACCTTTCCTGTGATCTTATTATAAATCTCAATCACATCTTTTACTATGGTTTCAAAGTGTGTGGTAGAATCATAGCTCTACAAGTATTTACTTACAGGTTAGTAAAACTGATTTTCTAAGATAAGAGGAATAAGAAAAGAGAATCCACTATATAGGCTGTATAAAAGGATGATAAGATTTCATATCTATCACGAAGGAAACCAAAGACAAAACCATTCACTACATATGTATTTATCTAAGTGTGCTTGTGTCTGGTATTGTGTGATTATATGTTTTATTATTTTTAATATTTAAAAATTCTAATGTGATTTATTATGCAGGAAAAGTCTCATGAAAGACAGGGTGACACCACTAATCAGGGACAAGAGCACTCTGCTGCATCTGACAACGTCATTTTCTTGGAGGTGGTGGGTGGTAAAAACAAGAAGGGTGTTGTGTATGGGTTGGGTCGAATGGGGGATGAGTACATGACCTCATCGACGTCACATACTCAATCCCATCCTGGCCCTACCCCCGACGTACGAGAGGTTATTGCCAATCTCAATGCTAAGCTGCAGCGAAGGACAACAGGATAAACCACTTGTAGAGGACGATGGATCAGACACAGAGAGAGATGTACGCGTTGTTCCAGCACTTGGGATACATGCCTGGCTCCTCTAGTGCCGTTCCACAAGATGATTCGCATGCTGATCCAGGTGCCGATGATGAGGAAGATGATAGCTGGATCCCCCCACCCCCCAGCACATTGATATTATATTTGTTACATTTAGTGACTACCACCATTGTACTACATGTATTGTTTCTATTTGGATATTGGATATTGTATTAGATGTTTATATATATGGTGGATTTATATTGTTGTTTGAGTTGAGTATAAGTTTATGTAATTTATTTCTGTTTTGTATGATTAAGCAGGATGGTAATTTTGGTAAAAGTTTGGTATTATTGCAAAAAAAAAAATTTATTTAGCTACCGAATCGGATTCAGTAGCTAAATAAAATTTGCAAATTTAAAATTTAGCTACCGAATCCTATTCGGTAGCTAAACCAAAATATATATTTAGCTACCGAATATTATTCGTCGCCAATTCGGTCGCTAAACTGGTAACAGACACGGTTTACGTGACCATTTCAGCGGCCACAATATTTACATTTAGCTACCGAAATACTCCGTAGCTATTGGCGACCAGAGTGAAATTCGGTAGCTAAATCGATTAGCTACCAGCACTTTAGTTACCAACTCCATTCGGTAGCTAATTCGGTAGCTAAACAATTTAGCTACCGAATTTTAGATATTAGCTACTGGAAAATTCGGTAGCTAAACAACATTTTTCTTGTAGTGATATATGTTATTCTCTTTTGACAGTACAAATTTCTTATCATGTTTTCAAAGATCCACAAATTTCTTACATTAAAGTGTGGGTAATAGGTGCGGGTACTGGTACTTAGGTACCCAGTGGGTACGGGTAGGGGTATTAGAGTTGCTACCTACGTGGATATGGTTTCGGGTACGTGTATTTTTTAAAAACGCGGGTATGAGGACAAATATTATAGTACCCTACCCATTGCCATTCCTAGTTTCATATTCATTCCTTACATTTTCATATAAAATAAAAATAATGTATGTGTTTTTATATTTGCATACAATAAATTTTTTATTCCTTACCAGAAAAAAAAAAGTTGAGATTTAAACTTAATGGCTTTTTTTATAAGCAAAAGAAATATATTGCTAAGAGTATAAGATACTCTCACCCATGTACAAAAATCCTGAGAATATAAAATAGAAGAGGTAATATGCAAAACTATCACAATGAGAAGAGTCATCCAAAATATGTTGGCATCACAAATCTCACCTATCATTTGCAGCACACCACCAAAAAACTACAATGAACCAGCAAACAAGACAAGGAGAAAACCCAAACCAAAAAACCAACACCAGGAAACCATAGCAACTACTATACAACATCTAAAAACCAAAACAAGAGGCTAGAGAACAGTCACAAGGTAACAACAATCCCGCATAGCCATGACAATATCAACAGGCCTCTAAAGCTATATTGTAACTTCCAAATCTTGCCACTACTCAAGCAGTAACAGTATGCGATCCAGCCCACCTTTGTCATAGTTTACATGTACATTTCATGCACTAGTTTTCAAACAATCAACAGGGTTTGAACTTCAATCTTAATTAGGCTACATCCAATAATTTTATAATCACCATATAAATAATTTACCTTTGTGGTAAAATTATATATCGTCTAATTGTGGTAAAAATATAGAATAAAAAGAAAAAAGACGAGTATAAAACTTCAGGAAGAAAGTGAAAAAGAAAGATAAAAAAAAGGTTTAAGGGCCAGAAATTTCCTCTCCATTATAAGCTCTTTATTGTGCTACCTCTTTGCACGTGATTCCACGTATACCATACACCATTTACACTTCATCATGGTACAACTGCATATTATTTTGCAGAACTTGTCCTGCTTTGAAAAGAGAGAGGGTGAGTCATTAACTTTTTCATGGTCAACCTATCAGCCAAAAAGAGAGATTGGGAATTTCATATAATTCCATAATAGGATGAAAATGTGATCTATTATTTTGATGTATCATATCATTTTTTTATCAATAATATCTTATTATATAAATTGAAATTTCTCATAATTTAAAAAAAAAAAATATACGACAAGATCGAGAATAGAATATAATATACCAAAATGAGACACAAATTCTCATCCTCCATAATAATATCCACGTTACTATTTTAATGCATTAATTCTTTCAGTTCTTGCTTAATAAATAAATGAGTCCCCACAACCCCCTTCACACGGTAGCACCCTCCTACAAGTCTCTCCAATATTCCTATCATTTCCTACCTCATATCCTCTCCTTTTTCATATATATAAGATATATTCAGAATATTGCAAGCTGCAAACTCCTTCAACATTTTCCACCAAGGTTTCTATATATTTCAGAATTTGTATCATATATGGGTTTTAATGATATGTCTAACACAGGGCTTCGATTTAACCTTGGTCTTAGTCTTGGCCTCCATGATCATCACAAGCAGAGAGAAAGCCAGGAAAAAAGAGAGGATGATCCATCAATATGTAACAAGGCATACCCATCGCTAACGTTAGGACCAACTGATCATGGTGATGAGGCAAATAATCAACCAACTTCAAAGATTGAAGCCTCTTCTCGAAGTGCAGTGTCTTCATTTTCCAACTCTTCTAGTATCAAGAGGGAGAGAGACCACTTTTTAGGTGAAGAATTTGAGGTAGAGGAGGTAGAGAAGGTTCCATCAAAGGTACACGATGTTGACGAAGATGGTTACCCTAGAAAGAAACTTAGGCTCACGAAAGAACAATCAGCGGTCTTAGAGGAAAACTTCAAAGAGCATTCTAGTCTCAATCCGGTACCTTAGTATAGTATATAATATGACTGAGTTAATCATGATTCATATTAATCTCTTTTTCTTCGATGATTTGTTTCGATCTTTATGTTTTCAAATGATTTTTCGTTTTTAGGGTGGTTTTCTAATGCCAGTTAAATTCTTTTGTCATTTTCTTCAGAAGAAAAAGCAAGAATTAGCAAGAAAGCTGAATTTGCGGGCGAGACAAGTTGAGGTGTGGTTTCAAAACAGGAGAGCCAGGTAATTTATAAATACAGTAGTCTACCTTTCTTTTTGATATGCAATACAGTACAGTACTTTACCTTATTCCTTATTAATTTATGAGTTTAATTGTTATGCACTATTAATCTAAAATTTTTTATACTATCAACCAATCAGAAATCATGGTACGAATGACTTTTAAGATCCTTAGGATAAGAGTCAAACATTTTAGTTTATGTGACAATTTCTGATTGGTTGTCAATATAAATTTTTTTTGCAACATTAAATGAACACTTGACAGTTTATCTCATATTACATATTTATCAAGTATCATAGAAGTCCTCTTGTGATGGCATTTCTAGGTTTGGGGCCTTTGTTTCTTCTTGTAAGGATTTAATTTCCTTCTTTTATCAAAACTCTCATGTGGAATTCACTAGGAGCCAAGCCAATATGGTTGCTCATAACCTTGTTAGAGTGACCATAGATTATGCTAATTCTCATTTTTTCTTTAATATCTCAACATGTATTAAACTTCTGATTATTAATGAAATGCAGTAATCTTCTATTGTCGAAAAAAAGTATCATAGAAATTTTCATTTTTAAAGACATTAATTTTTGAATAATTTGGTACAATTTTTTTCATACCTATAGCAGGAGCAATGTCATGTATTAAGAGAATCTTAATACCCGTGATTTCGTCAATACCAATTTTTTATTGGTCCAAACAAAATTTGTATCAAGTTCATTGCTTTGCCTTTCGAACTAAATAGCAAAGTTATTAATTTTTTTTACCAAAAAATGTTTTATTTTATTTAATACTTACTGTTTTTAATATTTATTACCAGAATGCTATTTTCTGTGTTTTAATATATATACCTATTACATTTTTTTATGAACAAAATGACATAATTATTACATTCACAGGACAAAACTGAAGCAAACTGAATCGGATTGTGAGTTAATGAAGAAGTACTGCGAAACTCTAACAGAGGAAAACAAGAGGCTGCAAAAGGAGCTGCAAGAACTTAAATCAATGCAAACAACGCCAGGACCCTTTCCCATGCAGATTCCATCAGCCACCCTTACCATATGTCCTTCTTGTGAGAGAATTTGCAGTGGCAACAGCAACGGTTCCTCACCCACGACAACATTGCTTATTGGATCAAAGGCCCATCATCACTTCCATACAAATAACTATCCATTCAGCCACTCATCATCAGCAGCATGCTAGCCAGCCAGAGTGGCTAAACACTTTCTTTTCTTTCTTTTTTTTTTTTTTTGTAATTATATAGTTAGTTATCAAGGCGTGATGTAATTAAAATTAAAATTAAAGATATATAGCTGATTTAGTATAGACTACCATCACATGCTCCTTATATGATGAATTATACACGTGATTATATATATGTATACTTCACACAAAGAAAGTGTATCAATCACTAGTGCAAAAAACACTTTTAACATCGGTTAAAAATGACTTTTAACATCGATTGTTTCAACGATGTTAATACAGGCGATGTTAAAAGTGTGACTGTTAACATCGGTTATTGACCGATGTCAAAAGTCACTTTTAACATCGGTTCTAAACGTAACCGATGTTAAAAGTAGACTTTTGACATCACTTGAAGGCCACAGTCGATGTTAAAAGTCACACTTTTAACATCGATTCTGTAAACAACCGATGTTAAAAGTGTACTTTTGACATCAGTTGAATCCAGAACCGATGCTAAAAGTAAATTTTTTTTAAAAAAAATCTGATTTTATTTCATAATTTCTTTCCCTTCCTGCAAAATTAGTACACACTATACATATATCCAAAAGTCTAGAAATCAGTACAACAAATCTAAAAGTCCAGAACTCAACAGTATATAAACATGAACTATATATATCTTATATAAATCTAGAATTCATATTTAGTATAGTCAAAAAAGAATTGTGCAAAATGCTCTCTCTTTAAAAGCTCTCACAAAAATGATAGAGGTCTGCGAATTTCGGCATGAAATTCATCATCTATATCCATGAAATCATCTTGTGGAATAACAACAAATGTATCATGCATTCTGGCCACGACGGAATGAATTTATATATCAATATCACATGAATTAACAGGAACATGTAGAAGATAGAGTAATACTAGTTGGACAATGTAGATTTCTGAATCTGATATTAAGGGCAGTAAAAGAGCGCACCTTATTGACAAATTTCTGTCTCCTTCACTAAAATGTGCATTGACAGCTTCATTAAAATTACCCCCATGCTCCTGACAAGAAACAATATTTACAGATGATGAGGAGAGACCTAAACAACCACACAGAGATATTAGTTTTATGAGATAATGTGTAGATAATTTAGAGGCTAAAACTCACATACGAGGTGCAGGCCATCTCACATATCTAAAAATCTAAGAAAGAATAAGTTTCCACGCTCATGTCTGATCAAGAGTAGTATAAGCTAGATCATCTTGAGGTCACAAAAATGGCTAGAATATAGAACCGTCCGTGCGAATTGTAATTCCATAATATATGCAAACTCTTTATAAAGGACTATACAATCTAACGATACATTTGAAAATAAAAGAAACTAATACAGGCACAACAAATAAAAATATAATTCATCAAGTTCAAGCAATTTCACCAAAAATAAAATATCGGGCAATAGTAATTATGATTGTATAATGATCAAAGCTCATTTATCAGGTTGACAAACAGAATCATCTAGAGAATAAAAAATCCTGACTTTTTAACAAACAAACAACAATCAAAAATCATTCCAAATGCACGTGGATAAATGCTCACTATGCAATGCATAGAAAAAAAAACCCTAACTATAACCAATTAATTCCTTTATTTTCAGTCAATTACAATTGAAATGCAGAATATAGTTTAAACGTGAAAGGATTAAAATAAAAAAGAAAAGGAAGAAAGTTAACCTGGAGCTTTGGTATTGCGATTGCTTCAGATAAGCCCTCATGGCAAGATTTGAGGGTTTCGTCCAAAACGAAATAAATCCCTAAACCAAAACAAGAGAAATCCTGAAATCCTTAAATCTAACCAAAAACGTAAACTAGAACCAAAAATAAATGAAGAAACACGGTGGTGTGGAGGACTTACAATGGCACGGATTATGGACCCCGCGGCTCACGGTGGTGTTTTCTTCTGGTGGTGGACCTCACGATGGTCATGGTGGAAGGCTGAAGAAATGCGGCGACCAAACGACGAGAGTGAGGGCTTGCACAGAACATAGATGATGAGTAGCGAGAGTACTGTACACGATAAAGAGAGAAACGCGCAAGACTTAAATTTAAAATTTTGACATTTAACATCGGTTGGAAAATGAACCGATGTTAAAACTCACTTTTTAACATCGGTTGCTTTTTAACCGAAGTCAAAAGTCACTTTTTAACATCGGTTAAAAAGAAACCGATGTTAAAAATTTGTTCCATCAACCATTTATTTACAAGTTTGTCACCGCCTCTACTTTTAACATCGGTTTTCAAAATAACCGATGTTAAAAGTGTGTTCCCTCAACCATTTATTTATAAGTTTGTCACCGCCTCCATTTTTAACATCCATTTAGAAATAACTGATGTTAAATCCTGACGTGAAAAGGATATTTTCTACCGGTGAATTAAAAGAGATTTTTGTAAATTCTTGTAGTTTAATTATATGTAAGGTATGTATTGGTACATTAGGAATGAATAGGAAAGCAAGGTTATCATATCGATCAGTCTTCTTCATTTTACTATGATTGATATGTGAATCGCATGAATCATTTATTTTCAATCTAAAGTTGTAGAGTAATCCGACTCATCTAAGGTTGTGCATCAACGTTAATTAAGCAGATGTTGGTATAGGGATTGCTAATTCGTTGCTACGCGTTTGCGAATGAAATTAACTTTTTTTCAATTATTCTCCAAAACTTAGTGTCTGTCTGTTTTAGATTCTATAAAGGTAAAATCACGTTGAAAGAAAGCTTCTCTCACATAGCTTTCAAAATAATTATCTTGAAAAATATTATTTAAACGTTTGCGTTGAGAATAATATCAACCAAAAGCACTTAGTAGATTACTACAAGGACACACATGCGTTTAGTGTCATTGCAAGGGCAATAGTTTTGGCATTGTACCCCCTCCAACTTTCTGAATCATAACAAAATTTAGCTCACAATTTTATTGGCATTTCCCCTTCGTCAGACCTTTGTATGATGTCATTGTCATTGTTGAAATAACTCTTTATACAAATATCATCTCCTTTTTTTTTATTTATTATTTTTGTCTTATCCTCTCCAACTGCTCCACCATATGAATTTTTGTTCGTTAGAATCTACTTCACAAAAACATATAAATTTATTTCTTTAATCAAGAATGTTTTTCTGCTTCGTTTTAATTTCTTACATCACCCTAACTTGTCTTTTCCTCGCTAACATTGGAGGCCGACTCGTGTAACTATGGATCAGAATTCCTTGCAGTCGAAAAGTGACTGCAAGGAGATGCGGTTAGCATCTTAGGATCAAGAAGAGAGTGTCCTCAATTTGTTTTAATATTTTTGCATACACAAGATATTTCATGTGGTCAGGATCTCTTGCAGTCATTTTATTGACTATATATACAAAATCCATATCCGTGTAACTATACTCAAACTTTCTGTCACATTTATCACCCGATTATTTTATCGTTGAAGTCATCATCCTTACAATTAGTACATATATAACAAAACATAAGTTACTTAATTCAATTAACAAATCTCAAATTTTTTGAGCCACTTAACCTATCAATTCAAAACTAAAATCATCTAACTTAATATTTAGAATTTCCTATTGAGTAAAGCATTTTTCATTTCAACAATTCCAACACAACATAAATGTAATAAGTTTTAATAACATTAACATATTACTATATCATTATAGGTGACGGTGACGTTGCTCCCGCAAAAAAGCTGGTGCACCTTGCACCTTAAAGTAACTATCACGTGAATCAATAAAAATGAGCTATTTTCTAAAAATTGGGATGTTGAAATTTTGACCAATTATGTATCATTAAGTGGGTCAAAAGTATATATCCTGTATATGACCTGTATTTGCAAGTATTTATAAAAAAAAAACTTGTATTTACATGTATTATTACACAAATTATTTTTTTTATTTGCACATTATATTTTGTTTTTGTTTTTTTATGTCCTAATCGCGCTCGGCTACTTCTCCATTGTCGGTACTGTGCCACAGCCTCTCTATAGCAAAGCATGACATGTTCCTTACTTTTCACCACTTGCTAAATGTAATAGTGACATTGACGATGTCACGGTTGTGGTGTGGTGTCGACATGGTTTCCAGTCAGAGCAAGCTGGAACGGTCGTCCGCTCAATAGCTCGACTCGCGACGAGTGTCAATGGAGTAGCGGGCTCCGTGCTACGCGTTGCCGGTGCATTGCGGGCGAATCTGGACCGGTATTGGCATGCGACGGAGCGGTGGTGTGAAGATGCTGGCTTGTGGTGGAGGGACGACGGTGCGAGTTGGACCAAGGACTGGATCGTGGTGGAAATAGAGGAGTTCGCGGCGGGGCGGTTGTCTCACGGATTGTGGTGGCGGAGCTGGAAGTTTCATCGTTGGATCTGTTTGCCGCTATTTGAAGAGATTCTCGGGTCACCGCCACAGTTTCAAGCGTTTGTGAAACCCACCGTCAAGAGTTCGTTATTTGAATACTGGTGATGGTGCAACTCTTCTGGCAGCGGTGCTGGTGACTCCTCCGACGGACAGAACCGGTCGTCGCGTCACTGCCACGCTCGTCACAATCGTCGCTAGCCTCTTCCCTCCATGAACTACGCCATCGTCACTAGCTCGTAGCCGTTATACGTTGCCACCGTCCCCTCCTATTGTGCGTGAGTGAAGGGACCAGAAGAAGCTTATGGATTTATGTCATTTTGTTGTTTAAATGTCACATAAAAAAGTGCTAATATAATATGGAAATACAATAAATGAGAACTGAAATACAATATATGATAGATTTGTTGACTCGGTGAAAATTTCAACATCCCAATTTTCAAAAAGGGCACATTTTCATTAGTTCACGTGACAGTTACCTTAAGGTGCAAGGTGCACAAGCTTTTTTGCTGGAGCAAGATAGCCTTCACCATCATTATCTGCATTATATACAATTACACAAATGATGAAATAATTTAAGTAATCAATTTATGCGTGTAATTCATAGCTCTCAGATTGATTTGAAACAGCTGGACTTCATAGTTATTCAAGAAAGAGTATGTCAATGGTCGATTTTGTAAAAGTGTATGGGGGAATGCTGATTGTGAGTGGACATGTGTTGATGTTGTAGGTAGAGCAGGGGGTCTTCTCAACATTTAGAATAAAAAAAAATTCAAGATGATATCTTCTTTTAATATTGGTCATGCCCCATGGGTTCTGTGGTGTTCAGGGGGTGTGGGGTAAAAAAACCTAAGGTGATGTGTCGTTAATATTTATTCTCCATGTGTGGGAAGAGAAAATCGTAGGATGATCTCAGAATGTCCAAGGCAGGTTTTGGCGGTGGTATCCGGTGCCTAGGGAAAGATTTCAATTCTGTTACTGATCATAGTGAAAGGCAAGGGACTTCTTCTCAAGAGTTGACTGTAGAAATGACTGAATTTAGGCAATTTATATTTGACATGAAACTTATAGATGTAACTTTGTTAGGTAGACATTTTACTTAGAACACTAGTTAAGGAAACAAAAAAAGATATTTTATTTTGAAAAAATAAGTGTTAAACTTTTAATATATATATATATATTATTTTCTCATATAAAATTTCTTTTTTGGATTCTTCAAAGAATGTCCTTAGGGTACTAATTAGCATTCTCCATATTATTATTATCTTTTTGTTAAGTTGTGGATCGCGTGAGACCATTGGGCCAATCAAATTGGGTCGTTCTTATTGGATATGAACCCGGAATATGCCGAAGAGAAAAAAAAATTTGAACATCAGAAAACATGGTGCAATCTCCAAGGATCAGCAATGAACAGGTTGGACAGATTCTTATTATCAGCAGAGTGGTTACAATAGTGGCAAAATTCTACCCAGGTGGCTCTAAAAAGAGATGTGTCAGATCATTGTTCTATAGTGCTCAAGGAAGACGTACATGATTGGGGACCAAAATCTTTCAGGTCACTAGATTGTTGGCTACAGGAAAAAGACTTCATCAATTTAGTTGAAAATAGGTGCAAGGAAATGGAAATCAATGGATGGGGAGCTTACGTACTCAAAGAGAAGCAAAAGAACATGAAAGGAGTTGTGAGGCAGTGGAATAAGGAAAGCTTTGGGCACATAGATCAGCAAATTGAAAAAATGGTAGATCAAATCAACAAGCAGGATGAAAAATGTGAAGAAAGTAATCTTAGTCAGGAGAAGATAATTCAAAGGAAGGAGCTAACTGCAAATTTCTGGAAACTATCAAAACAGAAAGATGGTATAGCTTATCAGAAATCAAGGGTGAAATGGCTCAAGGAAGGAGATGCGAATTCAAAGTTCTTTCATGCGTCTATCAATAAGAGAAAGAGGCAAAATGAGATTCATAGTTTAAAAATTAATGGTAAGTGGCTGGAACAACCCAATGAAGTCAAGCAGGGTGCCAAAGATTTTTTTGAGCATAGGTTCCGTGAGTGTGATTGGAATAGACTTGTTTTAGATGGAGTCATATTTAAACAGATTGGGGAAGAAGACAACAATATGCTGACATCCAAGTTTGATAAAGAGGAATTTAGAGCTGCAGTGTGGGATTGCGAAGAAAATAAGAGTCCAGGACTGGACGAGTTCAATTTTAATTTCATCAAGAGATTTTGAGAGACCCTGAAGGGTGACATATGTAGAATGTAGTGGGATTTTCATGAGAATGGGAAGTTACCAAGGGGATCTAATCCCTCCTTTATTGTGCTTATTCCAAAAAATGATAGCCCACTAGGACTAAGGGATTATATATAGACCAATATCTTTAGTTGGTTGTATGTCCAAAATTTTGGCAAAGTTACTAGCAGGGAGATTAAGAAAAGTCATAGGATCTATTATCTCGAAAAATCAGTTGGCTTTTATTGGATCAAGACACTTCATGGATGGTGTAGTGATTGCTAATGAGGTGGTTGACTATGCAAAGAAGGAACGAGATGCAAGCCTTATTTTTAAGGTAGATTTCAAGAAGGCGTATGATTTAGTATGTTGGGAATTCTTAGAGTATATGATGGCCAGGATGGGGTTTTGCGAGAAGTGGAGGAAGTGGATCCGGTGCTGTTTAGAATCCGCAACTGTCTCAATCCTAGTAAATGGAGGTCCAATAGATGAGTTCAGGGTCTCTTCAGGTTTGAGACAAGGCGACCCCATGGCACCTTTCCTTTTCTTAATTGTTGTCAAGGGTCTTAGTGGGCTTATGAAAAGGGCAGTGCAAATAAACCATTTTAGAGGGTACATGATTGGCGATCTTGAACCCATTAGAATTTCTCATTTACAGTATGCGGATGGTACATTATTGGTGGGAGAGGCGACACTGGAGAATGCACAGGTGCTTAAAACTATTTTGAGATGTTTCGAACTCACATCCGGCCTTAAGGTGAACTATCACAAGAGTAGTCTTTTGGGTGTTAAAGTGAATAACTCTTGGAAAAATTGTCTAGTCTCCTGAATTGCAAAATTGGCTCTCTACCCTTGAAATACCTTGGAATCCCCGTTGGGGCAAATCCAAGGCGCTTAGCAACTGGAATCTCATCATTGACATGATGCTTGGTAGGTTATCCCGTTGGAAAAGGAAACACCTCTCCTTTGGTGGTCATATTACCCTTATTAACTCTATATTATCTTTCTTACCTATTTACTTCATTTCTTTTTTAAAAGTACCTAAATCTGTTGTTAACTCTCTCATTAGAATCCAAAGGAAATTTCTATGGGGAGGCTTGGAGGAAAGGAGGAGGACGGCTTGGGTTAGTTGGGATAGGGTGTGTAGGTCATAGGAGAGGGGAGAGTTGGGCATAAAAGACATTGAGGGGTTTAACACTGCACTAGTAGGGAAGTGGAGATGGAGAATAGTTAATGAACCACAGTCATTGTAGTGTAGGGTGTTGAAGTCTAGGTATGGGGGGGCAAATAGCCAGTAGACTGCTCGATGGTGAGGAGGATGTGTTTAGCAGAAGATCATCGTGGTGGAGAGATCTAGGGAAAATCAGTAAAGGGGGGGAGGTGTCGTAGGGATTGGTTTGAGATGGGGTGTAAGAGAGTTATGGGGTGTGGGAATGAGGTGAAGTTTTGGCATGACGTGTGGGTGGGAGAGGTAAAATTAAGGGAGAAGTTTTGTTGATTGTATACAATCTCAGAAAACAAAGAGGGAATGGTGAGTGAGGCAGGGGAGTTGAGAGAGGGTGTTTGGGTGTGGCACCTAAGTTGGAGGAGAGAACTTTTTGTGTGGGAACAAGAATCTTTACAGGAACTAATGTATCTTCTTAGTATGGTGACTCTTAAGCAGGGATAAAAAGATAGTTGGAGCTGGACAAAGGACCCTTCTCGGGTTTTTTCTGTTAAATCAGCATACACATGGATACTGGAGGATAACAGACCTGCTGATATGGACTTCTTCAAAGCTCTCTGGACCAAAATCGTTCCTTTGAAGGTAACAAGTCTTGCATGGAGGATTATGCTTAATGGGATCCCAACAAGAGAGAACTTGAGAAAAAGACAAATAATAGAGGAGGATGGAGAACTAAGATGTGTACTATGCAATAATATGGACGAATCTACAACACATCTTTTCTTTTCCAGAAAGGTGTCCTGTGATGTTTGGGCAAGATGTTATGCTTGGCTTGGAGTTCAAACGTTATTGCCGGAGGACGGAAAATCACACTTTTTACAACACTCTGGATATCACTTGTGCAAAAGAACTCGGGAGGTTTGGTTTCTAATCTGGTTTTCTATTATTTGGTCTATTGGGATACATAGGAATGGAATAATGTTTAGAGAGGAGGTTCTTGATGTGGAAAATTTAGTGGATATGATTAAGGTAAGAGCTTGGCGTTGGATTAGAGTAAAGGTTGATAGGGCTTTCTTTTCATTTGTTGAGTGGTATTCGAACCTCATGGATTGTATTAAACAATGTGATAGGCATTGACACTTGATGTAGTGGTTAGAGTACCCCTTGTACTCCTTTATTAATATTAATCTTCTTTGGTTAATCAAAAAAAATGGGGGTGGGGACACCATACGGTGTTCTTTTGCTTTTGGGTATATTTTTGATATGCGTGTATACCTAAGAAAATAAAAAGTAAATGAGAGATAAAGATAAAGATAAACACATACGGTATCACATACGATATCCATATTTTAATGTTCAAATAACACAACTGTATACGGAAAGGAGGGGGTTTTCCTTGTATATACGGTTCTTTTCTTGCTTCCACTTATGCCTATATATACAAAACTTCCTTTACGATCGGTTGAGGTTCACGTTAAAAAAATAGAAAAGTTCGTTAAAATTCGGAGTTAATGATTTCTTAATTCATAAATTTTAATTTCAAAATAGTTTCACGCCTTGTTTATTATGTCGATTGGTCTCAACATTCATTCATGTTGTTGATTTTACATACATTTTCAAGTAAGCCATAAAGTTCATGGCTTGTAATCGTGTTTGGGTAAATAGTTTAATTAAATGCTTATCATATAAGAGTTTATGTAATAAACGCTTAAATTTAATAAGCTATTTATGTTTGGAAGCACACTTTGACAAACACTTATATAAATTAAGACGTTTGGATGCAGTACTATACAAGTGCTTATAAGCACTTTAAAATTGAAAAATTTTACTTTATTAAATTTAAATTAAAAATTTAACTTTAAAAAAATAATGTTAAATGTCGGTTTTTTTAAAAAAATTGACCTGAACGTTAGCTTTTTTTTAAGTTTTGGAACTAAAAAAAATTTGACCTCTGTTAATTTTTTTACGTTTGAACTAAAAAAAATATTCAAAGATATAATGTTGGCTTTTTTTAAAAAAAAAAAATTTCACATACATCTAATTTTTTCTTGGATCGGTTACATCAATATGAACAAAAATAAAGTCAGGAACATTTTGATAACTTACCATATTTATATAAATAATCAAACTGCGCTTTAATAAATATAAAGAAACAAGTTGCATCAATAGCATATTGTTCCATAAAAATTTCATCCACTGTAAGGTAGCTATAATTGAGTGCATAAGTTTTAAGATACAACTTTTATAGATTAATAAAAACATGAAAAGTAAGCTAGATAATAATAGGCATCTGGTCTCGGATGGTGTCTCTGACTTGCTCCATTTGCCTAACACTTTCTTGATTTGGTTCCCTCCCATATGACATCTTCAGGTCTAGTTTCAAGTACATCGACATTGTACTCTAATTCAACATTCTCGTCAAATAAAATAAATTCTTCATCACCAATGTCATTCCTTCTTATGAAGTTGTTCAAAGCCATATAAGCAACAATTACCTGAGCTGTGGTTTTCAATTGGAAAGGAGGCAGGTTTCCCAGTATCTTCCATCTAGCTTTGCAACACCCAAATAATCGTTCGACCGTGCTTCGGAGGCTATAATGCAAATAATTGAACACTTCATTTTTTTCCTCTAGCTCTAGGCCCTAATCTAAAATGGGGGAGATGATACCTAGTGGTTTTGTATGGCCCCAAGTTGCCCAGAAAGTTAGGATAAACAACATCAACAAGATAATATTTACCTGAAAATAAAGTATACAAGAATTTAAACATTACCATCAACAATCACAAACGTAAGACAGGGAAAGGGAGAGGCAAAGACTCAGGTAGGGTGTAACACCCCAATTTTCACGTTTTCTAAGACTAGTAAATTATATAAATGAGTTTATATTTTTATTTGGGTTTTAGAAAATGATTTTGGAAAAACTAAAATCATATTCATACTCCAAATAATCGTAGGAGCCTACGGTTAAATTTTGGGCCGAAAACTCAAACGAAGCCCGATCTATGTTTTTTCGGATGATAGTGTTTTTCTATTATCAAGACCTCTTTTTGACTAACGGTCAGGACCATTAGTCTTAGAATTTGATCCTCTACATTTTTGCTAAAATGTGTCTTGACGTCCAAAAATATAAATAATATTTTATATTCGGATCGATAATCGATCAGGGAGACGATTCAAGCTGTCTTAGGGTTTTTCGAGAACCTTGAGCCAATAATTTTCATATCAGGGCTATGTTAAATCATTTGGGGACTCCTATCAGTGTCGTGAGGATTTTCAAAATGTCGGGATGTGAATTGACCAAATTGCCCTTGATTAAGTTTTTCCAATTACTTTACCTTTTACCCCAGCAACCCCAACAGCCCTTCTTCTTCCTTCTCTCTTTTCTTTCTTTCTCCTCACCTTTTCTCCATTTTGGGAGCTTGAAAAGCTTGAGTTTTTTGGAGCTTCTTCACTCATTTTTGAAGGAGGTCATCATAGGAGGTAGCTAGCTCTATCTATCTCTCTCAATCTCTCTTTATTCTCCATTAATTTCCATGGTTAGATATGTTAGGTTTTTTTAACCCCAAACCTTCAAAATTCAATGAAAAATTGTAGAAAAATCGTTTTGATACCAAACCAATTTCTATGGCCTAGGTTTATGACATACTTGCATGATCCAAGAGATTAGAGCCAAGAAATCTCTCTAGCTATATTTTCTAGGAAGAGGCCGAAACCCCCTATGTGTGTAGGGTAGAGTTTTTGGTTGGTTTTTGATGTTTTGAACTAATATCTAGGGTTATCACATTTAGTTAGGATGTTATCCAAGAAATGAAAATTTTTGGAGCTCCCTAACTATTTTTAGTGTAATAGGGTTGAACTCTAGGGATGTTGCAGTAGGAGAAATCTATGTTTTTTTGGGTTAATGCCTTTATGGATTGTGTGTATGTAGTGATCAGCAGCTAGCTGAGCCAGTTGTCAGATTGATCGGGTGTCTCTAGCTTACCTTGGGACTACAAGAGGTAAGGGGATAAACTTGAGGAATTCCATTTCCAACAGCTATGTGCTGCATCGGTGTTTGTATTGTAATTAAATATTCTGTATCTTATTGTTAAGTAATTGTTTTATTGACTGCTGTTGATTTGACCATGCATGACATAACTGCTGACATATTTGGATATATGCTCTAATGGTTAAATAGCTATATGGATGTATCGTGTGCCCTACTGTGGGATTTAAGGCGTTAGAGGACCTAATATCGATTAGGATTCGACATCGTACCACTTAAAAGCTTTAAAAGTTTGAAATGTGGAATTAAGAAAATAAATATGTTTTATTGTTTCTCAATTTAATTTAAGAGAAAATAAATAAATTATCTCATTTGATATAAAATAAAATGAACAGCTGCTTTTAGGGAAAATTAACTTAAAAGAGCAAAGTTGTGAAAATGTGTTTTAATAATGAAAAACGATGTTTTTAAATTAAATAGGGCGTTAGAAACCTTTAATAGTCTTTAAATTAATAAAGTTAACCGTTTGAGCAAAAGCGTTTTAAGAAACGTGATTTTCAAATAGATTGGTTTCATCCAAGGAAAAAGGTTTTTACAAACTTTGTTTTAAGGTTTGTGTTTTACCGAAAAACGACGAAAGAAAAAGAAATGGTCTTTAGACCAAGTTTTGTTTTATGGAAAACCGATCCCGAGGACTTTGTGTAAGTATCGGAGATTTGGGTCTGGTTCTTTTGAGTTTTTGAGAAAAAGTGGTTTTTAACTTAGAAACTAGAAACCGAGACGTCGGGGTTCTAGGGTTCTGCAGAAACACGTGGATCAAGGATCCGTGTTAGTTGTGGTCCTGTCGGCTTAGGGACGATCTCTGTGGTCCTGTAAGCTTAAGGATGTTTTTGTGCTCTTGAATCTAAAATCCTAAACTGGTGCATCGGTTAGGGATGTTTGGGTTCAAGCTGTTTTGGACTAGATGTCATGTTTTGAGAAAAATTTTGTTAAGGCATAAAGAGTCTAAGACATTCTGGTGGTTGTTAGCATTGATGCTACAACGAGGAATGATTGTTACGACAAAGATAAACCGACGGGAAACTAAGTAGTTTTCTCATGCTTTTGTGTGGGGCAGACGTGCCGTGAAACGGGGGACCTTGATGTTAGGAAACCCGTGATGACTGTAAGTCATTATGTGTTATTATACCTTGATAGGCAATGGATAAAATCCATATAATGTGAAGCATTTATACAGTGTGATATGGTAATGAAATCCATGTAGAGTGAAGCGTTATGCCCTGTGTGGATAGTGTGATATGGTACTGAATTCCATGTAATGTGAAGCGTTATGCCTGGGTTGGATAACATGACATGGTAAATAAATCCATGCAATGGAAAGCGTTGTGCCTGGATTGGACAACATGATGTGGTAATGAAATCCATATAAGGAAAAGCATTGTACCCTGTGTTGCTCAGTGTGATATGATAAATATGGTGTGCCTTGATTGGCAATCGAGTCTGATCAACTCATTCTTTTGGTGATGGGATTCCCGGAAATCTAGAATTGAATATTAGTTGAGAAGTATGGAAGTGCTCATACATACGTTTGTAGAATAACGTTGATTGTGGGGTACGAAACCCTTGTGTTTTATTGTTAGTACATAGATATATATATGTTGTACTATGTGATGCATGATGTAATTTGGTGAGATATACTTGTATGAATCTGCTGTTTGTGTTTGGACATGTAGTTGTCGTTTCTGGGTTCATATATTGGTTTCTCACCCTTGCTTGTACATGTTGGACACCCTATTGTGTTTCTGGATACACGTACAGATATTTTGTTAGCAATCCTCTGGATCGTTATAGCTTGAGAGCTTGAGGTCGACAACGATGAGGTGTGGATTGGTGACGACGTGACCCTATCCTTTTGGTACGACTGAGGTCAGGGTAGTACACTTTGTTATCTGTAGACTCCTTTTGTTAGACCAGCTTAGGTTTATTTTTGTGGTAGTTTCTTTTAGGGTTAGTCTATTTTCGGCTTCTGATTGCCGTGGGGTAGACTGATGGATTTTAATAGATGATGTTTACTTACATATACATGAGTATATATGCAGTATTGTGAGTATGTTAATGTTATTATGAGTATAGGTTCTTTAATATAATAAGAAGACAAAAAATTCTATCACGATTTTCATAATAAATAAGATATAAGTAAAGAAAATCTTTTGCGAAGGCGAATCAGCAAATCTTTTTTTTTCCTACCTTATGGTGTTTGGGGTTACGAAAGTGACACCCGAGATGGAGGGGTGTTACATAGGGAAGGGAAGGGGCGAATGGGTTTAGAAAAACAAAAACAAAAAAGGAACGAATCTCTGATCAAAGGCTAAATGCGGACGGCGGACGACGGACGGTCATGGTAGAAGGAGCACGATGCACGACGGAAGGTGCACGACTGTAGCGATGGCGCGCAGATGACTGCTCTGTTAGGGTTCAAAACCCCTTAGAGGAAGGGCCAAGCAAGGAGGACAACGGGTAGGCGAAATGGAGGTTTGGGCCCTCGAGGGATTGGGTGTTGCTCATATTTTACAAGAAATGCTTACTTATAAATCTGATCATATTAAAGCTCGCCAAGAAGTACTCGGGATTACGATCATTGGAGGAACAATACCTAAACCTGCGGATGCTCCAGAATCTTTTCGATTGCTCGTTCGAGAATTACAATCTTTGGCTCTGGAACTGAATCATTTCCTTATATCTGAGAAGAACTTCCGCCAAGACTGTTAGAAAGGATGTCAAAAAAAGGAAGAGGTAGAAACCGAGGGATAGTGAGTTGTTGGGAGGTTCCCCTGGGTGCCATAAATGACCTACGAATAGGAAGAATCCTAGAACAAAATGAGAAGTAGCTAACCAACTTCTAGGAGAGACATAATTGACTGCATTGATCTCTGTAGCTACGCCACCCACGGAATTTAAAGAACCTAAAGGAGCATGAGTCATATATTCCGCGGATTTTGTCTTCTCCATATTACTTATTACTATATCTCTAGAGTCAATAATTTTATATGAGGAACTACTGAACTCAATCACTTGCTGCCGTTACTCTTCAGTTTTCTGTTCCTCGATAGACACGGGAACCAGGGCCTTTCGTCAGGTAGGATTCTAACCTACCTAGGGGTTGCTCGAGTTCCAACCCTCATAATCGGTCCCAGGCCATGCTCTTCGAGACTTGTAGCTCGATTCATTACTCATAACATACTGGGAATAATTGCAGGAAATCGTTCGATAACACTTATTCCTACTATTTTTAAATGATATCCGACGATCAAGACAATTCCCGCGAAACTCTTTCATTTCATAGAAGTGATGAATGACTCACTAGATAACGTTTTCCGATGTTTCAAAAAACTCCATTTCATTCAGTGTTTTTGATGATGTTTTTGAAAAATGAACTTCATTAATTGATTCAAAACATCACTCTTTATTTTTACTTATTTTTAATTTGAAAGAAAAATAAAAGAAAGAATCAAAGGGATCACTTAATTTTCTTCTTCTGGGTGGCGCAATAGAATATAATGAATTCCTTGGCTTTTTAGAGAATCCCGCTCCTGTGTCGTGGGACTTGTAGCTCGGCAGTCCACCGGGTGGGTTTGTTTATCCTTCCAGTTTCGAGTGTCTTCTTGGATAGTTATAGCGGCCCATAGGCGCGAGATGTACCTTGTGGGGGGGCGGCAGTCCACGGGGCATAGTCCTTTCAGGCAGTGGCCGTTTAGTCCATGGTCCATTAGATGGTTTACATTATTAACGTTTTAAATGCAATATAATTCTTCAGTGGGACATATTAACAAAAGCTTTAGCATTTAGCCTGTTAAATTGTTTTTTTTTTTTTGTTAACTTCAAAAACACTCGGAGATTTTTTTTTTCAATCCAACGGACATAAAGTAGGATTTGACATTTGCCTTTTTTTAAAAAAAATAAAGAATATAAAAGGTACTCAAACTCAAATACAAAAACAACTACAATACAAAAAACATAATTTTTCAAAGGCCCTATAGAATTCAAATTACACCCGCTCGTAGAAAGAAAAAAGGAATGCATACTCCTACCCTTTACATAAGCCTATAGCCAATTCTGTAGCCCCAAAATTTCCATAAGCCCGAAGCAACCCAGGACCATCTCCTGCAGATAGATCGATGTCCATATCATAAAAACAAAATGCAGAACAATTCTAAGTAATTATTCCATAATTCCATTGGTTTGATCTATCTATCTATCTATATGAGCATGGGACAATTGATAAAAAAAAAAAAATGAGTATGTGACAATAAAGACACGCTGAAAGGTTTGAATCTTAATTATTCAAAGTTTTTGAAGTAAAACTATAAAAAAAAATTTATTTTTATGAATTTATTAGTCCAAACATGAATGGTCTTGATGTTTGGTGCATCACAAAAGCCATCCTTGTTTGATGGGCACAAACTAACAAAAACATTACCTCACCTCAATTAAAAAGAAAAGTAATTATTCGATCAATGGGTTCATGATTCATGAACCATTGATATAATGACTTGTCGCTTGAATATTGAGAGACTCAACAAAAGCGACTAAACACTCCTAAAAAGAAAAGGTTTTAAGTTTAATTGCTACATGTATTAATATCGTAAAGTTTTTTACACTATCAATCAATCATCAATTATGATAGAGATGACTTTTAAAGTAGTTAAAATAAGAATCAACTTTTTTCCTAATATGACAACTTATAATTAAATGTCTGTGTAAAAGTATTTTACACTATCAATATATAATAATTAAACTCTTTAAATAATGGCAATAATAATAATAATCAACATCTGAAGGAGTCACTATTTGTGTTTCTCATTCGCTAATTGGCCTTATCTACTTTTTTGGTACAACAACAATAATATGAATAATAAACATCTAGATTAGTCATTACTTGCGTTCTCATTCGCTAATTGGGCTTATCTATGTTTGATTGCATCAGGATGATATTGATATTGCTAATCATTAATTAAATTATTTATGTGATTGTATTTTATTTTAGAGTCTTGTTAACGAGTGTTTTAAATATATTATTTAAGGAATGAATAAAAGGAAAGTTTGTAATGAAAAACTAAGTAAAACAATTTTCAATTTATTAAATATATTATTTTCTCATACAAAATTTCTTTCTGAATTCTTTAAACAATGCCCTCAAACTTGATCAAAAAAATAAACAATATCCTAAAGACACTTGTTAGCATTCTCATTTATTTTAATCACACAAATCTTTATTTACTTTACTTTTTTAAATAATAGGTTACTTAGGGAACCTTAGTCGCATTTAAGAGAAGCCCAACCTAGATATTGACTTCAGTAGAATTCCAATACACAAGTCTTAAGCTGCTACCATTTAACCTAAACACTTTGAATAAATATTTATTTACTTTACAATTTATATAAACCTCTCTTAAATTATATAAACTTGTGTCTTGGCATACACGCAGTTTCCTTAAATTTTATTTTTCTTTTTTAATTAATTTCTTCCGTCAAAAGAAAGTTTATAATTTTTTAACAAATCTGTTGTGAAGCAAAATATATTACTATTCATTATATATAAATAAGATATAGCATTGCTTTTGATCAAGTTTATCATCCTTATTATTGTCATTATCGAAGTCATTATCGAATTTCCGATGGTGACCAATTGCTTGAATTCGTCGGTGGCAGAGACCCAATCAGCCATTGATAATGATCATTAACAACTAATAAGCCAATTAGTTGCGTGTTCTTTCTATTTGATCGGATGCTGAAATCAGCTTGATCCTATTAGTGCTGTGTATTTGCATGCTTGATCGATGACAAGAATTAGGTAATCTTTCCACGTAATCTTCAGCAAAGGTGTGACCGTACGTTTCCATTCTAATTTCTATATTAAGCTTCGTTACATATTATTATTATTATTATTATTATTATTATTATTTTAGTCTTGCTATAAAAAAGTCAAAATAAAAACATCACAATATAGAATAATAAAGATAAAAAAGACCGAGATTAGAGAGCCAAGAGAGAAGAATATATTACTTTCATACTATTCAAAGGGACCGTGTTTACAATGATCATGAGTCCTATTTATAGGACATGAGACATGTAAACTATAAAACCATTGAAAGCCAAATGGACATCCACATTTGTCACATGTTCATAACACTTCCACTTGCATGTCCATTATTTAAAGAATGTGTTTCGTTAAAACCTTATTAAGAAAAACCATAGGGGACAAAAACCTAGTGAAGAAAAAAGAATACATCATTCTTTAATATGCTATCAGATACTGCCTCATTAAAAACCTTATCAAGAAAGCTTGACTATGGTTAAGAAAAAGAGTACAGTATGTATACCAATATCAATTGAGATCTTTTAGTCGACGAACACCAATATTATGGATAAGCTTTTCAAATATTGCAGTGGGAAGCACCTTGGTAAATAAATATTGTAGATTATCACTTGAACGAATTTATTGAATCTTTATATCGCCATTCTTCTGAAGATCATGAGTGAATTTTTTTTTGGTGAAATATGTTTTGTTCTATCTCCTTTAATATACCCTTCTTTCAACTGAGAAATGCATGTTGTATTATCCTCATATAGGATCATTGGGGTCATTTTTCCTAATGACAAACCACAAGTCTCTCGTATGTGTTGAATCACAGATATCACCCAAACGCATTTTCGACTTGAGTGCAAAAATTTCTGCATGATTAGATGGTGTAGCTGTTATGGTTTGTTTCACAAACCACCATGAAATAATTGTACCTCCACACATAAACAAATAGCCTGTTTGCGATCTACATTTTCTTTTTCAGATTGTTGTATTTAGTCCTTGTGATTGTATTAAGCAATGTTGCTAGTGTAAGGTTCCTTGTTCCTTAATTTTATATATGGGTAGGAATATGGCTTGTACTCATATAATATTTTTTATATATAAGCAAAAAAAAGTATTCAAGAAGTAAAAGAGATACTTCAACCCATATACATACCAAATGAAACGAGAAGGAGCCATCCACCAAGCAGAAAAAAGAGAAATGAAAACCTTCTATTCTAGCAGTTATCCATGTCCAAGATCGAATCTTGATGTGGTCCAACAACATATAAAAATTGAAGCTTTGCTTGCTTAAAAATTAAATTATCACGATGCACCCAAATGTTTCACACAATAGAATGCCAAATCATCTGCCAAACTCTTTATAATATTATTGGCTTATAACAAAAACATAATCATATATAGCAAGCCTCTCCAACCAATAGTGTGACTGCATGCTACAAATGTGAAATCTCCTGAGCACTCACCTTATATCCCATGATTTTTTTTTTCTGAATTACACTTCTCATAAAGGCCACCAAGCCCCTACGTATTTGTCAAAAACAGAAATGACGACATTGGATCAGCTTGTCTCAAACCTTTGCTCACTTTAAACTCCTTAGTCGAACTACCGTTGACTAAGACTGAAATTGATGATGATTCGAGGCAGAACCTTATCCAAGGTCTCCACTTAGAGCAAAAACCCAACCTATATATCATATAAACCAAGAAATCGCAACATACCGAGTTGTAGGCTTTTTCGAAATCTACTTTGAATAAGACATGGATCGTCACTCTTTTTTGCATAGTAAACAATCTTATTAGCTATTAATTACGACATCGTCTAGGATATGCCCGGTTCCCACAAAAGCAGGCTTATTTTCAAATATGATGGAACCCTTTACCTTCCTAAGCCTTCATGCCAAGACTTTTGCCAAGATTTTGTAGATACACCCCACCATAGAAATAGGTCTATACTCCTCCAATCCTTGATGATTGTCATTCTTTGGTAGAAAAGGATAAAAGATGAGTTCCGCCCCTTGGTAATTTCTCGTTCTCATGAAAATAATTATCATCTTACAAATATAATTCTTCATAACTCTCCAGAATCACTTGACAAAATTGCAGTTAAATTAACCCATCTGGATCGGGACACCTGTTTCCATCAAACTCCCTAATAGCCATTCAAATTTATTCTTCCTCGAACTTTGAGACAAACATTACCTTCTCTTCTTCCTTAATTTGTTTGAACATGATCCCATCTAGCACTAATCTACTCCACTGACACTCTTGGAATCTGCCGTCAAAGAAATGCTTTACACCTTCTTTAACTTCCTTTGGGTCCTTAATCCACATACCATTAAACCTGACCCCTTGAATCTCATTTTGTCTTCTTTTGTTGAAGTGAACATGAAAAAACTTTGAATTTGCATCAGCATTGATTAACCATATAATCCATGATTTCTGGTACTTATGTTTATCTTTCATTTTGGACAGCTTCTAAAAATTTGCATTTAATTCTCTTCTTTGAACCACCTCCTCACTACTAGGTTGACAACGTTCCAATTTTTCATTTATCTTGTTAATGTGGTCAACGATGTACGCAATTTATTTATCTATTTTCCCAAAATAATCCTTATTCCACTTCTATAAGCACCCTTTCAAAATTTGAAGTTTTGCTTTGAGTACATATGCCCCCCACCTGTATACCTGCATATGATTCCACTTTTTTTCAACTAGTTTAATAGAATTTGGCTACATAAACCAACAATTCAAAGTCCTAAAAGGTTTAGGGTCCCAATCACTTGAATTTTCCTTTAGCAATATAGGACAGCGGTCAGAAACATACCTTTGCACAGCAAGTTGTGAAATATTCTGTCACTGTGAATCTTCTTACCACCATCCGACTTGTACCAAGTATATCTCCTCAGTCCTCCCCACCAATGTTAAATCATGTAACTCAAGATCATTTATGAACTTGTTAAGTTCTCTCATTTCCCATCTACTTTCTAAAGTAAGTGCCCCCTTTCTCTCCTGTAAAAAAGCTAAGTTCTTTTTTTTTCTTTCTGTTTTGCTGTTGAATCAGGGTAGCTTGTTGATGTTATTGGTGCAATGGAGAACTATGATATTTTCATTTGTGTTGTCTATGCTATATTGTTTGTATCAGGGATGCTATGATGCGATTCTTTTGGTGGTTATGCAGATATTATGAATAGGTGTTGCTGGTATAACTTCATGCTTTTAGTGCTTGTTGGTCAAAGGTGTGATGCTGGTGTTTTTGGTTTTTTGTCACATGTTGCTTCTTAACTTGTTGTAGTGACCAACCGTGGATGTGAGAGTAGATTATTATGAAGAAGGATAGAGAATTCCACAAGAAGAGGTGGGTGAGTCATATAAAGGCTATAACATATAACAAATTCTGGTTTTGATCCGGTAGTTGGTAGTCTGGTTAAAGCTTTTTTAGATCTTTGTTTCCTTTTTAAGTGGTGTGCTGCATAGTTGGGGCTTGTGATGATAACAGAGTTGGGTTAACTTTCCTCATTGTGATGCTTTTACATGCTACTTCTTTTATTAATCCTTTAGATTTTCTTGTATTTGTATTAGAGTATCCCTTATACTCTCATTAATATAATTTTTAGCTTATAAAAAAAAACCATCTTTGAAATAATCTCATCTACATTACCCTATGAGTGACCCCAATTTCAGACCCCAAAGTCCATAGCTCTCTAGCCTTGACCCAACCCCTTAAACAGAAAAATCTTAATATTCTACCTTTTGTTTTGCGGTTATCGTTTTTAATGCAGGTAAAGTTGGTGTGTCTGTGAATATGCAGTTTCTATGCAGCGGCTTCAAAAAATTATCTTATTGGGTTCAATCAAGGCTTGGTCATTGAGGGAGGCAATGGTTCGGGTAGCGAAGCTGGGATTCGGAAATATTATCTTTTGCAAAATATTGTGAGGTGGTACGACATGCTCTATTGAAAGAATTTCAATTTGTCAGAATTTGTGGTTTTCTCCCGGCCATTTCATTATTCAAACCTTTGTTTTCATCTGTACTTTGTATTCGGTGTTATGACTATTCGGTGTTACGACTACTCGAACGTCTCTTTTATGACCATTCTTATTGTTAATGAATATTTTTATTCTAAAAAAAATCTTTATATTCTAGAGCTCAAAAACAGATTAAAGGCTTGTTTGGATTGACTTATAAACAGCTTATTTGGATCTATCTACTGGCATAAGTGCTTGTCAGAGTGTTTGGGAGAGCTTATAAAAACAGCTTATGACATCTCCATAAGCTGTTTTCAGCTTATTTTGATAAGCTCTCCAGGATACCTTATGAAAACAACTTATAACTTATATGAAAACAGATTAACTATATTTTCTCTTTGATTATAGAAATAGCTTATACATAAACGCTTAAATGATAAGCTTTTACCCTATAAGCGCTTAATGAAGCCGTTTACCCAAACAGACCATAATATGAAAACTTTGCACTAAGGCAAAATAAACGAATAATTCTATACACATGCTTCCTGGAATACTTAAAAACACTTAATTGGCACTAATTAAATATAAACTTATTTAAAAAAATTATCAAAATTTAGTCATGGACTTTGTAGCAATAAATGTGATTAGGTATAAGTGATTGATTATACATAAGTCGTGGGAAAAGATCCTCTCCATTTCTGAGAAACGGAGAGATCCATTACTATGCTTTTAAAAAAATAAACATGATAATGTGAGATTAGGTGGAATTCAAATATTCTTTATACACTCCAAACTATTGTAATGAAGGGATAAATGGAGAGAGAAAATGGAGAGGATCTCCACTCATAATCATTGGTTAAACAAGTACGATATTTGGTTTAATGGAAGGGATGGGAGGTGCTATGTTTAGTTTAATCTATGATAATAAAAAGCCTATTGGAAGTCATTGGGTTGGAAATTTGGAATACCCCTTATATCCACTTGATAATATCATTTTGCTTATTAAAAAAAAAAAGCCTATTAGAATCGAAACCTAATACAGGGAAGGCGTTGAGAATTAGATATCATTTGTAATTCTTTTTTAAGTGATTTATAATTCTAATTACTGAAAACAAACCAATATTAAAGATGTACTAAAACCTAACAAGCATGACAACGGGAGACCAACATGACATTGAATCATTACACGTTCGTCACATACACTTAATTAAAAGCTCGATATATAGCTAGTAGTAGCTCCTAACTCCTTGCAGAAACTCCAAATCGCAAATTTCCTCTACTGCGTACACGAATCACACAACAAAGTTACACGCTAGCAAAAAGGTTGATGTAAATAATCCAAGATAATAAAAAGCGTTTCGACGACAGGCAACTACTGCAATCCTTTTAAAGATTAAAATCCAGCAATGTAATGTAACATCTTAATGAATTATTGCTACCAGGAACTACTTATACTGAAAATACAAGCAACAAGATCACAATGGCAAACTACTCAAGTACTCACGCTGCATAAGCACAACCAATGTTGATCACGCCGTGCTTGATATTGAAACTAGTAGCTAGAGACTAGAGTAGTGCCAACTTTCATCCTGTTTTGGAAAGTTTGTAAATGAAAACCACATATACGATCTTGCATTTGAATTTTATATATAAGGTGGTCATGGCCCTAGACGGTAGTGACCATCAGTACTCATGTAGTGACCATCCATATAAAGAGTTGTATTCTGAGGATGCAGTCCATCCATCACCATAAATTGCATATCTTCCGATGGTTTCCAATGCCTCTTCCTTTGGTTTATGAACCAGTTATTTATTTGCTTCTGGTCCAAACCAGTTGACTCAGCCAATGCCACCTTCTCTGATTCCTAGTAATTATTCAAGAATAATTTAATTTTAGAGAAGTAAGAAACAAAGAGAAATGGATTAGATCATAAGAGTGTTGAGAGAGCAACACATCAGTAATTCTTGGTCAAACACAATTTATCATATAGACACTCAGATCATTGTTGACATGTGTAATTAAGATTGTGGAATTCATAATAGAATTACACATATCTTCAAAAATAGTTTTACACATGTCAAATAGAGTTTTAAAATGTGTTTCGCAGCTGCAAAGTTGTGGTTTGGTAGTCTCCACAACCGTATTACGAGTGCAATTACGGCTGTAGCAGCCGCATTTTCGTGCAATTGTCTGTAATAGCGCTAAAACGCAATCCCAACTACAATTTAAAACCTTGATGTCAAATAATAATTTCAATGTCTAAAATCACTAATAAAAAGAGTCGTTTGGAGACTGATTTTGGCCAGATCGATCCCTAGATGAGTCACACGGTCGTTTTAGGGACCAACCTGACCAAATTCGGTCTCTAAACAATTCCTTTTTTTTTTGTAGTGAATATGATGTGATATACCGTGACTATCCAAGAATTTGTTGCCAAAGATTTACATACCGAAGGATATGGCCATTTGTAATGTAATTCCCACCAGTTAAGTAGCTTTTGCCTAGCATCTTTAGGCAGCTTTCCCTTCTTCTTTTTCTTTGAAAGTTCTTGCTTAAGGCTACTTAAGTAACCACTATACTTCCTCAGCAAGTGGGTTTTCAGTTCACGGTCTTCTGCTCGGGGATCAATCTCGGGAAGTTCGGTTTCTCCACCACTATTATTGTCTTGATCCTCTTCCGATGAACCAATACTTTCATATTTATCATCTGCGCAACAATGGCAACACAACAATGTCTGAGTAAGTTCCTGATAAACTGGGGAATGTATATTTAGCTTGAACAAATACTAAGTACAAACGTATATAAAAAACGTAACTTCATACGTGACCAATGTACACGCTATTAGATGTATGCATACAAAAAATACTATGAACCTAAAGATACATAAACACTAAATTTTTTTTTTTTTTAATAATCGATACATAAACACTAATTAATTAAATATATGGATCAAGTTTAAATTTCCAACACATCGACCTAAGTTCTTCAGCGGTTATCGCTTAATGACACAGTATGTGATTCCGTGGTTGTTCACCCAATACCATTAAGGCCCTTTCCTTCCTCCGATCCAAGAGAAGAGGCGCAGATAATAAGGTATGTACTAAAACATTTTGAAGTGCTTCATGATAATGATCATGCACTACAAAGCAAAAATGTTATTGGAATATTGAAAAAGGAACTCAACTATTTTGAACACATAAGTATATACTTCAAGGGAAAGATTCTTGTACAGTTCTATTTTGGCTTTTTATATTTGTATATACAATGTCACATAATTCGTCTCTTCCCTACTGAAATATAGGATCAATGTTCTCTAAACATTATAGTGTTACTAGATAGATTCTTGAACGTTTTTTTTTTTTTTTTTACTAATTAAGTCTTTAAAAGATTTAAAATAATATTAAATTAAAAGGTTTTATCACTAATTAAGTCACTAAAAGGATAAATGTAGTGACATTTTAAATCTTTTAAGATTTAATTTACTACGCAAAAATCTCAATGGCAACACTTATTAAAGTGAGAAAATATTCAGATACACCACTTTAAGCATCACTTAAACTTGATGCGTACCTCACTTCTACGTACTTACATGGCGAGATCAAAATGGAGATATGCAATACACAGGTATAACTAAATGTAATCATATAAGGACGGTATAAATATAAAGCCATATTTTTACCAAAAAATATAAAGCCATATAGGGGAAAATGTATGTAGCTAAAATTACTCTTTATAACAGTGTCCAATCATACACGACTAGTCAATTCGTTGAATAGAATACACAGATGTGCGTTTGTCACTTACAATCATATAGTAAACAGTCATGTAATTAAGCAATATAAGACAATAAGCAATACCTTAAAGTTGCTATTTTAATTTGAGTCTCATTATGATGCCTCTCTATGCCACTTTTTTCTATGTGTATTCTGGTTTCACTCATGTATATATGAATTAGAGTATCCCATGTATTCTCTTATATAATATTTCTTTGGCTTATCAAAAAGAAATTTGAGTCTCATTATTTATACAACAAAATTAAACATCAATACCGTGCTTTTATACTTTTATATATTTTTTCACCTTTTTCACATCATTTTAATCTCACAAATACATGCCCTGTATAATTGCTGGCTTTGATGTACACAAAACATTTCCTTTTTAATTTAAGCACGCAAAATCGCAAACTAAATAGAAGCAACATAAGATTGGATGCATAAACTCTCGGCACATTGAGCACATTTGTATACAAGGTCATCACCATGAGATAAACAAGCACCCTATGGGAATTCACATTGGAAAAACATGTGTTGATGATGAAATTTTAAGCCATATAACAACTAATCAAATATGAGGACAGGAAATTTTGACTTATCTCGCATCTGTGTCAAAGTGATCCCAGACATAAGTGTGAGCGTGACAAGACAAATATCACTCTCTCTCACAACACATATATACAAGAGCATTTTATTTTCCGGTAAATAATGTAATTCATTCAAAAAATCCAGCTTAAGTATCAAAATGAACACTCCCCCCATCTTCTAAAGGGTTGAAGAGAAACCATTGTATCATGTGCTCAAAGCTTGATAACACAAAGAATATTACATCAGTCCCACACTCCCACCACAAATACAGTCACAATCACAAAGTCCTCAAACTTAACATCTATGAACTTCAAACATAAAAAAAACACCCCAGAAACATAACAAACCCCTTTTACATATGCATCCTATTTTCATTTTGACAGTACAAAACACAAAACAAAGACTATACCACAACACCATCAAAACAATCATGTTCCTGTATTAAGCACCCACTGAAAGCATAAGCCCATTTGTAGACACATACCCTTTATCAGATGCAGCTAGCATTGAAGACTCCTTTGGATCATACTACAACCCTTTCCAAGACTCGTTTATCAGATGCTCTTGTATATACTACATACATATATACAAGAGCATATATACCGGTAAATAATATATTGTTATTACAAACAAAAAATGGAACTTCCTAAGCATTAACACAGAACATGAGACGCCTCATATTATACATTTATTTTATGGCAAATGGTAAAACATTAGTTAAGGAATGAAAAAACGAAGTTTTCATTAAAAAATAATATATTTAAAGTATTAAAAAATAGTATATTTAACTTTCTTACAAAAATTTGTTATTTAATAATTCTTTAATAAAAATTTATAGAATGTGTATATGGGTTAAAACATTTGATATGTATATCAGTTAGAATATTCCTGATTTTTTTTTAATTTTTTTCTTATTAAAAAATTACTCTCTTATTTTAATAAAGCTCTGTAAAACTTACAATCATACAGTATCGGGAGGTTGGAATAGCATCCAAAGTATTTATTATTAGTTAATATTATTATATTATGGGTCTGACTAACATCTATCTTATAGATATTGTTTAAAGAATTCATAAATAAAAAAATTTATTAAAAAATATAATTTTTGAATGTTTAATATATTAAATATATCACTTTTAATATAAAATTTTTATATTTACTTCCCTAATTAATATTTTTGAGACATTAATTAACATTTCCCTTGTAATATTACGACTCAAAGACACAAAAGTAAAGGGGGAAAACAGAAAGAAAAAACATGGTCTAACGGCATTTTGT